>CM023452.1:102783606-102908606 GCA_013339765.2 Haemaphysalis longicornis | reverse complement strand
GAATTATAAAAGTGCCCGCACTATCTCAGTCCTGTTTTTACAAACATCGCAAGAGCAGTCTCGTCAAATGAAACCTCGAAACCAGAAAGTTAAAAAGGAAATGGCAGATCCCACGCGGAGGTGGGAGTCGACGTAACGCGTTGCTTTCAGCGCGGCATACCGGGGTAGAAATGGAAGGGCGTATGATATTATTTCAGTGTTATTTATCTTGGCGTAGGTATTATTTATTCCGAACGCTCAGCCCCGGCGCGTGCGTGGAAAACGACGAGATGTAAGGATAAAGCTTCAAACTTTGGCCTCTGTCGAAGGTGCCACCACCTCCAAGCGCAGACAACGTGATACACGCATTACCCACGTGTCCCCAGACGAATTACCCGCCCCCCTCGTTTCCCCCTGCAAGTCCCGGTTGAGAGAAGTGAGTGTTATCTCGTTTAACTTACCCTTGCCTTATACGGCTTCTCTGTAAAATCCCAAATGATTTGTTAATTGTTGTAATCTGTTAATATTTTGTTGCGCTTAAAGACTCGCATGTTTATCGACGTTGAAGATTCGTCCTCGTATAGCCCATGCGACTTGCAGGACTAGAACGTTGCTACCAGTAGAAACAGTGTTACATTTTTTTTCCTAGCGTAGAACGGTAGAGAAGATATCGGCCGACGGGTACACCACAATTCTTGATAAGTCAAAATAACCCACCTGATATTCGCAAGAACAGTTAGCATTACACATTGCGAAATTGAAACTGAAACTGGTGAGTGGTACGATGTTGCCAGACAAATGAGTATAAAATGGCGGTTTTATAGCTTATTACGAAGCGAACTGATGAAAATATTGGAAAAAAATTGGGCCCATTTCCCCACGAGGGGGGACTCGAGTAATTGCGTCTAGTAGGGGGTGGGTGTATTGCGTTAACGTTAGTGTTTAGGGGGGGGTGGTAGTGTATGTGTTAACTATTATTGCTTATTACTATTAATTATTATTATTTCTTTCATATATTCATTATTACTTTCGTGATTTTGCGACTCGAGTCCCCCCTCGTGGAGAGATGGGCCCAAGTTTTCTTTCTTTTGTGACGCAAGAAGTGAAGGCAAGGAGTAGGTTGTTGTAAGTCGTTATTTATTTATTTGTTGCTGTTTTCGTTGTATTGGACGCTGAGAACGACGGCTTTGTGGTCGCTAAAGTGTACTGTTAAGGGGTCTTTAAGCAGTGGTCGTGCGTTGCAGCAACTGGTGAAGACGAGATCGATGCAACTGCTGCCGTGTATCAGCAGCTTCTTGACGTAGTTTGAACGAGTCAAGGATATAAGGCGCGTTCGTAGCCTGTGGTTCTGTGTCGCTTTTGTGGCGTGCTCCAGGCCACAAAAGCGAGACAGAACCACAGGCTACGAAAGCACACATCTGCAACGTCGTAGTGTACCCGGCTAGCCTATACTCGGCGCGAGTCGCCTCCATCGACAAGAAATCGGTGAACAAGTTGCACCGACAGTGGGCGGTCTTCGTGTAGCGCTCCTCGTACGAGCCGAAGTACAATTTGCGCTAGTAATCCCGCAATGTTTACAAATCACTTCAGTGTCCCTTTAGGCTGACAGTCCAACGTTTTATATATTTCCGAGACCAGTCCTACCCTTTTCTCCGTGGAGCACTCCAGTCAATCGGCTCTGCCCACATATCAAAGTGGCAGGTCACAACTGTCAAACTGCACCATGGCGCGTGAGCCGCCCCTTTCTATAGAGAAATCGCTGGCGCCATCACCCTACTGGAACAGCAGTTCTCATGGGACTATCTTCTAGCAGTTAGGCCCCGCCGGCTATTCCACGACCTTCTCGCAAAGCTCCTTCCCCTACGCCTGTACCGACAGCCACCAGTCGAGGCGGCCAAGCGAGGCGTACTAAAGCGAATCATGTGCCTGCCGATTCCGACTGGGACGAAAAACTTTTTCTGCCGTTTCCACTTCGGGGTGCTACCTCGTGGGAGCACGACAGGAAGAACGTGGTTTCTTTCTGCCGCGCGGTGCGGGCTGCTTCCTGTGCGGTAGGCTGGAGACGGCGGAGCACGTGTTCTTAGAATGCAACACTGCACGTTACTTCAGGGACGAGTTGCAGTGTTTTCTGGGCGTCCACTGGGACATTGACTGGGCAGGTCTCCGTTACCTGGACGTTCCGATAGAACACTCGGAGCTGTGCGAATGCGTCATTACACTTGGCCTACACTCACTGTGGCGTGCGCGAGTGGATGCGGTGGAGTGTACTCCCACCCCGAAGCCAGCGTGGAGGCATTTCGTCCACAAGATGAAGTGGACCGTCAGTGCGCTCGGGGCACCCGACTCAGACTCAGAGCTAGGACAAGCCCTTGCGCGCTGCTGCCGTGGGACGGTAGCTTTTAAAACAAAGGAGCTGGAGCGCTTTAAGTGGATATGAAGCCAGCAACAGGCTAGGTTGCAACGGAACACAAGTTCCTCCTTTTTTCCTTTTTTTACCCGTAAATGCGCTCTCTATAGTGTATGAGTATGATTTCTATTGAACAGCGTAACACGCCAGTCCGGAACGTGGCATCAACAATGTAACAAAGGCAGCAGCATGTATAGTAGTGTAACTTGCCCTGTACATATCTGCCCTGTGTCTTGCCCTGTACATACTTATTATGTAAATAAACCTGGTTTTGTTAAAAAAAATCGCTTTTGTGGCGTAGTGGGAAGAGCACCATGTACCTCGCGTTCCGTCCACAGGGTCGTGGGATCGAAACCAGGCGCCGATAACCATTATTTTTTTTTATAGTGTAGTGGGAGGGGTGCGGACGGACAACAACGCTGCACCTGTTGTTGAGAGCGAGGAGGGTACGGGGGAGAGACGCGCACCTGCGCCTCGCCGTGACACGCATGCGCAGTGAGCGTGTGGACGCCGCCGCCGACGGTCCAGGGACATCGTGCGACTAAGAAACGCTCCGCGTTTAAAAAAAGCGTGCTAGAGGACAGGGAGTATTCTACAACCACTGCGCCTTTTTGTTTAAACATTTTCACGTAGCTAAAAACGACGCAGCTGTCTTGAAGGAAAAACAAGCTTATTGGAGCGAACTTGCGCTCCCTAACAACTCAACGAATGAACAGGCGGCGAAACAGCAGTCAACAAAGAGACGTGCACAGACTGGTGTCGGCGAATCGAATACCGCGAATTCCGCTCTGCGGGCGTTTATCCTTCGGCGCGAGTGTTTCTCGAACCGTCGAATTACATTCGGAACACTGTATATCAAATACCATTATTCTAGCCTGTTGGCGCTAGTTCGAAAAGCTCTCCCTATCAAAACAGATAACACATGCGGCATAAATATAAAGAATGGAACAAGCGCTTCACTTGGCACACAGAAAACACCGACTGGTGCAGCCGGGGGTAAAAAATTTAAACAAACAAACCCAATAGAAGCTTTGCGGTCAAATGGAGGAGGTCTGCAGGGGAACACGCATGATAGTGTCCCGGTGTTGTTGATGCTCCTGCCCAAAAACATTTCGTCTAATACTTTCACCAACTAGTGAAGCCACCAGTTGCCGGTTTCGTAAAGCTACGAACCAATTTCGCGATGGCGCATCTTTCGGAAACGAACTCTTCGAAGGAATTTTTAATCCTGAGCTGAGAGATTTTCTTTCTCTTACGTTTCTTTTTATGGTGCATTGCGTATACGGCTCCTCTGGGGCTCGCCCGTTGGAAGCAATCCCGAAAAGCCGTTTTGCAGATTAGGTTCTCTTCGCGTGGTCTCCCTAGATGTTTGGAGGATAGGGAACAAGGATGGACGACTTACACACTGGGAGCATCGTAGAAGAGAGGCTATGGTGTTTTCGTTGCTTTTGAGTTTTCTTTTCTTTTATTTTTGTTCGGTTCTACGGTTGCGTCGAAAAATGTAGGGCCCCCGCCTGTCTATAAGGAACCTAACTTATCAGCGTCACACGTACAAAGGAGCCACTATGCCCATGCTTAGTCTGCCACGAAGGCATGGCCCAGATAAGGGAAAGCAACACGGCATTTAGTGCTTTGGAGGCTGAGTTGGAAAATGTACGCGTTCAGCTTGCTTCTCGCATGTGCGATCGTCCGTTTGTGTGTGTTTACTATAATTGTAACGGTGCAACGTAAGTAATGCATATTTTCGGTGCTTTCTTCTTTTCCCACACATACGCTGGAAGTGGCTTTACGTTCCCAGCCTGCACGCATAAATTTGCCAAATCTGTGACACTCAAGCCATCTTCTACACCACAAACGGTGTCAGCGCAGAACCGCTTCCTTTGTGTAATCCGCTTACAACTCCGTGCGGAATATTCAAAGAAGACGTCGCCCGATAATTGGTAAAGAAACACTGCAAGACTGCCTATAAACCCTTTCACTCTTGCTTGCGTACTAGGAAGTGGAACGAAAGCTGTAGTTATTGCCAGCTCGTGATGACATGCATGACATTGTAGTTGACCACGTGGCCTTCCAGTTTACACCTTGATTTTATTGCGGTTTTCTTTTAAGTGGCTGTCGACTTCGTTTATTGCTGCTATTGAAAGGAAGCCGGTGCACAGCGGGGATACATTTTGGGCAAATTAAGGCGTTACCTGACGTGCATATAACTGTAATATCTCTCCGAGATTGTTTGTGACACCATATTATAAGTTTTGAACGCGCTAGTTGGCTACGTTCTGAACGCAATCCGTATTAAAAAAAAGTTTAAACAATATTGCAGAGTCTTTTTAACAGCATGCAGCACAGAAACCTTCTAAATTATGTGGTATTTTTGTTTAGTGCTTCATCATTAGTGTTTAGCCCTTCATCATTAGCCCTACGTGGAGTCGTGTCCACATTTCCCTTTCCAAAGCCATACTCTACCAAGAGAAAGCCGCCTCTTGCAAATCTTCACCTTCATCCACTGCATTACTTCCTGTCCTCTACTAATCAGTACACTGGACGGCTCTTCGAATACATTTTACGCCACGGCTCTCAGCAAATCTGATCAGCTCAGTCTCGCTCGGCTACCGCAAAGGTGCACGGCTACCGCGTGGAACTCGTCGTCCACCGCTTCTCTGCGACTTGGGTTACGACTCCGACGACGAACATTTAGTCAAGCCTCACTGAAAAGACGGTATATTATGTGGCTGGATTGCGCGGCCCACCAAGGGTAAAAATACTTATTCGAACGTGCGCCGACTTCTCGGGCCCTTTTAACGGACAAGTTTTGTGGGGTGCCGGGGCTTCCGCTAAAAACTTCGAAGTCAATCCACACCGAGCCTGGTGAAGTCGAGCAAAGTAAACCTGAGACGAAAGGGGGCTAGGGGTGTAGAGCACAGGAAGGGACCTCATTTGAGCGGATTCGTCCACGAACGCTGATGATGGCCACTTAAATGGGGCGCTACAACGAGCGAAGTCAGCCGCAACCCCCCTCCTACCAAACACGCGCGCGCACGCAAACGCATATTCCCAGATGAAGAGGCCGTTACCTCATGTCAATTTCACTCAGTTTTTGATGTCATATGTTTGCTATCAGGCACTCTGGGCTGCTTGCGTAGTGAAGGTTACAAAAATGATACACCCCAATGTACTCCAGCGTTCGGGATAACGTTGGTGAACTGCCTACTTATAGAGCCCGTCATATCGCACGCACAACATTCGTGGGCGAAACCCCAGGTACTTTTTTTGGTAATTTAACATCGCATTTTCTGTACTTTGAAAACTTTCTCTGTCTTTCGCTTAGACGGCAGCTGTTTGTAACTCAAGATCAGACCCAAAGTGATGACTCAGTAGCACGTATTGGCGCTCGTCTCTTAGACATCCCGCTCATGTTAAGCGGAATCATAACCGTACTTGGCTTGACAGGTAATACAAAAATGGGGCTACATTGTTCCAGCAGTGCAATTTAATAGAATAATAGCAACGATTATGTCGTAACTCGACTGCAAATTGCAGCGCATTTGGCCGTAGGACGCAAGTTCTACTTATGTGTATTTGTATAGTAGAGAATTTCTGGCACCGAGAATCGTTTCTTCATTTGAACATCGCGGCATTCCCATCGATATGAGCACAAAGACCTGAACCCCGCTTATCCGGTAATGAACGAAGATAGGGGAAACGATGGATTGGGCAAATTACAAAGTATCATCATCATAAATTCCTCTGCCCTTAAGGAACAGCGCCGGGTCTCCTGTTTCTCAAAGCAGATGAGAGCGGATTTTTGAAGCGAACGTTTCTTTGCCTCACTAATGACGACCGTAAGCGAAAACGCAAATCTTTACATATGGGGGGTCACGTTATGATGATGGGTTTCCACAAAGGCACGTGAAATGCCTCACCAAAAAAAAAAAAAGCGCTTCCCGCTCTCACAGTCGAACCTGAGTCCCTCTCGTCATGAAGCCGTTCTTGGTGAAGCCGACGTTATGATGCCGTCTCCACACCATTTAGGAGTAGGAGTTCCGGAGGCCAACAATATATAATTCCAATTAAATGTGGTTGTGAAACATGGTCTCGTAGTGAAATTCCGCGTCACACCCAAACAAAACAACAATGTTCTAGCTCCAGATGAAAAATTCCAAATTTTCGCATGAAGGCATGAAGCGGCTTAGCTAATTAGCAGGCTAGTAGTAACGCCCTAGACAAGTTTCTAGCAGATAAAACAAAAAAAGCGACGACATCACCAGAGAGCGGAAAACAAAGTCAAGGCTCCTTTCTTAACAGAAAGATGGTTAAAACATGAAGCATTCTTGCTTGCAACTTGAGTCAAAGTCACAGTCCAAAATTCACTCTCCCAAAACTCAAAACCCAAACTGCCAACGTCCATAGCCAAAGCCCACTTCAACTCTGCCAAAGTACAAAGCCTGCGTGTAACCCTTCTAAGAGAATCTATTTAATCACCATCGTCATCATCAGCATCATCGCTAATAGGGAGTGCTGCCAAACTATATTTTTGTACTACGAGAGGTCCGCTATGCATGCAAAGACATTCCTTTGCTCAGTTGTGTGGCGTATGACGTATGCACCCTTTGTGAAAGCCATTGTGTAAACTTTGCTTTTTGCAGTGAGTTCATAGGACGTCAACGCCTTCAGTAAGGCATAGAAAGCTTAGCTTTAGTAAACACTTCTTGCGAACACTAAGCGGGACAGGACGCAAGAGCGGCAGTGTCCTGTGCTTATCGTTCAAGCTCCCCACCATCGTTCTCACTTTTGAGGTTATCTGCGTCTAGAAGGCATACGAGTGAGAGTAAATTATGCAACTTCAACACATTTCGAGGAAGCAGATGTTTGCGAGCCACCGTTCCCCCTAATACGGTGCGGACCGAGAGCGCCGATTCCTGCTGTCATTTGCCAAGTGCCACGACATAACAAATAATGTAAAAATGTATAAAAAACATGAAAGGCAGAATAGCGGGAAGAAGGGTTCAAGGTAGCGAAAACGCATGCCCTAGTAATTAATCGCTTCCATACGTATAAAAAAAAACGCTGGGAGTTACGTGGAACACTCGAAAAAGGCGAGAGAGGAGACTTTAGCAAGAGCATGTAAGGACCACGGTGTTCAAAATGCGTATTCGTGAAAGATGGGCGTGAGTGCCACACAAACTACAAAAAGCAACGAAAAGAACCAAGGGCTGATCATTTCTTATGCGCGCAGATACGCCAGGCGTTGTTTAACTCGGCGGCCCTGCATGGAGCTTGACGCTTCCCGCGCGATGTCCCTCCCATCATACCATTACAATTCCTAGGACGGCAAAGTAAAATGTATTTCGAAGGCAGTCTCGGCTCCGGTGTTCATGGCGGATGCTTGCTGGGGGCGGACAGAAGGAGAAGGGAATCAGAGAGCGAGAACGATCAGATGTAGGGAGAAACGCTCAAGTGTAAGGCATGCCTTTTGCGGCGGTATTGTACGTGACGCTAACTCTAATTGTTGAGAGACACCTTGTTGGAAAGAAGGGCTGGGCATCGCCTCCTTCATCTCAATGCCCCCGCCTCCTGTGGATCACTAGTTTCACGAATGCTCAAGAGGTTTTCTGAAACAGCCATCAAGAGGCTCTTACTTCGATAACTAACATGACGTTTGTCTGTGCAGGACTTGACATTCTTCCTACAGGGCATCTATGTCCCCGAAGTGACGGGCGTGGGACGCGTGGCTTGGGACAGCAATGCGTCTGGACCCGAAAATCGGACAGCGGAACGGGAGAGATGGTACAAACAAACAAATAAAAACTAGTTTTGAGGTTTGTCGAGGCGTGTGCGGTTAGTGTCCGTGGGAGTGCGTAATCGGTGCGTGGATGGGGTACCATAATACCGGACGTACATTTGGAAAAAAATTGCCCCCACCTCCCCGAAGGGAATCGTGAGGAAGTGCGAATGCATTTCTTGCGCCGAGAGTACACGGCGTAGTAATTGTGCCATCGCCTTGAGAGGCGCAGTACCGGCGAGGGGGAGCTGTCAGGCGAGGGGAGAGGCGCGCGCCGAGGGTGAGTGCAAACCTAACCCTTCCCTTCCCTTCACGATTCCCTTCGGGGAGGTGGGGGCAATCGGAGCCGGACCCAGCCGACTCCAGTCGATGCGCACGCCGCTAGCGACATACAACGGCGCATGCTCCAGGTGCTTCAACCACGCCAAGATGCTACCACGCTTTAGTCCGCGCCTGTACGTAGCCGGACTCACCAGCCTCCGCTTCACGTGCACGTCTATCGCAACGTCCTCGGGAACCAGCCGCGGAAGACACTCCACCACGCTCGGAACATCGATGGGCACGTTCACGATCTGTCCCTTAATGCCGTACTGACCGTTGCCCCGAGTCAGCCGCCTGATGGCCATGAAGGGGAGGCGAGGCGAGATGAGGCGCTCTTCGACCGAGTTTAGATCGGGAAGGTGAGCGGGACCCCCACCTCCCCGGCGGACGATTCAGGCTCGCTTAAGTAGTGCATTCGCACTTATTCATGGCCAATCTCCCACGTGGGTATGTGCCATGTCAGCGGCCAGGCAGCGCGCGCCCATCTCCCCCCGTTGCTAAGGAAGACGAAAAGCGCGCGCACCCGCAGCTGTTGCTATGCGGACAGCGGAAGGTTCGGGGTCGCTTATAAAGTGCATTCGCACTTAAAAAGGTTTATACGCCAGGAGAGGGCTGGAGATTTTGCGCCGCTCCAAGATGACGGCAACGAAGGTGTAAGTTCTCTACGACTTCGCCACCAGTCTCTCTGCGTGCAGGCGCACTGCTGTAATTACTATCAGCTGATGTGGGCTTGAACAGTCAGGAGTTAGTGGAATCGCATCCTGCATATTGCCGTGAACCATGCATTGGGTTTGTTTAGTTGTGCTTTGCTTTTGCCGCCCGGTTGCGCCGGTCTGTGTCATCGGTGTTGTGTGTGCCAAGGGAGGCGCGTGTTCCGTTCTTTATTTCTGTGCCGCATGTGTTATCTGTTCTGATAGGGAGAGCGTTCCGAACTAACGCGAACAGCCTAGAATAATATTCGTTGATCTACAGTGCTCTGGATACAATTCGACTATTCCAGAAAAATTCGCACCGAGTTATAAATTCCCGCTGAGCAGATGCCGCGGCATTCGAATCTGGACACCAGTCTACGCACGTCACTTTGTTGACTGCTGTTTCGCCGCCTGTGTATTCTTCGAGTTGGTAGGGGAGCACAAGTTCGCTCCAATAAACCTGTTTTTCCTTCAAGACAGCTGCGTCGTCTTTGGCTATGTGGCACCTGCTGGAGGTGCGGGGTACGCACTCTTTATGCTACCAACAACCCCTGGAAGCCACCAAGCCAGTCCACCTTGAGCCAGCCGCCACCTGCAAGGCCTCCCGCCGGAGTTGGGTCTCCTGCCAGACGGAGCTAAAAGAACGACCGCAAGAACCACCACCATGGTGCTAGGAGCAACATCACCAATCGTCCTGCAGCAGCCACGGGAACCGCCATCCTTCCGAGGAGCCCCCGCAGAAGATCCAGAATAATGGTTGGAGAAACTGGAGCGCGTCCGGATCTTCACTAGGTCGGACGACAAAGAAACGTTCTGGCATGTTTTCTTTTACTTGGAAGATTCAGCTCGCACTTGCTTCGAGAACCACGAGAGTTCCTGGACCAAATGGGCCCGCCTCAAAAGCCAGTTCCTTAAGACCCTCAGTACCGTGGTCAGAAAATAACGCGCAGCGGTTTTGCTGGAAACTCGAACGCAGCACCCCAACAAAGGGTCAATGATCTTCGCCGAGGAAATGAAGCGAATTTTTCGCCATACGGACCAAAAAATGGCGGAGGAAAAGAAACTACAGTTCCTGATTGATTGTAGGGTTTAACGCGCCGACGCAACTCAGGCGATGAGGCGCGCCGTAGTGGAGGGCTGCGGATTAATTTTGACCACCTGGGGATCTTTAACGTGCGGCGAAACAAAACTGCGGTTTCTCATGCGCAGTGTGAAGCAAGCGCTCTTCGCGTGCCTTGTTAGCAACCCGCCCCTTCACCCCCCCCCCCCCCCCCCAAGACAGTGTCCGAATTCGCCTCTGAGGCCGCCGCGATGGAGAAGACGCTCGAAATGCGAACGAGGCAGTACGACCACCCAATCAATGCGCTAGATTCGGAAACGATTGGTGCCGGCGCTATTAACTCTGACTCACTAGGCGATACCATCTATGGAGTGGTGAGGGAGGAGCTGCGGAAACTTTTCTCGACGACGACCCCACAACCTGCAGTGGTTTCCGTGACTGACGTGATCCGGAAGTACAGCAGGCTTTGGGGACTTCTATGCCGTACGAAGCACTCCGCGAGCCAGAGGCTATAACCTACTCCGCGGCTGTTCGTCGACCCTGCCCTGTTCCAACAAGAGGCCGCGCCAAGAGGCCGCGCCGTACCGCCGCCCAATGTCACCCGCCCTATCCCCTGTAACCCGAAACCAGGCGCAAAGGAAGACCGCGGTGTGGCGAATGCCCGATAATCGCCCGCTCTCTAGCCACTGCGGAGAGGCCGACCACATCTACCGCCACTGCCCTTACAAGAGGCTAGGTTTGCGAGGATTCTCCGTCGACCCACCTCGCCCTCTCCCTGGCAACGACCACGTGAGATCGACGAGTATCTCTCTTAAACAAGCCGTGGCCCAGCCCGTTTCAACCGCTTGCCGTCGCCCTACCCGTACCAATCACCGGACCGCCGTTGCAAGGCTAACTTCTCCTGTGGAAGGTGCCCCAGCCCACGCGGAAGACACGAAAAGCAGCAACTTCTGGAGGTGAAGTTGCTCTACGGCGAAAACCCGGAAACCCTTCAACGACGCAAGGACGCACCGAAGACGACATACCCTCATCCCGACGACCCGACCTAACCCTGACGAGACTCGCGAACACGACGACACCTATACGACGCGACGCGTGCCCGCCATGACCGAGACTGTCGCTGAGACGACGACGACGACGACAACGCAGAGTGACCTACTGTCAACACGCACAAGCCGAGATGCCACGCCCCGACGCACCCAGAACTCGAAGAAGGCGGCGTCCGACGTGAAGTTGTCCATCGACGACTTTGATGTAGTCGCCCTCGTAGACACGGGAGCCGACTACTCAGTAATAAGTGGACGATTTGCGTCTAAGCTGAGAAAGTTATGACCAGATGGGACACCCCGCTCATACGCACAGCAGGAGGCCACCTCGTGACGCCAAGTGGAACTTGCGCATCCCGCGTCACCAAAGTCTGCACGACGTACCCTGCCGCGTTCGTTGCCTTGCCTAACTGCTCCCGCGACGTAATTCTCGGAATGGACTTTTTGACGGACACCGGCGCAAAGATTGATCTGCACACCAAGTCGATAACTTTTTCCTCCGCTGCTGAGCACAAGGTCGCGGGTTCGATTCCCGGCCGCGGCGGCCGCTTTTCTGATGGAGGCGAAAAGCAAAAACGCCCGTGTGTACGAGATTTCGGCGCACGTTAAATATCCCCAGGTGGTCAAAATTAATCCGGAGCCCTCCACTGCGGCGCGCCTCATCGCCTGCGTTGTGTCGGCGCGTTAAACCCTACAATCAATCAACTTTTTCCTCCGATCACTCCATAACGCCGGAACCGAACCCCGAACATCGTGCAGCAGTAAGGATCGCCGATGATCGTGTCACTCTGCCACCCCGCGCAAGCTTGATGATCAACGTCTACTGTGAAGGTGCTGCTCCTGACGTCGACGCTATCATAGAAAGTGACCAAAGGTTGCTTCTCGGCCACAGTGTGTCTGTCGCAAGAGGCATTGTGCGGTTTAAGCAACGCAGATCACACGTTTTGGTAACAAAGTTCACCGAGGAGTACCAGCATTTAAACAAGGACGATGCAATTGCATTCTTCTAAGAAACGCAACAAGCAAGCGACGTGATCGCCGTCGTCTACTTTGAACGCGCACCCGAAGATACCTTCAAGCTCCCGCATCCTTTCGACGTGAATCCTGCGCTAACGCAAGAAGAACGGAACCAGTTATTGCTTTGCTTTATCGCTACAGCGAGTGTTTTTCGTCGAACTCAAAGTTACGTCAGACACCTCTGGGGAAGCACCGGATAATAACCGAAGATGGAGCCCGACCTACCCGACTGTCACGGTACCACGTGGCTTCACATGAGCCCGAAGCCACCCACACTCACCTAGACGACATGCTCAGCGGCTACATAATACAGCCATCTAAAATCCGTGGGCTGCGGCGGTCGTACTCGTGAAGAAAACAGACGGAACGTTAAGTTTCTGCGGTGACTACCGGAGACTGAACAAAATCGCCAAAAAGGACATGTACCACCTGCCACGAATCGACGATGCACTCGACCACCTCTGCCATGCGAAGTACTTCTCATCGATGGATCTGAAGACCGGCTACTGGCAAATTGAAGTGGACGAGAGAGTGCGGTGTTATCGGTGTTGTGTGTGCCAAAGGAGGCGCGTGTTCCGTTCTTTCTTTCTGTGCCGCATGTGTTATCTCTTCTGATAGGGAAAACGTTCCGAACTAACGCGAAGAGCCTAGAATAATCTTAGTTGATATACTGCGCTCTGGATACAATTCGACTATTCCAGAAACCCTCGCGCTGAGTTATAAATTCCTGCTGAGCAGATGTCGCGACATTCGAATCATCGACACCAGTCTACGCACGTCACTTTGTTGACTGCTGTTTTGCCGGCTGTGTATTCTTCGAGTTGTTAGGGTAGCACAAGTTCGCTCCAATAAACTTGTTTTTTAAGGCAGCTGCGTCGTCTTTGGCTACGTGACAATATTCTCCTGAAGGTTTATTTCGGCGCACACTTGTTTAAGCCAAAAGAAGCTTGCATAGAATGCTGTGGTGGCCGTAGGTTTTACGCAATGTGGGCGTTATCATCGAAGGTTATGCTCCGCGTTCCTATCCCCACAAAAATGACGGTTTTGATAAGCCGACTGACTGTTTTTTATGGGGAGTCGCGCCATACTACTCCTCCTTGCGCCGCAGCGTGTTGAAGAGCGGAGGATGAATTGTGACCGCAGCCCCTCATACTCATGTTCTCCACAGGTAAGTAGAGTGCCAATGTTCGTCAATACGAATGGGATGGGGTTTCTGCAGCCGTGCTGCACACACTGGCGGCAAGAGAGTGATTATAGGCAGACATCCCATTCCACAGTTCGCGCTATACTCGATGACAACTTAAGAACGGCACCGGAAGTTGCCTCTGTGCCTTATCACCGTAGCCGGATGTTTCTCCGCGCGGCGCAAGTAGGGCGTTACTGGGAATATTTAGAACATGGCGTGAGCCGTTCCCGCGATTTTTTGGACTTAATATGCCTATAAACGACTCCAGTGACGAGAAACAAACTGCGTGAGACAAGGCAGACGATATCACGCATTCATAGCAAACCCCTTTCAAAACGCGCGCGCACTGACGTCACGGGTCCGGCGCTTTGGCGGAGTGATACACTACATGAGGTGGTGCCGTTCTTGAGTTGTAACCGGGTATAGTAAGGAGCCGGATTAAATGACACTGCTCTAATGTGAAAGAACTTCGGCATTAGCTTCCTCCGGTGGGTAGAATGGGGTGCTAACTGCTTGTTTTATCATTTTATGGCTAAAGCATGTTAGGGGTTCAGGCTGTCGCCGTCTCATGTCGTCGTCTTCGTTTGTCGTCGTATTCTCATGTGTTCACAGTACTAGCACACCGGTACACTTGTTTAGAATGTGTCATCTCCTTGGGCAAGGACGGGTACTAAAAAACACACCATTAGAACGCCGATTTTCTTTCGCGCTTGCTTTGCTTGCTTCTTTTCGCTTTGTACTCGCTTTAACTTTAACAATTGAAGTTCTCAGTTTTAAATTTCACTTCTACTTCTATTCGAAATTGGGATGTCGCGTATATCAGCACGCGCCCTGTGGAAAGAGAGACACTTACAATACAATGTGCTGATACACTGCATGCTTCGCCCGTTCCCAGGTTTCGCATTAAAAGATATGGCCCGGTTTCTCCTAAGTTTTTTTCTTCAGAGTGACTGCGTTGCCATGGGGTAGCTTTGACGCAGCACGCTTTGAAAAATGGTGTTAGGTTGCGGCTTCCTGGGTCAGGGATGCTTTCGTATGATTGCTGAACATGTCTTCCTTAAAGAAAGGAGCACAAAGTAATTGTTTTGTCAAACTTTGTTGTTTATGGCTTTTTTTGTGGAGGGGGGTTGTGAAGCCCCCGTGCGTGTGCTTCGAGTAAGATGGCGTGCCGCTAGAAAGCGCTGATTTTTTTAAGAATTCAAAGGAGACATGATATGACTCAATCAGTGGCAGGTACCTATACGTCAGTGGCGTAATGTTCGCGCTAGAAACACGGTCATAGGAGAGGAGGTAGGACAAGGGACAGGACAAGCGCTTCTCCTGTCTCCTCTTCTGTCTCTCTTTTCAGCACTGAGATCCTCTCCTTAAGCTATGAACAATTACCCCAGCAACAAGAGTGTATTTAGAGTATTTCTTATAAAGGTCAAAAACAGGTTAGACGAAGCAGCTTTACATTGTTGTATTCCAGGGCCAGCGGTTTTTTAAGATTGCAAATGAGTGACGCCTTGGGCCCCTGTACGCGTCCTAAGCAAGCGTGAAATTCCACTGAAGCTGTGCTGACTTTCCTAAAAAAATACACTACTGAGCAAATGTTTATGGGCAGCTGCACGCAAACATGCGGATAATCGTCAACACCGCCATCATATCTCTCATTGCCATTAGTACTTTTAAGCCATTTCGCGTAGCAAATAAGTAGGTCTTTGCCAGGCTAACATCGCCAGTCTCACTAGAGACCGTTCTCTTTCTGGTGCTCCGCTCTCTACCTATCCTGTGTGTCGTCATACTTTCCTGGCATTGTAACTTTAACTTTCGGACATGCCGTTGCGTTCTAGCGTGGACAGTACGTTAAGATGTCTTAACAGAGCGACAGTACGTACACTATAGCTTGCAGTGAGCGACGATAAAGGTCCCATATTGTCCTGGTGACCAGACTAGAGGAACACGACTGTGCGTGCGGCTACAGGAAATCTCGAGCATCATAAGAACTATTTGTAGCTGTCGAATCCATAGTTACCATTCGAGCTTTGTAACCATACAATATTTTGTTGCATTTATTTTGTACTTGCGAATACTTGAACACAATACTTCTACGTTATCTGTGAGCGGGTTGTTTCGTTCTTCACAAAAACGAGCCCTTGGAGCCGCATGGTAAATGGCAAGCGTTTATACCTTAGTTAAAACGTTGTCGTAATTAAAACACAAACAGCGAAACAAAGCCTTACCAGCCAGACAACATGCGCAGCCCATGCGAATCAGTAAAGAACGCTACCATACGCTGTTAGTAGTAAAGTATAACGCGACACTTAATCACGAGTAAAGCAGTACGGCAGCCTCCCGTAAGTGACAAAAACAACATGTCACACACGCGAACACATCCCTGCAAGGCGTCTGGCCAGACGGCCACAAACTACGTAGGCCTAGCGTTCAACATTGGGCGCAGCTTCGCTGCACGATAATGAACACTTGCAACTGGTCACTGCTACTGTCGTAGAAAAAAGCCACTCATAATATTCCCTCAGAGAGGTTGCGTTACGCAAGCGCACTTTCCATAATCACTCCAGCAATAGTCGAGCGTTGATGTGCTCAGCGGATTGGTGACGACGTTGCGCACAAAATAACCACCAGAATTTCCTCATGTAGAAATCACGACTAAAAAGACGTATACAGAACAAACAACGATCACGGAACAAACACGTTCTCACGTTCTTGATGCACTACAGCATAATCTCTAATCGCGTACAGCGCTTTGGTTCAGGCAAGGTCGTCGACGCTTTACGACGCGACGGCGGAACGGGTGTCGGGAAGTGAGCGCGGCAAGAAGTATTTCTCCTTCGAAACGTTCGTCAGTGACGTCACGCTAACGGCGAGACGCCATTGGTTGCGGATGAGCCCTACTTCCCTTGGATGTGAAACATGCAGCTGCAGAGTTAGCTGGCACCGACCATAGTAAGAAGTGTGTTTATTTATTTATTTATTTCGAGTACCCTCAAACGCCTTACTACTGAAGTGGGGAGTGGGTCCTGGGGGAAAAGTACAAGTAAAAGAAGCCGCAAGAATGTAACAGACTACATGAGGTGGTAGTACAGGCAACAAAATAATTAAGTAAATACGCTAGTGGTTCTTGTGGACGGATGTGTAGAAATATTCGCGTTCTAAACAAAAAGAGGAAAGCATTTGCCGGCTAGAAAGCAAACTACACAGTTTACACAGTATTACAGAAGAAATGTGCGAAACATGCGCGCAACAACAGTTATTCAAGAGAAATAAAAGTAGGCAACAAGCTAGCAAAACAACACGAACAGAAAGAATATCACGGGGAATCACTACACCCGAAAAAAGCAAAACAACGATCGGCGAAAAAGATTTGAATCGGCTTTTGATGCCTGCGGCAAGAAAGAATAAAAAAATGAGTTTGTGTGGCAAAAAATGTTCGCGACTTTGTAAGCGGGGTCGACACGTGTAGAGCGATAAGATGGCCTTTCAATTAGTTCACTGGCTAAACACTGGCGGTGATAAATGTTATTGAATAAGCACAGACAGAAAACGTTTCTTCGTAATTATAACAGCGGCAGTTGCAGAGTTAATGTCATTTGTGTTGCGCTAGCAGTTCTTTTGTAGTTTGAAAGGATGATTCGGATCCCAGATTGAGGCGGTATGTTCTAATTTTGGTATTACAAGAGTTTTGTAGAATAACAGCTTTAATGTAACCGGAGCTTTGCGGAAGTTTCGCCGGAGGTAGCATAACGTGCGGTTGGCATTACTGGTTATGCATACGATGTGTGCTTTCCATGAGAGAGTTGAAGTTATATTGACTCCTAAGTAGCGATTAGGTGAGCCGGCTTACAACTGGGTGCCACCGAGGTTGTAAGCTGGAGGTGGTTTGTTTTGACGAGGAAAGCGCATTAGTTTGCATTTGCCAGGGTTTAAATTGCATTTTCCAAAGTTCGCACCACCGCAGGATACCATCTAGATCTGTCTGCAGAACGCGCTAGTCATTATTGCTCCCTATTTCTCGATAAAGGACGCAGTCGTCAGCGTAGAGATGGATACTAGGTGAAAGGCACTTCGCAAGGTCATGTATATATATTAAAAAAAGTAGTGGACCAAAACTGATCCTTGTGGCACCCGTGAGGTTACAGAAATCAAAGAGAAATCGTAATTGTTTAGGGTAACGTATTAAAAGCGGGCGGTGCGAAAATATTCCAGACAGGTTAATAATTTTGGATCTATTTTCAGAGTGGAAAGTTCCAACTGAAATAAACGATGGTCAACCTTATCAAAGGATTTTGAGAAATCTAGAAAGACACAATCTACGCTGGATATTTTGTCTAGTATTGTACGTCATCTGTGTGTAAAGAGAAGCAACTGTGTTTTGCATGAATAGAAACGACGAAAGCCACGTTGAGATTCAAGAAAAAAAGAATTGGATTCGAGAAAACTGAAACGTTGAGGGTACAATACGTACCCCATAGTATGCAAGGTGCGCTTGTTAATGAAATGGGGTGGTCGTTAAACGGAGAATGTTTGTCACCTGATTTCAACAGAGGGACCACCTTCCCGATTTTCCAATGTTTCGGAAGCGAGCCTCATCCTAACGATTGCTGCAAAATATTTGCTAAGATGAACAGATATATTTTTGTTTGTTGTAGGAATTTTGAGATAATGTTATCGGGCCCGCAGGACGATGACAACTTTAATGATTCAATCAGCTTCACTATTCCGGCCGGTTCAATGACATTGGTAGAAAATCAGCCTGTGAAAGGCTGAGGCATTCATTTGAGGAACATGCGGGCGAAAACAAATTTGAAAAATTTCTCCCACCTCCCCTCGCGGGAACCCCTGTGTAGATGCGACGCATAGGAGGTTCCGTTGTTGTTTCCGTTTGGTTGATTCTCCCATCGCGTGAAACGTGCCGTGAACCCCCTGCCGCGGCTATGACGCAGCACAATCCAACACAATCCACTTTAATCCAATCCAATCCAATCCAATCCAATCCAATCCAAGCCAAGCCAAGCCAAGCCAAGCCAAGCCAAGCCAAGCCAAGCCAAGCCAATCGTTTCCAATCCATGCCCCTCGCGAGAGAGTGTTCGCTATCGGAGAGGAGAGGGGGTGAGCGGCGGAGAGCTCAGCTCGCGCGGCGAGGAGAATGGGGGAGGTGTGTGGACGGACAAAAACAACGCCGTATGGAGGGACAAGGCGAGTGAATGAGATGCAGTCGCATCTAAAAGACGTTGTTCAGCACTGACGGGCATTCGGCGAGGGGTATGGGCTGACCCGATTCATCGTTAAAAGAAATTGAGCTGTCTTCCTTAGCATTTACTATGTTCCAAAACTTCTTGGGAACGCGTGCCAACAAGCTGGGCATGGTATTATCAAAAAATTGTATTTTTTTTTTCAGTCAGAAACGGTTTTCAAAAAATCTCATTCAGCAGCCTGATAAGCAGTCAAGTTATTGTTTGTTTCGCACTTTCTCGCAGCGCGAAAAAGGCGTTTCTTTTTATTGTTTAGTCTCTTGAAATTATTATTGTACCAGGGCGTTTGAGCACGGTATCGAATACGCCGAATTAGAGTATGTGCGTTGCTTAGCTCATCCTCATAGGATCAAAACAATTCCCAGTTTTCTTGCACAGTGAGCTTATCAAAGTTGGTTAGAAAAGGTTAGAAAAGGCTCCAAGTAAGCCCATAACTATTCGTTTATAGCGTCCAAGTCAGCATTTTCTTAGTCACGGATTAGTTTCACAGTGCACGGATTGCGTGGAGGAGACACTTTCATTTTAAAGTGCCAGAGAGAGTGGTCGCTCAGGCAGGGAGGTGCGTGATCCCGGATAGAAGATCTGGGCGTGCGGTTAGAAATAAATCTAAAGTTTGTTTTGGCAGATTAGCTAGTACATCTTGTCGGTTTTGACACAAGCTGCGTTCACTTAAAAAAGATGCATAATTCTACAAAACCCTGCGACTGCGAATAAAATGCTCCAGAGTCGGACCATTGGAGGACCAGGCAATGTTAGGGAAATTAAAATCGCCAAGCAAGAAATCGGCAAGGAAGGGTAACGTCACACAACCGTGTTAAGAACGTCATGTAGATCATCGATAAATGTCGGTGCAGCGTCAGGTAGGCAGTAACAGGGACCCAGTATTAACTTTGTAGATTTCAGGGTAATTCACACACATACTGTTTCTAACTGCGAGGCCACATTAATACGAAGCGACGGTATGTTACGAGATACAGCTACCAGTGTTCCGCCTCCGTGTCTGCCTTGTCTGTCACATCGATTTACCTCGTAAGTTTTATCGCCCATGAAAATTTTGTTACTGCGCACTTTTGCGGTTAGCCAAGTCTCAACTAATGCAACTACGTCAGCATCACAGGAATTTGTAATAGAGCGCAGTTCATCGCGTTTGTTCATTACATTTCTGATAGTAGAAAAAACAAACGAGACTGACCGGGAAAAAGAATTGCGTGCATCACTACTCTTCGCTAATTGTTAGGTGGCGCAACTTGACGGACTGGATGAAATAGGAGGGTGACACACGTGAACGTGTATTAGAAGCAGGCCCATGTTAGCGTTTTTTACCACAATCAGGACCACGTGGAGCCATTTAATGAACCGTGTCGACTGAACGGTCGTAGGCAAATGTTTTTTTCTTCCCAACTAGCTTGTCAAGTCGAAGTTTGAAAGCCGGTGAATTACGACGCGCTTCACCAAATTCCACGAACTTCTTGCGCGCGAGCCGAGTGGCCGGTAAAAAATCCTCGAATACCGGTATGTTGTAGTCCTTAAGCTTTGAACGCTCTGCGAGGATGTTGTCTTTAGTTTTGAAGCTTGACTATTTAACTGTAATCGGTCGGCACTTTGTTCTTTGTAGGGATCACCCAGACGGTGCGCACGCTCAACTGCTTCACTAGGTAGCCTAACATCCATGTTCTGGTATATTATGTCAACAATGTTCTTTTCGGTTTACTCCCATGACTCTGTTTAATTACAAACCCCACAAAAAATTCAATTTTCACGGCAAGAACGGTCTTCTAAATCATCTAACCGTCATTGGAGGTCAGCGTTTTGCCGGGTAATTTCCCCAACAGATTCTCTAACCGTTTGCAAACCTTTTTCATTATTGCCGATGTCGACAGATCTAGCCTCAATTTAAGACAACCAGTCAGCCATGGCCACAATTTTTGAGGCAAGGGATTGCAGTGCGGTCTTCATTTCGTTGAAGGTATCTAAAATATCATGGCCTTTCGCGAGGACGCTTGATTGTTGTTTTAGGTCGCGCAAGTGTTTAAGAATTTCTTTACGCCACTCTGAATCTAAGTCTGAAATTTGTACTTCGGCATTTTTGTTGTTGGGACCATGGTTGCTTTCAATATCGCCACAAAAAAGTAGTAGTAGGCCAAGTACATCAGAACATTCTTTGATGACAACACACATAACACTTGGGCATGGGAGGGGCCGTAAACTACGGTTGCTAGAGCACTTCGCATATAACGAGGTTATGCTACCGCCATGAACAAGACGAAGACAAGAGATGTCAGCCATGGGTACAGCAGTGTCACTCCCATGCCCACTGAAGTGTCGCCAGAAGAGGGGGCTTCTTATATCCTGTTGCGATGGTGCTGCTTCAAACGATGTGGCTCTTGATGGAACTTGAAGAAAGGGAGTGACGGCCACGCACTCTGAATGCGCGCTCCCGTATATGCTGTCGCTGCTTCCAGCCCCCCCAGAGATTGCGAACGGCAAATCTGCGGCTACTGTGCTCCCGCACAGGCAGGAAACAAGCCACGCCAGAACCTGAACCGGACGAAGGCAAGAGACGTCAGCCATGGGTACAGCAGTGTCGCTCCCATGCCCACTGAAGTGTCGCCAGACGAGGGGGCTTCTTATATTCTGTTGCGATGGTGCTGCTTCAAACGATGGTGCTGCTTCAGACCGTTTGTCTTTGCTTTCCCCGGAGCCTTATTGCTTCTATTGCGGCGTTTACTGGACTTGATTTACCACTTTTTTTTTTCAATCAATATTATTCTTTGTGTGTACAATCGCTGAAGACTTCTCGCGTGCTTTACACTTCACTTTTGCTTTTATAGGTATGTGAGTCCATCCCGTCTAGTTTGGTGTAGGCCCTGCGGTATAAATAAATAAATAAATAAATAAATAAATAAATAAATAAATAAATAAATAAATAAATAAATAAATAAATAAATAAATAAATCAACAAATCAACAAATAAATAAATAAATAAATAAATAAATTGTTCAGGAACCATTTCTCCGTGAACCCGGTCAAAGAAAATTCCACGTTATTGACCTTGAGGTGGTTGCCCCATTGTTATCAGTGCTCACCCGTTCAAACACGGCAAGCCAGTCGTCGACGTCCTGCTCATCGGTGCCGTTGTACTTAGGAGGGTCCCGCTCACGGATCGCACCAGAGCAGACGATGGGTGTTGGCGTAGGCGGGGAGTCATCGTCGCGAGGCATTGTAGGAGGTTAAAGTGTCCGATTGCGGAGCTCCAGGGTAAGGAACGACTGCCGACGCGGGTCACGCCCCCTCCACGATTGTGCGAAGTCCGATGAGGTGGGAAGATGGGGCCAGGACGGGGAGGGACCCGCACACTCCACCAAAACTGTAAGGAGGATTTATTCCAAGGCCGAAGGACTGGTCAGCTCAAAGTCAGCTCCAGGAGTCAGGAGCACGAAGTCCGCTCTCTAGTGTTGACCGCTAGCAAAAGCGAGATGCAGCTTCTTCTTCCTTCCAAGCGTTCGCGATGCGGCTGCCGTGTATTGTTGTCACTTGACTGCGATGATGATGCTCTACTGTTTCGGCACGTACCCTCTCATGGCGAGTGGACAGTGCTTCCTATACTCCGGTTGCTCCTTCGTGCATTGCGCTGGCGACGGACATCCTTACAAAACAAATAAATAAATAAATAAATAAATAAATAAATAGCGAGTGCAACGATTGTAGCGACGGCCCTTCAGCGTGTGTCGGCAGCGACAAGCGGCGGCCGCTCTTGTCGGCCATACCCCAGAAGACGCAAGGGAAGCAAAGAACGCAGCCAAACAAGCGAACATAACTCCCAGAACACAATCGAAAGGAGTCCTTCAGTCTTCTAATCAGAGCTAATAATAAGTGCTCAGGCGTCATCAAACCTTGTTACGTAGTTTCGGAGTTGCGTACTCAATGTTTTATCGAGCCATGCGCACGAAAACCGCCAATCGGAGCATTCGGTAATATATGCGAAATATTATATAGTGAAATCCTTGCGTGTCTCAGCAAACGCGAGAAGGTACCTTCGTGGCAGTCGTCTTCGTCAACAAAAATAGCAGGTACCAAACCGCCTGCCGCTGTAAAAACAAAATAGGAAACAAAAGCACATTTAAGTTCGTGTAGGGTTTGAACACTGTTCTCCAGAGTAGAGGGCTTAAGAGTTACAACTGCGCTGAATCAGCGATCTGACAGAGGGGCAACAGTTCGGCTAGCCGGGTGAGTGCCGCGTGGCTCGTGAACATGGAAGGCGGAAGTGAGCTAAGACTGTAGGGGAGCTGAAACGCTAATTTTCACTCTGCCTTGCGGTGTAAAAACCGACGCAACGACGATGCAGCAATATAGAGATATTTGGTGATCGCTGGGTCTTCTCCTGAAAAGCAGGTAAGCCATAGTCATGATGATTCAGGCCCCTGTCCTGTCCCGTTCAAGTCCGTTATCCTGCGTATAACGACGGCGTGGAATGCATTGTTTGAATAAAATTACCACGGCACTTAATTTCGTGACGTGGAAAAAAATACTGTTCAATCAGTTGATAGATGATGAGCCTCTCGATGACTCCGCAGCTACTTTTTACCGCCGATCGTCCTGTGTTATCTTCAGTAGCCTAATTTAAGTGTTTCCCAACGACAAATTATTCCCTCTCTATACTACCGAACTCCGAGGTGGTCTGGCTCATTAGGCATGCCTTTCCTGGGCTGGCGCTAATGCAGCCGCATGAAACTGGCGCAGGCAGAGCTTCTAAACCTAATAAAGGAAAGTGCGGGGTGGGGGAGAGGGGAATGGAGTATATTGTACGGCCCCAAACGGCGATTGAAGTTCTGCCACGCCTCGCTACGCCTTCATCTTGCATGTACATATGGGGCTGCAGAGACGTGCCGCGTTATTCAAATTACGTCCCCTAATGCACTTATATATTTGCGAAACTCCGAAAGCTCACCGTTTTCACCACTCACAGGGCACGCTTGTCTTGTTATTCCCAAAAAAGAAAGCGTCTCAGTCGGCACAATTACAGGATTGTTTTAATGACGTTGTGAATTATGGTTCCCGAAGCTGAGGTTATGTTGCATCAGGTGCAACATAAGAAGGACCACGGAAGTTGCATCTGCGCCTACTCACCGCAGACGGATGTTCCTCCGCACGAGGCAAAGTCCGTCACTGCTTGTTTTTAACGGCACATGAGCCGTTTCTGTGATATGCCATACTTAAACCTTAGTAGCAAGCCGGAAGCAACCACAGTTGCGTTGAACCATGATTCCTAACCGTCATAAGCGGTTATCGCAAACCGCAGTTTTGGCTTTTGCACGCGAAATTCCAAGTGTGGCGATATCAGTCACTTCGTTGTGAGCTTAACATAACTACATTAAAAACTTTTTAAACTCACGACAAAAAAAGAGAATCACTGTACACAAAAGGAAATATCGTTCAAACAGTTGCTTCATGCTCAAACACAACGCACTCGCGCACGGCAAGTTTTAGGAGAGGGGCTTCCCGCAACTAGCGTTCGTTTCTCGGGTCGGCTAGGTGTTGGGAAGTTTAGGTTAAGCATCGGGGTGTATATTTGACCGCCGCTACCTCTGATCTCAAACATTAGAGTAATAAGAATTTGCAAACAGTTTCTGAAGAGTTAACGTTTCAGTGCAAGGGCTTCCTCCTTACGCGAGTTCTAGGTGGTGCGTTTTTCGTCTGCAAATTCCGTACAAGGAATATTCGCTCTTAGGAGTTCGCATGCTTGTAAATGTCATCGGCATGGCCAGCGAACGTCGGAATTCTCGCCTTTCAGAGTCACATTGTTTGCAGAAAGCGAATCCCAAAATCTGAAAAATAGGGGATCCTTGACATATCCTTGTGATTTGATTCTGCCACCCACTGGCTCAAAGCACTACACCGTCCTTAAAGAGAATACGAAAATAAATAGACCCCTTTTACCGCTGTTCCGATTTATTCCCTCCTGATCATTTAAAATCGTGGGTGAGCGAAATTCGCTATGACGTTTCTTTTGGTCGCAATGAAAAACGAACGATGCGACCACGCTTGTTTCCTGTCTTCGCTTTACAGTTTCACTTCCCCGCATCCTTTCAACTACACGGACAACATTAAAAGAAGTCGTTCAAGTCCATCAGTTTTCGCTACATGCCTCAGCCGTTGGGAAATACTAACAATAAAAAACGCATGACAAGATGGTTGCTGAGAATTCTCAGCCCCATTTCTCTGTCCAGAGCCTAATTCAATTACAGCGCGCCATTCCTTTTGACGAAGGAAAGAAAGAAAAAAAAAATGAAAAGCGATGAGGGCAATATTATGGCTAGAAATGTTGAAAACCAGGAAAAAAATAATCAGTAGAAAAATGAAGCCGCACTAACAACCTTTTTGAGAATAAGGCGATGGCGCGTGAATAAACTTGCCGGCTCCGCGCAGTAACTTCATATAGTACCGCATTTCGATGCCTTGCGGCAATTCGCACATTTGTCGAAGGATGCGCGCTGAAATTTTTTTTCCGCTTATACCGCTGTCGGCAAGTAGATTCCGAAATGCCTAAATTGTTGTATTCAATGTTAAAGCGTCGTGAATAAAACACACGGGTGGCTTGTTTAATCAACCTTTATACATTTCACTTAATCTCGACCACCTTAATTTATGATAATTCCTATCTTATCACAGCTCGATTCGTCTTAACACATCTTAGCTCACCTTACTTTACTTCAACCCCTACTTTAATGCACACTAATCAATCTCAATACTAATAATTCCTCCTCAGTCAATATATTACCTTAATCCCTTACAACGGAGCCTTATTAATCATTATTGAAAATTGTTGGACAATCAGTACTACATCTTTATTTATTTGTATCCTGCCTAATTCCCTAATTATTGTTAATCCCATACTAATTCGATTCCACGTTACTAATATTCACTATCAATCACTACTTAACCGCTAATTACTTTCGTCGTGATTAATCATCTCCTATACACGCCCGGAAGGCTTTGGCCCACTACCGGCTTTCTATGGTAAACTGTGGTGTTTCGCATTGTTCACGTTAACGCCGGTGTCATTTTAGCTCAAGCTTCCATGGCTATATACGAAGCTTTCGCGTAATAGTGCCTGTGTGTAGTAGCTTGAGCTACTTCTAGGCGGTCGCTAATACTCCGTGCGGATGTCGTACCGCGCTCTTTACAGCACATGTGTACAGCTTCGGCGCGCAGCCTCCAAATTATTTAGATGGAAACGACGGTTTACGGGTTACTAAAGTCGATATTGGCCAGCTTTTTCTTGTTATTTTGGAGTAACTGGTCCCTGATAACTCACTCGACTCCTACTCGGCAGCATAGCAATGTATTTTATGCTAAACAAAAGCAGGCCATCTCCATTAACGTGAAACTTGGGGAGCGGCAAAGCATACACTGTATAAGGGTATTTTTGGCGCCTTGGTATTTTTGCCCACGGAGGCAATTCTTTTGGGGGCAGGGCTATACAGCCTTGCTTGAAGCACGATGCGTACTAGCGCGAGCCGTTGAAAAAGGAGTGACCCAGTGGTTTTTTTAGTACGTTTTGCGTGCTAGCGCGAGGCGTCAACGAGGGCCCCGGTGTTTTAATACCGTGACTAAATCGATGATGACGTGATACAGCGACATAAGACGCTGACAGCCCGAGCCTCTAAGGGACCTCACCCCTAAAATCTATATAGAACGACACACTTTCAAACTCCCTGCTGCATGGGCAAACACTGATGACACTTTCGGAAGGTGTAAAGTGGCTTATTTCTGCTCTAATTTCAGTTGATCATTCAAAGTATGTAATGCAACACAGGCTGAACGACCTCCAGTACAATTCTGCGAACTCACAATTCTGTTTTGCTGAGAAGGAAGCAGCCCATTGCACTGAATATTTTCAGTGGCGCCATAGGTGCCCTGCCTGGCAGCCGACAGCCGTATAGTTATTGCACTTAATTACGGAACTATCGCGATACAATTGGTGAGAGTGAAAGCTCGTAATTTTCGGAAAAAAAGCACCCGAATAGAAACAATTTCATCATATTTTCAAGCGATTCTGCGGCCAAAACGTCACATTTCAGGAAGTCAATGTCACCGAGTCGACGAAGAAAAGTGGTTGCACTGTCTCGTCATTTTGATATGCGCACCATGCACCCGGGTGGAACTCCGGCACGTACCGCTACCGGCAAGAAAGAGCGCGCGCTACATCTCCCGCCTTCAGCCAGGTCACAAATCTCCCCGTTTCCATTGTAACTCCGTTTTCTTTCTCCATACCACCTTGCACTGAAAAGTTCCCGCGCGAACTATAGTCTCTGCCAGGACGCCTGGGTGCTCTTTATATTCGGAGGCGGCCCCTGATGTGCAGAATGCGCACTACTAAGCTGCTCCGGCGCCATTATTCCTTCTGCCACATTTTTTTAAGGGTTGTACGAAGAACAAGAAGGGAGTCATTATTCAAGGATCTCCAGGTGAAGGAGGCCAACCACTGTTATTAGTAACTCTTTGGTAGGTGAAGAAGACGTTTAGGGGCGTCGGGGGACTTCCTTCTCCGCCCTTTTTCTGCGTCACACTTCGCGTCTTGCTGTGGTTTCCTCAGCTTTCTTTGTTGGCTGAAGAAACAGAGAATGATGCAAGCACGTTGTGCGATCGCATCTCGCTTCTCCTTTGGAAGAAAGTGGAAGAAACGACGAGGACAAGAGAAAAAAGCTCGCCACGTCACGAGAGTTAGAAAAGCCGGGCGTAGAGCTAAGCGGGGCGGCCCATTATTTTTGTGTCAATTTCTTCGACCGGGCTTGGTTGCGGTGTCGTAGTTTGGTCTCTACTTAGTGGGTTGAGCTCATAGTCGCCCATCTGTAACTCGCTTGTTCCACGTGGCGTTGAGTATAGTGGATAAGTCACTTTAATCACTCCAGCTTTGAGCCGTGCGAGGATTTGTGAAAGAGGAAACTGGTTGTGTACCGCCGGTGGCAGGCTAGCTAGACCGCTTGTGACATAGAAGCAGAGTCGCCATCTTGGCGATTTCACAGTTCCGCCGGAAAAGTGCCGATTAACTTGCTTCGTGGTTTAGGACAGTATCTACTTAATAAAAGTATCTCTCGTCTCACACAACGTCTACTTAACCCAACTTGCTTCGCTTCACGGGGAGTACAACTGGTATACAATTAGCTGACTTAGTTCATATAACATGTGCACGGAAAGCGGTGGTTAAAGCTTCAATCCCGCATTGGAGATTCCAGAATGCGTACTCCACAGCGGGTGAGCTTCAGCTGAAATTGGAAGTCTGGAATGCAAGGTGACTGTAAAGCGGCAATACAAAGCGGTAAAGCTTGCTGATCACTGCGTGGGCAAAAAATGCAAAATGAAGTTACCCGCTCCCACGTGGTTGCTGTGAAGCGGAGCTGAAAAGTGTGGCAGACGGCTCCTTAGCTGCGTCTACAACGCGGTGGTCTTATCTTCTATATATTTGCATTTTTCGGCTGCAGTCGTGGCAGTGAACCATGAGCACGCTCTCGAAGGCATGAGCACGCTCCATGAACTCCATGAACCATGAGCACGCTCTCGAAGCTGCCCAATGTCTGCATCGAAACAACTGATTCAGCGCGCACGAGTACAGAGATCACGAAATCACTTTCCTACACTATCTCTTTGACGGTACTGCACACCGGATAATGCCGGGCTTCGTGGTGAAGCGAGAAGGCGGATTAATCTGCTGGGTCCAACAAACGCACAAGGCGAGAAAGAATTCCTACAATAATCGTTGCCACAGCCATGACGAAGACCCGTGTTTTCACAGAAAGATATCATGTGCGGTAGCTTCTGGAGTACCGCCATGCCTTTTTGAGCAACATACGTCCTGGACACAGGCTCAGTCTTCAATAGTGACTTTCGCGCCAGCTGGAAGGGATGTATCGCGACTGTGTTACAATGCAGTGCTCACAATGTTGTCTCTTTTTCTAATTGGCGTAGCCAGGAACTCTTACTGCGATAATAGCGGGTCGTCCAAAACCGTGGAACAATTGGTGCTACTGTGCTTCGCTTATATGCAAGCAAGGTGCTCTCTGGTGCCAAAATGTGAGTGCCTCTGCTCACGATAGCGATTTTAAAAGTACTTCTATGTCCATGGGCATCCCCTTCAACTAACGGCAACGATCCAGTGGCGTTCCTCGCTTATCCAGAAGACATTGGCGCAAGTGCAACGATTTACACTACCACCGTGACTTCTCATAAAAAAATCGAACTCCCCTCCCGAACGAAACATGACGCCTTAATTGATATCGTATTTCCTCGTTTCTTTTTACTCTCCCCCTAGAGTAGCATATTGTCATGGACTATCCGGGGTACATGTCGGTTTCCTTTTTGATCTACCTCTTTTGCTCGCTTTCTTCCTATCGCCCTCTCTCGGCCTTGATGGCACAAGTCTACATGGTATCGATTGCTTCATTGTACCGCAAAACAGGTTGCCCTTACAGATTAAGGAGTATACGCCTAGAGAATAATACGTGGCCTCATGATCCGGCCCGTAATTGGGGGTGTATAGGTTCGCCTTCTGAAACTTCCCAATTTTGCCCGATGCTTCTATCTAGCGGTATGGACTGAAACAGATAAAGAAATAGGGACAACGATGAAAACAATTGTTCCAAGATTAGAGACGTTTACGCGGAAAGAGATTGCTGGAAGCTCCAAGTTGGAATATTCGGGTCTGAGAAATAAAAAAACGTTCCCGCTATAAAAAAAACAAAGAAGGATTATAGGATCGCGAGATCCTTCCCTGCCCTCTCATCCAAACGATAAGAAAGCACGTAATGAAAGGAGGGCTCCTTCATACGGATGTCTCCGGATTCCAAACACTGGCAGGGCTGAAGCAGCACATCTCAGAAACAAACGTGGTTGTAGAAAGGCGATAACTCGGATAAGTAGGAAGGTAACACTGGCTGTGGGATTGTACACCTTGTTTTGGCAGGAGCTTCAAAAAATGGGGTGGGGTGAGGAATCGGCGGTCGAAGATAAATAAGCTGGACGAATTGACTTCAGATTGATTTCGGATGTGGGTCTGAGTAACAAGAATAAGAAAAGAGAGTTGTTGAGGGGCAAAGCATTCGCAAGATGTGGACTCTCATACGAAAAGGGAAAAATGCGGCTGAAGATATCGCCTACAAATGGGGTAAAAATTTTCAACTAGCAGACTACTTTAACGGCTTCAGCAAACCATTGTCGCGAAGCCATTAGAAAGAAGTAGATAGAGAAGAGAAAGAAACAGAAAAAAAGAGTAAGAAATATATTAGGAGACTAAAATAGTGCGGAAAACAGGAAAACGTGTTTATTACAAAAAAAGTATGAAGAAAACTGAAAAAATGGCTGTGCATCCGCTCACTTCGTTGTTAAAGGCCATGGAAAGTTTTTAGTCTACTTCCGCATCTGCCACAAAAATTCCTCTCTTCTCCTTTTTACTGCCCATTTCTCAGACTGTTCTCCTACCATTGCGCTCCACGCATCATAAACACGGTGAAAAGTAAATTCAAATTTCCTGCGTTCCACTGCTCGCGCGTGCTCTACGGGAAGGTTTTGTTTGTGTTGCAGCTCTTGGAATGTCTACCCTGAGTGTAGCATTGCTGCGAGCGCTTTTCTATTTTTGAGGCAAAACATTATTTTCAGCGCATATTATCTTGATTAATGGACTGATAGATTGTAGGGTTTAACGAGCCGAAGCAACGCAGGTGTTGAGGGGTGCTCAGAAGAGGGCTCCAGATTAATTGACCACCGGATATCTTTAACGTGGGTCGAAATCTCGTAGACACGAGCGTTTTTCCTTTTTAGCCTCCCCCAGAAAAGCAGCCACCGTGGTCGGGAATCGAACCCGCGTCCTGGCACATATTTTCTTATTTGCGTTCTCACAAATCAAGCGGGCATGTAATTTATATAAAAGTACACTCACCTTGCGAATACCAATTGTGCATTGACGCAATGCGTCACATATTCCTAAGGTTTTTTTTTTGTGCTGAACAATGTCGGCAAGTATGAAGTGTTTTAAGACTTATTTATTTGGAAAAGCTTCCAATATAAAAATCTCACCTTTAAGTATTATTTTACCTTTTGGCCGGAAGGCTGCAACAAGGCAGAGGCGCACAGGCAGACATACAAACACACAGACAGGCATAGCCAAATTTTCGGATTTAAGTAGCCCGCGGAAAATATGGTCTTTAAAATACGCAAAGAAGCGTATGAAGACTAGAGATAAGAGGTCACGTCATGGGAAAACCGCTAAAAGTTAGTCACCATCAGCTCATGGCAAATTACGGGCAGTTGCAAAGGCCGTGTCCCTAGCAGCTCTTGAAACGTCTACAAGGTGCTACTACAAGCGTCTACAAGCAAAACAAACCGAAGTTTAGAAAGCATCAGCGCAGAGAAGGGTGAGAGACACTAAACGGGCCCCCGGTTTCTCGCATGCCCAAAACGCACGCGCAGAAAGATTGCATGCAGGAAAAGAAAAGCGCATGTAACGTGGAGTTTAAGGGAGAGCTGCATGATAACCCTCGGGAATTTGGCAAAGGCCTTTTCTTGCGCTCTATGTTGGGAGAACAAGGCACTGCGGTAGCGTGGCCCCGTGTATCCGTTGGGGCTAAAATAGGGTTAGCCTGGCCGACAGTCTCAACGGGCCCGAGGGCAGGCAGATGGTGCAATGCCAAATTCAAGTTTTAAACTTTGGACTCCGACGAGTGAGTGGAGAGTGCAGTGTGCGTGGTGAAGACAGAGGCTGCGAGCGCTTATACATGGCGCCTGGCCAGCTCCTGCCCTGATACGCAGCTTTTGCTAGCAGAAAGGGCGAAGACAGCCGGCCGTACCACCGGAGTGTTGGACTGAAGACCCCGCCCACAAATATGCTCACTTCAACTGTGATTAAAGATTCTCTCTCTCTCTCTCTCTCTCTCTCTCTCTCTCTCTCTCTCTCTCTCTCTCTCTCTCTCTCTCTCTCTCTCTCTCTCTCTCTCTCTCTCTCTCTCATGCCAAGAATTTTATGCGTGGTAGCGCTTGAGGACACCGCTTGAATTCTTTTTTTGCTAAAGCCACTGCGCGAACCGAGAACCCTCTGGGGTCACCATGACTCACGCGCTCGCGAGCGTTCCGTACTTTCTTATATTTTTTCCCTGCAACATCCAAATTACAGCTTGTACAGCACCTCCGCTGTTAAAATGGTTTATAAGCAAAGACATTGTGCATCAGTTTTCTTGAACGATAACTTAGGTCATCCCGACAAATCGCGGAAGGAAAAATCACATGCTCAATTTGTTCAGGAAAACTGCGTTTAGATTCGTCAAAAAACTCGGGCTGAATACATGTTGGACCAAAATAAGCGTAAAATGTGGGATTGGCCCGGTGGTTGGATACCAATAAAAGGCAACCGGTGGACCACACTTTTAAGGCTATGCTTTCTATACCTCGATGAATAGCATTGATTGTTGCGCGAACACGCTCTGCAGTTTCGCGAGTTTTAGGCAATGGGTTTCCCAAAACGATGAATACGACAAGCGAAGGCCAATCAAGCACCCCAAAATAAAACGAAACGCTTTCCGTGGTCGGGATTAAACCTGCAGCCCTCGCGTTATGAAGCCGATGTCAGTCCAATTGCGCCATTCGGACAAGGCAGAAGCAGTTGAGATTTTGGACTTTCACTTTCACTCACTCTGCATGGGAGAAAGCTTCGAGTTTTAACCACTTTTTAAAGACGATAGCCTTTCTTGGGCTACTTAAACCCAGACATTTTGGTCTGTCTGTATGTCTGTCTGTCTGTGACTTGATTCAGCCACCCGGCCAAAGTAAAATTGATACTGTGCAATAGTTTTAGACACTCACAGCTAAGCCCGGTTTATAAATTCATACTTGTCAACTTTTTTGAACAAGAAGAAGACATTAAGCAAATATAAGAAACGAAATTAGTACACAAGAGATATTCACAGTGCTCCTTTATTAAAAAATCCATGGGTGCTTGGTTTTTCAATAGCAAATTATATTCTACATCTACTGCAGAAAACCGCCGCCTGCTGTTGCCCGCGTCAACTCCTGGCGGCACATGAAAATCACGCGGCAACAGCAACGAAAGGTTCCACTGGCTAGGTTTCACGTTCTGCTTGGGACGCACGTGGATCAGGGCCACGCGGTTCTATAAACCTTGAAGCCGGCCGCCTCAATTCACGCGCGTTTCCGCCGTACTGCAGCGCTGGCATCGAGGAACCCGGCCTGCTGCAGTTGAACGTGGTACATTCAAATCGCCTTGAGCAAACCTTTAGTGTGTTTACCTTGGGATGAGCGCGACGGTACAGGAACAGCATGAGAGGTGAGCGAGAAAGCAAAGGGGGGCGTTTCCTTGGCAAACGTCTACAAAGCGTACCGCCTTTTGACGACGTTTGCAACGAAATGAGCAGGTACACGGCCAATATTTTTTCTTTAAAACGGGCTTGGATTTCCCACGAGGTGTATCCGTGGATGATGGTGATGACTGCACAAAACAACACGTACTCCCTAAATATAATAAATTAGGCAATGATAGTGAGCGTTCATTAGCGTGGGCATATCGGTGTACCATAACTATCGTCGAGAAGTAAACTAATTATGAAATGACTCAGGAACTGGGTATGCATGTGGCAACATAAAAATAAAAAGTATAAAAAAAACACGGAACTTTTCTTGACTTACATGTTCGACATTTGCGCTCAAATATGAGTTTTTTGTAATTTAACGCGAGTTAATTGGCATTGTTTTTCATGCTTTTCGCACCCTGTATAGGTTCTACCGGGATATATATCCATATTTTAAATTTCGCGCGCCTTTGAAGCGGGAGCGCAAAAAGTGAAGGGGAACGTACACAGACGCCGCAAGACCAGCCGCTATGCTGTACCTCATGAGCGACAGTCACGGGGATCTGTCCACACGTTCCATGACAGCGATTGTACAAAGTTAGCAGTATCAGAAAAATCGATACTCTATCGGTTGCTGGCCATCATTATGCATAGTACTAGAGAGAGAGAAGTGAGGAGAGAGAGAGAGAGAGAGAGAGAGAAAACGTTTATTGTGAGAGCATTTACGGTGTTTTTGTAGAAGTTGCTACGTCGTCACAGGATTCCATGATCTGTCTTACCACCGGCTGCCCTCTCGGTGAGCAGGAGCTGGTCCGAGAGGCAGGGGCTGGACAGCAGTGTCTCCCACTGCTCTGGAGTATTTCAAATGCGGGGAAGGGGTGGTGGGCGCATGTTTTTTCGACACTCTAGGATAATATGTCACAGTGTACCAGATTCTTGGCAGTATTTGCATCTGCTGGATACTGGGTGGGGGATATGCGGTGAAGCCTAATTGGACGCAGGAAGGTGTTGGTTTGTAGGTGTCTAAGTGGTGTTTCTTGAGATTTCGTCAGGTTTGGGTTAGGTAGCAGGAAAGTCCGTCGATTACGCTTGTATTGTGTTACTTCGTGGTACGTTAGAATGGGTACAGGTTTCTGCACATCCTCCGAGGCCTGGTCGGCAAGTTCTCGGGCCTTTTGGTGGGCAAATTTGTTGTCCTCGATCGAAGCATGTGCAGGCGTCCTTACAATCCTTACTTTTCTGTAAGGAAGTTTGGTTGAGAGCATGCGGTGCGTTGCTGGTGCCACCGAAATCGGCCTGAAGCTCCTGCACGCTTCCTGGGAGTCTGTTACGACCACCGTGGATTCCGTCTGCGTAAGAGCTAGTGCCACAGCTAGCTCCTCCGCTTCTTTGGTTGATGCGGTTAGTACGGTGGCACTGACAAGAAGCTCTTTCTTTGGGGTGACTACCACTGTCTTTGCTCTTGTACCGCGGATTGTGGCTGCATCCGTGTAGGCTGTTTCCGGGAGGGTGCCGTATTTCTTGTCTAAGGCTTTTGCTCTAGCTTCTCGTCGACCGCAGGGGTGAACCGGATGCATGTTTTTTGGCAGTGGGTTGAATAGGATATTATGCCAGCAACGCTCAGGAAGCTGCTTGTTCGGCTTCACGTCTGGGGAGCTCCATTTGATTCTGTTCAACAGTTTTTGGCCGGTTTTTGTCATTGCAAGTCGCGCTTTCTGGCTAGAGAGGTGGCCGTCTATGAGCTCGTCCACCGTGTTGTGCAGGCCCATGCGTAGGACCTTATCGGTTAACGCGCTCATGCGGATCCCAAGGGCTTGCTTCGTGGCTTTACGGATGAGGGTGTTAAGTTTTTCCGTATCTGTCCTGGTTAGAGTAATGTAGGGCACTGCGTATGTTAGCCTGGATAGAACGAAGGCCTGGACAAGACGGATGGTATCGTCTTCTTTTATTCTCCGGTGCATTTTTGTGACTCTACGAATCATGTGCACACATCTTCGATCCTTCTGGTCACGCGGTGGAGCATTGTTCCATTTTGTATGCACTTGCACAAAAAGCCCAAGCACATTGATTGAGCTAGAGGCAGTCGATTCGCCGATAGTGTGGCCTCACTAGTACACATCCATTGTGTTGAGAGCTCCGTTAACAAAGGGGAAAAGCTGTCGGCCATTACAGGTGTGAATAATGAAGGTGCCCTGCAGCCCCTATTGCTTATACCTTGCACTAATTGCGCACCGCTGGTCCTTACCGATCGTTCTGGTTTTGTTCTGAACTGCGTAACAAGATGGATGTGTGTTCTTTTTACTTGTAAGTTCCTCACTACCACCACCTTTTGCCGTTTTCGCCCATGCCGCGAAAAAAAAATGAATTGAAGAAATAACAAAGACGTGATGGGAATTGCTAATGAATTCGACGTTTCCTCCGGGGTTCCATATTACGATTTTACCTGGAGAGGTTGCCGTTATTCTTATTTTTTTGTTAGTAATATTTTGTCTTTTCGCTCGGCGTCTTGTAGTGGCGCCAAATGAGATTTCCGCATCGTGTTCCCCCTTGCATGGGATTTGCGTCGACCGAAAAAGATCACAAGTCGCGAGGAAATACAAAATCACTGGAAGAGCAAAAAATAAAAAAAAATGTTTGCGCTGTGGGCACTATCTTGTTACAGGAGTACCAGCGGCTCTGCTTAAGCTTATACGGCCGCGGCAGCGACTGATTACATACTTCATGCTCGAAGAAAGTGCATTGAGATTTGTCACATCAGCAAAACGTGTCTGCACCCTACTAACGCGAACTAACTGAGTCTCGTCTGCAGAAGCTTTGAATATCTTTTGGTTTGTTATCGTGAAGATCTCACTACTACCACGAAGTTTCTCCCAGAAGCTGATACAACGGGAAGAACCTTTAATCAAATCTACTACATCATTAACGATAATCGTATCGCCGCATCGTGAAAAGAGGTGACAGAATGTCCGTTTATTGGGTCTTATAGAAACATCGTAAATGACCCTAACCACACAGTCGTGAGTGCCATTTTGAGTACTATGCTGAACATCGCAAATGTTGTAGCGCCTGTTTAAGCTTAACATTTTGTTTGCACAGTGAGTTCTTCCGAAATCCAGGTGTATTGATGTTATAGTAGTGATGCCAACGTCACATTTTCTTTGGCCCCTGTCATTTAGGTTACAAAAACAAAATAAAGAAATAATTAGGGGATTGTTCAACTACGTATTCGTTTTATTTAGTCGCTGCTATTTTGTCTATGATTACCATGTACAAATTGTGCGTTTTGTTCAGCTAAGCGTTAGTTGCAAAAACGAAAACCTTGCCAAAGTAGGAGCCGTTAGTTTCTGATCGCCTTGATTATGGTCTACGTTGCGGTTGAAGAAGTGATTCTTTGAAGTCATCAAGTGGTACATACAATTTTAACGAAAACAACAGCACGAGTTTTCCTTAAAACTATACATATAAATTATGAATTGCTTATATGAGGACCCTGATAAATCGCTGTCTACAGTACCGGAATCATGTCTTGCTGGAGAAACAAAACACATTTTCCAAAACCTACTGTGGTATCCATTGTACTCTTGCAAATTAGATATTTTCATACACCTTTTACTTTTTTGAAGACGCTGCTCGTTCTTGGCATATTTGAAAACCACGTTCATGTTGGCCACACTGAGTGTTATTAGTGTTTGCTTTTTAGGAATTATATACAGCGTTTCCGTTCGACAGGATCAGAGCCCCAAGAAAAGAGGCAGGAAAGTAAGCTGTGTTCACCCAGAATCACGGGAGGAAATGATGACACAAAACCTGTGCTGGATTCCTCTGTCTTAGGAATCGGTAAAACACGAAAGTGGAATGTGCAGCGAAACTTGTATCTCAACATGATTTGTGGGTGGGCTTAGTGAGCGAAGTCTTTCTGGCTGGTCGCTTTGGCAAAGTTGTACTGGCGCCATTTCAGTGCCGAAGATGACGTCAGTAAAATCATGGTGCATCATGGCATAAACGACTTTCGTGTTAAAATACAAAACCCGAAAACGAACAACCCTAATTTAACGTAATCTTTAGTGCCAAAGGTTGATTCCCCGCAACAGGACCCTGTGTGCAGGGGTGCACCCTTTACAGGCGCTTGTTTCATTGTACTGGCGTCACTTCCGTGACTATATCGCACCTGTGAAATTTTAGTGTCACAGGGAATAAAACAAATTTGCGTTGAAGAGTAATTACACAACGAAAGAGAGCAACAAATGGTCGACAAAGTTATTTCTTCAAACAAAGGCGTTGAAACATGTCGGAGAGAGAAGACGCCCGGCTTTGCTTTTTACTTCGCTACCAATTCCCAAATTACCACGAAGTTCGGCAGACAGTTTTTCTTCCTACGTTTCCAATTGATGGCTTGTTTGTTATCGTCGCGTTTCGGATTACATTTGGCGATTTGCGTGAAACAATTTCCTCGCGTTCGGATGCAAATTTAGTAAACATGCGTATCACACGCAGCTCTGGCCCGCCAGCGAAAAACATAGGCACGAATAAACATAAAAATAGAATAAGAAACATATTTAAAATATGATCGGAACTGAAAACTGTCTAAATAATTAATTACAAGGTACGAATGGGGACATGGAAATGGTTTAGTGTTCTGCCTGCTACTGTGAAAGGTGGGACAGTTTGTCGAAGTGATGTTGTGACAAGCTTGCTTTTCATACTGTGCGGTCGCTGGCAGGCTTTCCCTTCGCGTCTGGGCTTTCACTTCGCGTCTGGGCAGGCTTTCACTTCACTTAGATTAGATTCTGCATGTATAGAGCAAGCGAATGCAAAGGAGTCTCTTTTCGTACTTTAATCATCGCGCACGTTTCAATAGAAGTCTGCGGTATTGCGCGATGCGGTTGCTTTTGGCAACCAAAACTGGAAGTGCTGAGAAGGAAATGGCAAAAGAAAAGAACAGCTTGGGTTCTTGCCTGAGCCTCTGTTCCTTCCAAAAAGCCACTAGCATTTTAGACAACCTAACAGGACGTTTGCGATTCGGATGACAGGGGTAACGCTTCGGGACAAAAAACGAATGACCTGTATAAGGAAATAAACTTGAGTAAAATATATCATGCCTCCTTCTTCTCTAATTTTTTGTTAGTAATTTTTTCACATTAGGCACAAATACAGTCATAGTTCAAATTAAGGAAAAGAAATTAGCTTGGACTCACCATGCAGTCGGACAAAATGACAACCGGTGGAACACAATGGTAAGAACACGGTAACCGAGAAACTGGCCTAGAAAACCCATAAGGGCATTAACTCGATGAAGGGACAAAATAAGAAAATTCAGGGGCAACGAGTGAGGTCGGGCATCGCAGCACAGGAGTGGGTAGAGGCTAATGAAAAGAACCTTTTTTCTGCAATGGACCTAAATAAAGTGTTGCTGATGACGATGATGACACCAGCCTAAACCGTTACTTTCTCTTTGTGGTGTCACTCGTTTTATATGCGGTGGTACGAATGGAAAGCCGCAGCTTCTAACACAGATGAAGTACTTGTTAACGTTACTTTGTCTTCACTCGTTGGCGTTCAATCAGTTAGTTCGCGTCGCAGCTGACGACATCACGAGATGGTTTTTTGCTGTCTGTGGGCTGTGATTGCAGCTTGCATCACCTCCAAGTGAAAACTCGTAAAGCTGCCGTTTTGTGTGAACATATTTCTGGTGCAGCTTCCGGGAAGCAGGAGCAGGAAGTTAATTTCATTCGCTAAGTTGTCGAACACGCTTCAATAAAGTGGTGTGCTTCGAATATGCGCCATCCTGACGACGGACTGCTGTGGGCTCGTCTTGGATGCAAATAATATGAAAAACAACTTCCATTACTGTCACGCTTCCCTGCAAAGGAGGTTATTCTTATTTCCTGTTTTCATTTTTGGGCAATACGTGTTTCTTTTATGTGTCGTTTTATTTGCATAGTTGCTGAGAACCCATCAGTGGTGTAATGCTACGATTTTATTTTTCTTCCAGCGGCCATGACACAAGATAGAAGCGGGGTGGATTTTGTTGTGCAGCGCAGGAAGAATCACGCGTGCATTCGGTAAGGACGGGGGCGGTCTATTTCATGTCAAGAGAATCTCCCTTTTCCACCGTTAAGGGTGTGTGCCGAGCAAAAGCAATCCATTCTGCCGATCAGTAGTGACGTTCAGTGGTTTTGTTACGCTTGGTTTGCGATGTCAGAATAGCAGAGACAGAATCCAAGCCTCGAATTCACAAATGGAGTCAGCCAGCAAGTCAGCCAGCCAAGGGCACGGCTTTTGAAACCCAGGGTCAATGTGAAACTTTGCTTGGCAGTGAAAACTTTAGCATCCTTTTTTAAAAACAGCTGAGAGACGCGCGAAAGCTTTCTAAGATCAAAACATTGGTAAAAGTGCGTCAACATCTTCTCTAAACCAACGTCTAACCTTCGCTGAGAGTGCGTCCAAACCTTCGAAGCCTGTAATCGCATACGAAAAACAAACCCACGTGAGGATTCTTCGCGCACTGAGTAAACGCCCCTACGAACGATCTGAATGTATTCCGAGAGAAGGTTTATGAGGTAAAGGTATAGTGTGGTATTTCTTTTTTATAATCTACCAGCGTACGTTGTCTTATGTACAACTGTTCGCTTTGTTTCCCGACCTTCCAGTAACTGTTCTGACGCAACGGAAGCCCGGCGGTATCACGCACGCGATGTGTGTCCAGAAATCTTATCACAGCTTTTAGGTTGAATGACCAGTCTATGGGGAGGTGCATTAGTTTTTTTACAGGACGTCATCACTTCGTCCAAGAAAGGTTTTGCTTTAAATGATACGACGAGGATACCTTTTGAAGTTTTGTATGCGAAAGGAAGCACTTGTCCCCCTGAACGCCTGTCAGTGATCCTTGGGGTTGGCAAGCTCCACCAACTGTGAGCGCCTCTGAATTCAGCTATCATCGTCACCGACCCATCAGAATGAGGGGCTCTGTTTTTGTGCGATCTTTTAGCTTCAAGGTTCGCTTAATAACGCGTCAAAACCATTACGCATCGAGCAGCGGGTAGAGGGTATCACAGCGCTTTCCCTGTAGGTGAGCCTTTAGGATGTTAAAAGGTCTTGAAGGAAAGATACAATTTTGTTTAATTTGAAAGTGTACTTTGCAACTCAATGAGCTCCGTTCTAGCTACAAAAGTTGTTTTCGAAGAAACGTAAGAGAATAATGAATAACTTGAAAATACCGAGCTACAGTCAAGTATTATGAGCAAAACTGACGTAATATGGTCCAAAGTAAAAACATAGTTATCAGTGCTTTACCTGCGTGTTAGCATTAAATTCGTACGATTAAACGGAACAAGACGTCCCGCTACCATCGCCAACTTGTGGGTCTCGGCGGTCGCTTTGATGGTCACCCGCCGCGGTGGCTCAGTGGCTTAGGTGTTGCGCTGCTGAGCACGCGGTCGCCGGAGCGATTACCAGTCGCAGCAGCCCCTTTTCTGATGGAGACGAAAAGCAAAAACGCCCGCGTGTACGCGATTTCGCCGCAAGTTAAGGATCCTCAGGTGGTCAAAACTAATCCGGTGCACTTCACTATGACGCGCCTCATCACCTGCGTTACGTCGGCGCGTTAAGCCCTACAATTAATAAATCGATCGGCTTTGATGTGGGGCCGCCAACGAACAAACGAGTTTCTGTGACGTCAAAAAGAAAGTTCCGGCCAAAAGCCTGAGAAGGCACCACTGCTTGGCGCATTATTTTGAATGCTTTCATTTGTTTGAAGTTCGCGATAAAACTGGCGTCATCGTTATCTGGACGAAGCAGTGTATTGAATCAATCAACCTTGTTTGTTGTCTCCATGGCCCTTTGAGCCATGGGGACGCGTGCTAGAATTGGATTCTGGAGGCCGCAGGTTCAATCATTATGGAGCCTCCAATTTCTTATTTTAGATGCGAAGCAGCTTACGGTCGAGCCTGTTCCCTCCGCCGTTGTGAGGGCACCGTTGTGTGGCGTCCACACCACCACTGCGTATGCCTGGCCAGGCACCGCTGAGGATGATTGGGGCAGGATGCCCCTAGAGATTGGCCAACCAAAGAATTCATCACGAGATAGCTTCGCGTTCAACCACCGTCGTCATCTCCACGTAGGGGAACCCTGAGTAGTATACGAAGTATCCCTCTTCTCCTCTGCGACGCTCCTCTCCTCTCCGAAGCACCTCTCCTCTACGGGATTCTGCAACGAATGGCAACACCTCTCGCTCCGCGCACGATAATGCGACGCAGCTTAAGGTTAGAGACGCGATAGTAGCCGCTGCATCCTCCGCTTAGGGCGCCACTGTAGCTCCGCGGTATAAATGACGAGCGCGCGCGTGCTCCGCTCCCCTCATTCTCCTCCCGCAACGTCACGATCGAACTCAAAACTAATGGGAACTTGAGTCGACCCCATGGGTGCTTCGCATACTACTCAGGGTTTCCATACGAGAAGTTGTGAAATGTTTTCACTGGTATTTTATTCTTCGAGCCGTCGGCTATTTCAGGAACCGTTTTTTGTTGGTACAGACGCCCAACGTTGGTTCTTCTCCCTACCTGACAGAGTGGGCATTTCATGCTTTGGCAGTGAAAAGTACCGGTGCAGGAGGTCGGAATTTACGGTATGACATAGATAGTAGCACAATCGCAAAAACGCACTGAAGAGAAGTTATCTCTTCGCGCGTAGGAAGGCCCCGACTGGCGTCCACACCGTCGTAATTTTTGTAGAAGACGGAAGCGTCAGTAAGCGGATCTTGCCTGTTGCATCAACACGTGGCTATATGTTCTCTGCAGTTCTAGGCAAATCTATATATAAATAAAAAAAGGCGTCTTTTTCCGCACTTGTGTCCTCCTTAAACAAGCTTCGAATTTATTTGTAATCTTGATTACTTGCTGACGTGAACCTTTCTCTCTCTTACAGAAGTCGCCTGTCAGAAAAAAATGCACTGCAGGAAAGCCAACTTTCTCTAACTATGATGATGATTGTGGTTGAAGCGAAGAAAAATGAATACGCTTCACGTGGTCTGAACCCAACCCGGATTCTTTGCGGTATGAAGCCGACGTCTATCCGATTGCGCAAATCCGAGAAGGTTGTAGCTATTTTGATCTGGAGGGGGGCCCCTGGGCCTGCAAAATTAGACATAAACTGCACCCGTCCGTCTGATGAATACCATGGCTTAACGTTAAGGAGAGCCATGCAATGCCTGTATAAGTAAAGCACTAGAGGGCACAATTGCAGTCCACTAAACCATCCCGATAAAAAATAAACTGTAAAAAATCGCCGTGGCTGGGCTTCCCCACAACATCCCAGAACAGCCAATAATCATGACCAAATGTGTAAATTTCGCGATTGACGCGGGCCAGTATTTGATTACACAGGAATAGTGTCTGTGCTGCGCCAACGGTGCAAGGTGTGTATCTACGCAAGGCACAACAGTGCAGGGCGTGCATCTGCGCTGTTGTCACAGCGCAGATACTAATTTTTGCTCTATCCCATTCTGGGCCTCGATATTCGCCAAAATTACGCATTTGGTCACAATGATTGGTCGTTCTCGACTGTCGCGGTGAAACCCAACGGCGGTGATTCTTTAGTCTGCCTTGTGTGAATGGAAAGGTGGTGTAATATGGGTCTGCGCGCATCTCAGTTTGTTTGTTTGTCACTGGACTTGATTCTCAAACGCTTCGCGTCCCCTCATCGTTGTCATTTCTACATAGGAGAAGTTGATTTTTATTTACCTCCTCCCCCGTTGAAGCGGAAGCCCGTTCTCCGCCTTTCGCATTATATACAAGAGCATCGTCAACCTTACGTGAGAGGAACATCTTTGCAAGAAAATTCCACTTGCAAGAGAGAACGCAAACGGATTAAGGGCGTATGACAGATAATACAGCAAAGACACTGAGAAAACGAGACTCTTTAAAAGGAACGCAGAAAAAAAGCCCTACTTCCTTGATGCTTAAAGCAGTGCGTGCGTGTATCGTGCCGCCACTTTGGGGAGAGGACGAGGACCGTGTGGTGCTGGAGGCCGCATATATTATGAGTCGCGAATCACAAATGGCGTCATTAAGGAACCCCTAATTGATGGCTGCCGCAACATCCAAGCTTCCGCGCGCACACACAATGAGGGCTCAAAAGAGAATCACGCCGGAGTGGCGGGAAATAACAGGAACCAAATGCAGGAAGGAATCGTCGCAAGCAGTGAGAGCGCCATGTACGCATCTTCTTCGTTGGCGAAGGAAGGAGTGAGGAGTTTGAAATGACGTGGCCGCCTCCGCTCGGAACGCATCAATCAAGCGCTTTAATGGGGCCAGAGAACGATTCGTGTCGAGAGAAAAAAACGAGAAAAGGTGACTGGAATAAGGAAATCGAGTGTAAACTGTGGACTCGAGTGGCGCAGGAAAGAAGAGGTTGGAGGTGAATGGGAGAGGCATTCGTCCTGCCGTAAAGCTGAGCAGGTTTATGATGATGATGATAAATACTGCTGCTGCTGCTGATGATGATGATGATTATGATGAGCCAAACATGGCTTAGAAAAACTCGAACTGAAGTGAATCGGCGGAGGTATGCTTACGCATTAACAGACAATTCCTAAAATTTCTGAAAAACACTTTCCGGATGGCGACAAAAAAGTAACGGCAAAAGTAAAAGTCAGGTGTGGCGATATGAAAAGACCTAAAACCAAGAAGAAAAAAAGGTTCGTCCTTCACACACTGCGCAGATGGTCGACCAGCGAACCCGAAAAGGGTTTCTCTTAAGGTTTATTACGCTGACATAGTAAACTTTTTCTTACTGTGTTAAGCATTTTTGAGTGACTTTACGCGCGCCTTTATCCCAACCAACGAAGATATAAACACGTTTTTTTTGGGTTCATCACAATGTTGATTTACAGCCACTCTGCAACACTTCCGATAAACGCTTTCACTCTTTCCCTCGAATCTCGAGAATTGCCAACGCCATACTTATTCACAGCACGGAGCGGCTCTGCGGGAAGTGCTCGTTTCAGCAGATACGCCTTCCGATTCAGCTTTGGTTTTGTGGCTTTCTTTTTAAAGTGAATATCGTATGCGATAAGTGCTGAAGCTGAATTAAAGCAGGCCAATAGACGTTACACCGCTACAATGAAGTAGTTGCAGCGGTCGAAGAACGCCTAGACTGGGAAAGAGAAAAAAAGTTTTTGAACAGGTACTTAGGTTATCTAATGAGCATCGAGCGGTAATATTTGGCTTAGGTACTTTGGGCCCCCCTTATGTATGTACTGGATGGGTTAATTGACTATGGTCTACAACGATGTAGGGTTTGAAAAATATTTCAAAAACTGTTGCTGTGTGTCTTTGAATGTCACCCGTACTGCTTCGCAAGAACTACCGCCAATGCAGGCTGCAGGTCAGCCCAACGTTGACGCTCGCGCAAATCGTCACGGGTGCGATGTATTCCTAAGTATTGGCGGCATGCCGGCGGCGCTCGGAGTCTCGGTGCTGTTCGCAGCGCCATTCTTTGTGTCCTATTCCCTGGCTCCTTCAAAACTGACGTTAGCGAACTCTGCGCAGGCTGCGCTACGTCACACCCACGATTCGAAAGATCCAGACCTTCCCATACTATGTCCCCCCTCGAACTTGGAGCATCTGCACTGCATGCCGACGCTGCGAGTGTGCACTTACAGCCTTTGTAAAAATTTTCTAGGGCACGCCAAAAGTGAACAGGCCGCAAAATATTTAATGTACAAGGTCACTAGTAAGGCTGAAATTGTTTATTCCAAAAAGCTCCAAAGAACAGCGTTTTGTCTTACTTTAATAATATTATTTTGTCACAGTTAAAGTCTGAGCTTAACCTATGAATTCTTTGTTGTCCAGTAGGCTTAGGTTTGGCCTAGAAAAGTTTGACAAAACAGTACTTCCGCACTATATGTTACTCCGACCTGAAGGTCACAAACATTCCCTCTCCTCTCACTTTTAACCCCTTCCCAACTCGGTTTTTTTCGCGCACGCGCACTGGTTCTCGCGGAGGGCCCCCTGACCACCGACAGATGCTCCGTGTGGACCGATGTTTCAGGAACGTATATTCGTTAAAAAGAGAGTATAGGGAGACAAACCACCAGCTTTATTAGCGAGATAAAAATGCCACAACCATCCGTTGCGCGTATAGGTAGGATCGTACATACACGGGCTCCGGTACTAACCCCTACTGCATCTTGTACGCACAGAATTTGGTTACGGGTTTTGAAATTATACAGAGCTGTTTCGAGCCATTTCCGGTGGCCTTCGATCAAACTTGCACGACCGCATTCCTGTGTAAACGAATTGGGCACCAAACTCAGCGACCCGCATCCACGGCTTTTATAACGAGCCAACACTTTCTCGCATGCACGCCTCGTTTCGATGCCACCAACAGTCATCCATAGCCTGTTGACGTTGCAACTCTGTGGTTATAACCACCACCAACACGGAACCCACCGTTTCAACGATACTACGAAAAATGAAAATGGAAACATCACGTGCCGGCGCCAGTACTGGCAGGAAATGGGCTGTGCCCTCGCTTATTCATTGGGGCAGAGCACCATTGCGTGATTCTCGCGTCATCCCTGGGCACAGCGCACCGGGGAACGACCTCATATTTGCCTGGGCAATTCTGTATCTTTTGTGCGCACGCCTTGCGGCACAAAGACGCGCCAATAGCTCTTGCAACCGCGGGCACAAATACGACTAGCGCAGATAAATACTGTGGGAAACCATTCGTTGATGTGTGCCACCACCACTCTAATGTGTACGGCATTCGAGCGATCTGGGAGTCAGACCAGCTAGACGCGTATGCAGAATTTGTATCTGCGGTTCGCCTTAAGCTTTTCTTTACACGTCGCATATACTTGCAACAGCCGCGTATGCGAATATGTATAGACAGGAAAGACATGAACGCAACACTACGCACAAGTGGATAAGACCTGCTCGCCATCTCCTTTTATTACGAACCCTTTAGCGTTCCTTTTAGCACCCGCTATGATATAACCCGCCTCGCAATCACGTCGTTCAAGCAGCTAGCATAGGGATGTATCATCACCGGAGGGAAGCGTTATGACCGACTCATTTGCTGTAGGTTGTTTATACAGGCAAAGGAGAGACTAAGTAAAGAAACTGTGGCGTCCGCACCACAAAAACGGAATGAATGAGCCGAAGACGGATGCTAACTCCGTAAACAAGCGACGAATTGGACTGATTTCGCCTGGGGAAAGCAGGCCGGAAATGATACAGAAAAAAATCCCGCCATCTCCATGAAGTGAATGATGATGAGAGGGGCGAAGCTCAAATGCTTATCGGTAAAACCGTGAAACATTTGCCCACACATGATATAAAGACTCGACACGTCAAGCTTTCCACCACTCCGTTGACAAGCCCGTCTACGGCGTCGATGTTTGTGGTGATTATGTAGGGCTTGTTTGGGACGATGCGAATCTCCATGGGTAATTTGGCGAGTTCGGTGTCTGACATTGTAGCCACCTTGGCCGTCGCCTTCTGCAGAGCGTCTTGTGTCGTATACCCACGGTACGTGTCTTGATCTCGCAGGTGACGAACGACAACCTCTTCTTTTTCCTCTGCTCCTTGTTGGGTAGCAACGAACGCGTTGAACGTTTTGACCTCTTCGGTCAATTTTTGGTTGGCCAATACCTAGTAGGATCCTGGCACAATCATCATGATTCCGCCGTGCTTGGCAGCAACGAGGGACGGGACAGGGCCCGAGCAAAAGGAGCTTCGCCCCTAAAATGCACAGTTCAGGGGATGAAGGGAGAAGTGTGTATTTGGGCGTTTTTTATAGGAAGTGTCGAGAGGATTTTTTTTTATCCCCCAAGATATCCCCTCACGCACGCATCTTCTGCGCGTGCGCACGTCCGGTTGCGCTGATCCAGCCGAAACGTGAACGCTGGAGGAAAAAAACGCAAAACAAAATGGTCAGGCTGCTTGTTCGTCCTTCTCCCAGTACTATATTAATTCCGGGGACACTGCAGGGCACCCCCGTGTTTTAGGGGCGAAGCATCTAAAAACTACGCTTTGTCCGGGGCTTGGCGTCCGTGTACACAGTGTTGCGCATGCGCGAGGAGCATTGGATTGTATTGGATAGTATTGAAAGGGATTGTACTGGAGTTGTACACACACGTCGCCATTCATTAACATGCGCGAGTGGGCAATGTCACGGGGGATTTACGGTAACCACGATCCCAAGTGCTTTGTGCACTCGTCATGATTCAATTGGTGGAGTTGTGTGAATTTTTATTCAGTTCCTTTTGTTGGTTTTGTGAATTTACAATTGCAGGGTTCAGTATTGCGGGAGTGCTGATGCTTACCGAACGACTGTACGATTAAAAATACAAGACCCTTTTTAAACAGAAATTTGTTTATAACGCGAAGCTTTCTCCCATGCAACCTAAGCCAAAGTCAAAGCCCGCAGTCCAAACTGGCGGCTTCGACCACGTCCGTTGCCCATCGGGTAGACGTCGGGTTCATTACGCGAGGGACCCAGATCCGATTCCGACCCCTGGAAGCGCTTTTTTAGGCGCTTGATGTGCCTTCCCCCATCATCATCATCATCATCATCATCATCATCATCATCATCATAGTCGTCATCGTCGTCGTCGTTTTAGTGAAATTCACTGTGCAACGTTGGCTTTCCTGCAGTGCGCTTTGGTGTCGGGACGGTGCCTTCAGTGAGGCATATAAACCTTAGATTTAAAATGAACATTGGGATACAGGGTTCGATTTGAAGTGCTGGCAAAGGCATCTTTCATGCAAAGCTGTTTGTTGGACACCGTTTGCTATACAGAGTTCTTTAGTGTTTTTCTTTACGTGTGCTGCTCATAACGCAAAAGAAACCCGGCGCTTTGAGGAACTGGCACCTTTATTTTCGAAACACGTACAGAGCACCTCCACGCCGGGGCGCGCCGTTCGGTTTCGTATACACTACAGAAGTGAAAGCCCATAGCACTATTTACTGGTTCGCTTTAAACACTGGCGCCGTTCTTATAGTTCCCTGATAAAGTGCACCCGAAGTTCACTCTCCGCGGCTTCGATGTAGAGTCTTTGATTTCCCTAGTCAGAGCTGGGGCTCGAAGCCCGCTATCCTGGATTTTGTCAGGTCGAAAAATATATGCCTAAAAATGAGTATGTCAACACTTGTACCCATTTGTTTTTGTAAATACCGGTTGTGCGGAGGGTTTTAAATTCCATCAGCCAGCATTTAGCCAATGACCGTGTATAAACTATGCCTTGCGCTTTGCAGACAGACATTTTCTGCACGGTAGACTCATGAATTTGCCGATTATCACATCGGTTTGGACATCAGTCATCGCAGCACGGAGAAAAGTGGTGCCATTCTATGCGATACGGAGCCGAGAGAGCAAGATTAATAAGGCATGCGGGCGCGAAAGAGGACCTTTTTTCATTTACGTATGCCTGCCCACCGATTCGAAGACTGCGCTGGAGTACGCTAAATGTAATTACCAGGGGAAGACCTATCAAACTCCTCTGTAGAAGTGATCTCGGATGACGCAACGCTGCTTTCATGGTAACGGTCATTAAAGGCGGAGCCCAATTGTGACTATTACCGAAGCACCATCGGTGCGGTAACTGAGAGTGAGGGAGAGCTAATCAGATAATTGCGTTAGCAACACCATCAGCTCTACAATAACCAGTTTCCATTTTTCTGGGAGAGATGAGCTTTGTCACTGCATCTGTACCCGTTGCGGTGGCCCCCTGGCCCTGGCTTTCTGCTGCTGAGCCCAAGGACGCCAGTTCGATCCCGGTCGCGGCGGCCGCTCTCCAGGTGGACAGGAAAAGCGAAAACTACCATGTTTCGACATTTGGGTCGCCGTACTTAAACTAGCCTTCGGGAGAAGTCGTACCAAATTAGTCTTTCAAGGGAGTCTTATAAAAGAAAAGTGCACGGCGTGAGAGTGAGTTGGAGTCTTAGAAGATTGAGCACCCAGAGAGAGGTAATTGCAAGAGATGTCAGGTATCATAACATGGAAACCAGGCTAGAACAGGCTAGAACATAAAGCAGTTGTATAAAAGGAAGTTCCCTTTGTGAAAGAGGATTTTTGGGATGAAAGAATTATTGGCAAAATTGTTTATCAGCAAATGGCGAAAAGTAGGGCTAGTAATATATCGGAAGTGAGAAGGCAGCGGTCGTTGGGGTCAAGGGGTACAAGTCAAACGTCGTTTTAATTAGGTCTATACACCCACGTGCAGTTACGAGGCTTGCAGCAGTTAATCATTTCTACGAGTACATCGAACGGCCAATGAATAACATGGGGATTGTGTACTCGATGGCCCCGCACGGGGCACCTTGAGCAATCTTGGTGACGGTACTGGCGATACCGCGGACCCCGAGCCCCCAAACATAAGCTGGATCCAACCGTGGCGATGTGTTTATAGGTGGAGGGTTAGAAACCACGAACGGTGGCCGTCGGAGCCCAGGTCAAGCCCAGCGGATGGGCTCCCTGTCTGTTCACCAGGCAGGGAGCTCCGGGACCTCTTTGACTACCAGGGTAAGGTCAAAGAAGAAAGTACACCAGTCTCCCTGCTTTTATACTATGCCATATGGCATTTTCAAACCCCCCCCCCCCAAACGTGATAGGTCCCTTAAAAGGGGCCGCACCGAAGTATCTTTTCCCCCATTGCCATCTGTAACATTTCCTGAACCGGATAATTTTTCTCGATTTCTTGTGATGGAATCGCTCAATCCAACCCACCCTCTAGCATCTCAGTCAGTCTTCTTGATCGCCAAGTATCTTGAAGCCATAGTAGGAAAATCATATAAGTGCAAAAAACAAAGGTCTGGTGAACTCCTCATCGAAATAAATGAAAAGCAGCAGTCCGCGAAGCTTCTAGCTCAGACTAGACTGGCTGATCTAGACATCAGGGTCACACCCCATCGGAGCCTCAACAGCTCCCAGGGTGTGATATCCGAGACAGATCTTTTCATCGAAACGGATGCGGATCTCCATGCCGGCTTGAAGTGTCAGGGCGTCACTGCCGTGAGAAGCATCACTATCCGCAGAGACGACAAGGAGATTCCCACCAAGCACATTATCTTGACTTTTGACCGCGCAGTTCTTCCACAACACATCAATGCAGGTTTTATCCGTTGCTCCATCCGTCCGTACATCTCGAACCCGCGGCGCTGTTATAAGTGCCAGCGGTTCGGGCACGGTACAAACTCTTGCCGTGGCAGAACGACGTGTGCGAAATGCGCGGCGCATGATCATCCGAGCGACAATTGTCCATCCGATACCCTGTCTTGTGTGAACTGCGGGGGGCCGCTTGCAGCGTACTCCCGCAAGTGTGAAAAATTTCAAATGGAAAAAAAGCTAATTAACATCAAGGTCACGAAGAACATCACCTTCCCAGAGGCGCGAAAGAGGTTCGCCTCTTTCCCTCTGGGGAGGTACGCAGACGCGGCTCGCCGGGGGGCGGAGCGGCGTCTTGTTTCCACAGGGACCCAGTTCAGCGAGTCTGACCTGGTCCCGCCCCCGCCCCCCGCTGTGTTGCCTCACGCAGCCCAACCCGGCACCACGCCGCTTGCTGAGGCAGCAGCGGTTGTGGTGCAAACCACTTCTGTCGGGACCGGTGCCGCTCCCGCCTCTATCTCCCCGTCCTCCAGTGCGTTGGAGGGTACCGAGGTGATGGACACCACGGGCCCCGTACCGGCTCCCACCGCTACCGCACCGCCCGTGCCACCTCTGGCGCCCCCGACGGTGGCGGCTCAAACGAAGGGCTCCCGAAGGGGGGCCAAGTCCGGGGGGCCCGGTCCGTCGGGCACCCCTCGGACATCCGACGACGAGATGAATGTCGGACTGTTCCTGCCTGCAACGCAGCGCAAGGAGCGGCCACCGACTTCCAAGCCTACAGAAAGGCCCAAAAAGCCCAATCCAAGAGTAACAGCCCCGAAAGACGACACATGAACACACACGAACACACACACTCCAGTCATCCTTAAATTTAAATAATGGGAACAGAAAATATCATCCAATGGAACTGCAGAGGCCTCCTTAAAAATCTTGACGATGTGTATGAGATTCTGCATGCCAGTCAGCCAAGTATCATGTGTCTCCAGGAAACCCACCTCAACTCTGAACAAACAAATTTCTTAAATAGGTACATGATATTCAGAAAGGACAGGGTTGGCTGCACCCACTCTTCAGGAGGTGTGGCCATTATCGCCCGGAAATCATTAGCATGCCACCCTCTCTCTTTAAACACTGTCCTCGAGGCTGTAGCGATCCGTATGATAATATTTAATATGTTGATAACGGTATGCTCCATTTACATCTCTCCTGATTTTGCGCTTCTGAGCTCTGATTTCGAGGCACTGGTTGACCAGCTGCTCGAAATATACATACTAACAGGCGACCTTAATGCACACAACTCTCTTTGGGGCTCCTCCAGAACGGATGCCCGAGGTCGCCTGATAGAGAAGTTTCTTACATCCTCCGGAGCATGCCTTTTCAACAAAAAACAGCCTACATACCATAACTTAGGACACAATACATACTCGCATCTTGACTTGGCTATTGGTTCTGCAGTTCTCTTTCCATGTCTTGAGTGGGGTGTGGGCACAGGCCCATATGGTAGTGACCATTTCCCCACTTCCTTAACGTATATAGGTATAGGCTTGAGCAGTCCATCTTCCCATAAAAGGTTTAATGAATCAAAAGCAAACTGGAGCACATTCACACAAACATCTCAACTTCACCACACATCCATAAAACACCTACACGTGGAGGAAGCTGCCCAACTCGTCACAGCGCACATCCTTGACGCCGCCCAAAAGTCCATTCCCCAGGCCTCCAGTGGGTCCCGCACCCCAAGGAGGCCCTGGTGGAACGAGGACTGCAGGCGGGTGCGAGAGGCCCAGAACAAGGCGTGGGGTGTCCTTCGCCGATACCCCACGTCAGATAACCTCATTTCTTTTAAACAGGCAAAGGCTTTTGGGAAGCGAGTGCGTCGTGAGGCGAAAAGGGAGAGTTGGTGCACCTTCCTCACTTCCATCAACTCAAACACTGACACACACAAAGTCTGGACACGAATACGCAAACTAAAAGGACAACAGACACACAGCCTGCCCCTGGTTAGTACAACAGGGGACACACTGGAAGACCAGGCTAACACACTTGCACAACACTTCGAACACGTGTCCAGTTCAGCACACTACACAAACACTTTCATAAAACACAAAACATCTGCGGAGAAGAAGTCACTGCGTGATTGCAACAAGTCGCACACTTCTTACAATTCTCCCTTTTCAATTTATGATCTGAAGGCTGCTTTGACCACATGTAAACCTTCAGCTCCAGGTGCAGATAAGATTACTTACACAATGATACAATTCTTACACTCAGACACCCTTGAAACCCTCCTACACCTATACAACAAATGATGGCTTTCGGGGCACATTCCACGCTCTTGGAGGGAGGCCATAGTAATAGCTGTCCTAAAGGAAGGGAAGGACCCTTCCTCTCCTGCCAGTTATCGTCCCATTGCCCTGACAAGCTGCCTGTGTAAGCTCTTTGAGAAGATGATAAATAGGAGACTCGTGTACTTCTTAGAGTACAATGGTCTTCTCGAGAGCTGCCAGGCAGGCTTCAGGGTGGGGCGATCTACCAACGATCAACTCGTTGCATTAGAGGCGTATATAAAAGATGCTTTCCTCCATAAGCAGTACTGTATGACAGTACTCTTTGATCTAGAAAAGGCGTACGATACTGCTTGGAGGTATGGTATCCTCATCGAGCTGAAGTCCTTCGGCATAACGGGTAACATGATGAACACGCTTTCCAGTTTTATGACCGAAAGGGCGTTTCGCGTGCGACTTGGAACTGCACTCGCTAGGGTGCATGTGCAGGAAAATGGAGTTCCACAAGGTGGAGTGTCAAGTTGCACCCTTTTTATTGTGAAAATGAATTCCCTCAGGAAGGCATTGCCACCGTCGATTTCCTGCTCAATTTATGTAGACGACATTCAATTATCCTTTAAGTCTTGTAACCTGTCTGTCTGCGAGCGCCAAGTCCAGCGTGGTGTTAACAAGCTCGCTGGTTGGGCAGACAGCAACAGTTTTAAATTTAATCCAGGGAACTGCTCTTGTGTCTTGTTTTCCAAGAGGCGTGGCATCCGGCCGGATCCGGACATTCATCTCAATGGTGTCTCGATTCCTGTCAAAAAGGAACACAAGTTTTTAGGTATAATCTTTGACGAAAAGCTCACATTTATCCAACACATAAAACAACTAAAACATAAATGCCTAAAAACAATGACCATCCTGAAAATTCTGTCGCACATTTCTTTTGATGCTGACAAACAACTTCTTTTACGTGTTTTTACCAGCTTTATAGGCTCACGACTGGACTATGGTAGCGTTGTCTATGGGTCCGCCACTAAAACATCCCTCAGAATGCTGGACCCTGTGCTTCATCTAGGGCTCCGCTTGTCGTGTGGTGCCTTTCGGACTAGTCCAGTCGAAAGTCTGTATGTAGAGTGCAACAAATGGAGCCTAGAATGTCAGCGAGCCTACACAGACCTGCTTTATCCTTTTAAAATCTCATCAATGCCTCACCATCTTTTTACATGAGTTTTTTATGATACATTCATATCTCAACTTCTTACTAATCGTCCATCAGTCTCTGCTCCCTTCGCTTTCAGAGTAAGAGAAGAAGCGTCGCAACTTGATGTCATGTTCTCAGACACCATCAAAACCTCCGCTACTGAACTTCTAGTACCTTGGCAGTTTCGCCCGATATCATGTGATGTATCTTTAAGAAGTGTCGAGAAGAACAGAATGCCTACAAGCGCGATCGTGCAACATTTCTTGTCCCTGCAGCACAAATATAAGTGTGCTGAATTTTACACGGATGCTTCAAAAACTGCCACAACTGTTTGCTGTGCTGCGCATGGTGGCACCTTTAATGTCTGTAGAACTATGAATAGAAATACAAGTATCTTTACGGCAGAGGCCTATGGCATACTTCTTATAGTTCAACATATTGTTCTAAGTCGAATTCCGAAATCTGTAATTTATACTGATTCTTTAAGTGTTGTGCGTACATTATCCTCACAGAAATCTAAAAACCATGTGGTCAATGCTCTCATTAGTACTCTTATGTCTGTGCATGCGTTAAACCTTGAGGTGACCGTGTGCTGGGTGCCAGGGCACTCTGGAATTCCAGGTAATGAGACCGCAGACCGAATGGCGGCCGCTGCTGCCCTTACAACTACCGTTGACATAACAACAATACCCTACACGGACCTCAAATCACACATCAGACAACACCTTCGCAACACATGGCAAGCACACTGGAATCAACAGACTGACAACAAACTACACATTATAAAGCCACTCTAGGGAGCATACACCACTGACACACACAACAGACACAACGAAGTTACCCTGGCTCGATTACGGATAGGCCACACGCATTCAACACATTCCCACCTGCTCACGGGATCTCCAAGACCCCTGTGTAGCAGGTGCGGGGAGGGCCTATCCGTAGTCCACATACTAATAACATGCAAGGCACTTCACACAACACGACACAAACACTTCAGAGAACTCTACAGACAACATATCCCACTACATCCATCGCTGTTTCTAGGTGACGATGCCAGTGTTTCTATGAAACGTGTGTTTGATTATTTGTAAGATGTTAAGTTTTTAAACCTTATCTCATATCACGCATAATCAAATCTGGCCCTATACACCAGCCATCACCATTACCTTTAATTGATTTTACTATGCCCGATTTACATGTTTTCATACCTACCTTTTTGTGGTAATCACTTCGCTTCATTATATAACTTCTTTTCTGGCGCTCTTTGCCCTCGTTGGCCTTGCGCCATGAAACACCAACCATCATCATCAAGTACTTGATGGCTTTGGCGGCGAAAAACAAAATTCTTGCGCCGAGTAGCCGGCTTTTTCACACATTTGGTGTTTATTTCCTACATACCTCAGTTCCGGCAGCAGACAATCAACGCAGCTTTCAAATCGCTCCGCTGACGTGCAAGTGCTTGCGCATTCGCTCGAACGGCCTAAAGGACGCACATGAATACAAGGGACGGGACCCCTCGAGAAAACTGCAAAAAAAGCCAGGCGAACGAACAGATTGGCCTAGAGGAATGTTTTGTCGCGGAAGAGAGCTTGGGCGTTGTATTTGCTCCTAATAATGATGACGCTGATGACGATTACCTCGACGGATTTGGCGCATTCGCCATGCATAAATGGTCCACTGCGCTCCAGTTTAAGAATTGTCCCGAACATTAAAGTCCTGTGCAGTGTGCAAGTTTTGAGGAGGAGTAGCCTCTTCATCTTCCTTCATTTTGTCCACTAACGGGTATTAACGTGTACACGAAAAAAATGAACAAAAACTTCTGATAGGCAACCGCAAATTTCTATGCTTGCGTATCTCCACGAACCAAATCTGGAGGCCGTAGCACTCCTGCTTTTGAAAAGTGCACAGACCCACATTATTGTCTTGCTGAACAGGCTCTGCTCTCTTCTAAAACTTCTACCATATTTCTCATTTACACCTCTCGTGCTGACCGCCGACGCCACTACAGGCCACAAGCAACGCCTTCTTATATCCCTCTGCGAACGGGATTCACTCTGCCTGGTTTGGCTTGACTCCAGGCAGCATAACCGATTCAGTGAACTAGGTCGATATTGGCCTTGTATTAAGAGTTTTTGTAGTTTCGTTTTTTTTTTCGAAGGCATCCCGATCTTTGCTCGCATTAACCTTCGCGTTTTTAGGTAAATACCCGAACCCGGTGCTTTTGATTCTGTTTGCGGACAGAGATGAAGCGATTCAACCTATACGCTGTTATAATTGGTTGCCTCTCTGAAGGGACGCTCCGCTTCTCGTTTACGTCTGCGCGTTTTGTGGTTATCCAGTTTACTCCCCTCTTCGGGCGTACCGGCCTGTGTTCGGTATTGTATTTCTCGTTTGAGTTGCCGGTTTGTTGCCAAAGTATATTTGCTTTTTGCCGCAGTGGACATTCCCGATGCAAAATTTGTGACCCGAAGCAAAAGGACATGTCATCTGAAGAGAAAATACAACCTTGTTTTGTTTGAAAGAATTAGCCTTTCGTAACTCAATCGACTGGGTTAAAGCCGCGAAAAGCGTTGTCTTAGCATGCAAAAAAGAAAAAAAAAACGAAAAATATGGAAACACATATGTTGCGCTAGGCAGAGTCCACAGTGGACTAACAGGGAAGGTTAAAAACCAGAGCTGTAGGCGCGTTACTCCATCTTAGCGGCCAAGCGGTACTACCTAACGGCCATAGATAACAGAGTCGTGTTACATGTTTCAGGCGTACAGCGTGAGGAGCACGTTATTTGCAAGGACAAGTCACCATTCATCAGCGTTATAAACTTAATATGACTTCCTTTTTAACATGAAAGTATTTTATTCCCGGACACACGAAGATATTTGTGACGTCATATCCGCCACGGAAGTGACACCAGTACAACGAGGCAAGCGGCCTGTAAAGGGTGCACTGTTGCATACAAGGTGTTCGAGCGCGGAAGCAACCTTTAGTACTAAAGAGTACGTTATACTTGGGGTTGTTAATTTTCGGGATTTATATTTTAACACGAAAGTGTTTTATGCAGGGATACCCAAAGATTTCACTGGCGTCATATCCTTCATGGAAATGGCGCCAGTACACCATAGCCGAAGCGACCCGCCAGCAGGACGGCGGTCGCAGAGCACACCCACAAGACAGCCGCCTACCGAAAATCATGCTCAGCTACAGAGTTCGCTGCACATTTCACTTTTGTGTTTCAACGATTCCTATAACAGAGGAATCAACCAGTTTTTTTTTTTTTCATTACTATCATTGCCCTTGTTTCTATACATTTTCTATAGCGCATGCCTTGCGTCATAAAACTACATTTTGATAGGTATTGACCGTTTAATATCGCCTCTCCATCAAGTTATCTGCCTTCAGGTTTCAGTGGGACAACTAACAATGGGCGATTAGCACGAAATAGTTCCCATCCTTTGGATAACTCCCATGGGAGCTCTGCAGTACTTTTTGGTACCGCCCCTTTGGATGCTCAATAACGCCGGCTGTTTTTATGCATAAGGCGAAAAGGCTTTTGCCTAAAATATAAATCAAGGCAAGAAAGTAAACCGCTGATTTAAATTTTTCTCTCCTCCACTAATCTTTGTGCTTCTCTTTCGAACACTATTCTATGAGAGGCGGTGTAAGGTCCAATTATGAGATTAGCGGCCAGGCGCCCGGGCTGCGCGTGGGAACCCGCCGCCCTGTCTGACGACGTAGCACTGCCAACACTGCAGAGCAGTCTACGCCAATTCGTCGCCGCGCGCACGGGAGACGGATCGTCTTACCCACCGCATACCTCAAGGATAATGCCCCATTGAGAAAGCAAACAGCGGCTTCGGATTCCAGGAACGTCTGCTCGACGCGCGGAGGTGGTGGGATTACCCGCGTGTCTCCATTGTTGTCGCGCCCTGGTCCGCATTACGCACGGTCGCCGTCTTTCACTTTCACCCCGCGGGGTTGCACGACCTGCTCGTTTGCGAGCGTGCTCTTGACCCGAAGATGGCGGCGCCTCATTAAATATTCCGTGGCGTGCTGAGTGACAGCTGTCTACGTGAGTTTAGGCACTCCCTTGCGCGTGTATGAACGCTACAGGGGCGTTCCCGAGAGAGGGTTACCTCGAGGTTTTATAAGGCCGAACTTGGCCGTTGAAAATTGTTCTTGTCTGAGCGCTGAGCTGGCAGTTCCCGGTACAAGGTGTCTCGACCGTTAACGCTAGGTTGGGAGTTGTGAGCCCCCTAGTCGAGGTTAAGATCGCGTCGGAGGTTTAGGGTGCAGCGTCGTACCACGCAACTAGACGGATCTTGCGGCGAGACAGGGTCTAGGCCGTTGTTTCTCGAGCGGTTTTTGTACGGTCCGAGAATAGGAAGAGTTAGACGAAGTTGAGAAGCTCCAGTGATTTGTGCGCACTTGAGGCTAGCGTCTAGCTGAAGTTTGGAGTTTTTCTTTTTGTTTCTCATGAAACAAGTTATCTTACTGTAAATAGCTGTATATAAACTTCCGTCTCACTTATTCAACCGCAACGCCTCGACTTCGTCAGTTCGACCGCCATCTCCAAGAACTTCAACACCATCGCCCTGCCAGCCTCCTGCCAAAATCAACCGGAGCCCGGGCGATTGGGTTCCTGATCGACACCGGACTTCAGGAAAACGAACTTTACTGGCGGCCTCTCTAACGAGACAGGCAAGGAAGTCGAACCTAAGCTCATTTCGGCCAGTTAATTCGTCCACACTCCGATCAAACTGCACGCTAAGTGCTTACCAGAAGGGAAAGGACGCGATGTCGCAGCGTTCGTTGTGTTTCAAATTCGGGTTGAATGCTCAGGTAGTTTTAAGCGGGCAAACTGATACTGATGCATGAGAAACTGGACAAGGCATTCACGGCGGCAAATGTGCATTAGGGCTTCGCGTATTGACTAAACATTCAGCGGAAGAAATAGAACTCTGTCGCGTTTTGTTTTCTGAAAAGGATTGTTAAAACATCTTTTAGAGGTCGCTTACCGGATGTGTTATTTTTTGCATTATGGTTCCTACTCAGAAGTGTGCGGGAAGGATTCTCCACTCTAAAATGACATTACTTTTTAGGGCACGTGTTTTTTGCCCGATGTTTTCTGAAGTCTGAAGGACACCTATTTCGATTTCATAAAAATATAGGAACAAATTTTCTACACTAACGCTAGTTCAAGACGGGGCGATTAGCTGCGTCGTTACTCTTAAAACATCGCACGGCCATGCCGTATATGGCCTCGTGTAAAACTTTCTGGAGTAGGGCAGGTGGTAGAAGATCGTCATTTACCGGCGTGAGCCATACTGGTCATAGGAGAAGCACACGGTTACAGCTAGGACACAAAGACTGGCATTAATGCTACAAAAAGTGACCTAGAGAGTTATCTAAAGGTTTCGTAGCATTTGCTAGTAAATAATTGGTGTTCATCGTCCTTAGCGGCGGTGTTCATAGCAATGACGACAAACACCCATGAAGAACCGCGAGAACTGGAAGACGTGATATAAATAAAGAATATCGGAATTTAAGTATACCACCACGGGAGGGGGAACTTCCAGAGGAACCAGGCAACATTGCAAGTGAGAGGCGTTGTTAACTTGTGCGGATACTACATCTAATAAGTTCTTTTTGTTGAGAGAATAAAGACTCACTAAGGTCGTCTATGCGCTCGGTAATAGCGAACCCAAAGAGGAATCATATGTAGCAACAACCTTCTAAGACTATAACCACTGGCGTTAGGGTTCATACATGTCACCACTGCTAAGCCTACAAGTTGCCTTCACCAAATTTAAGAGAATGACAAATCGATAAGCGAAAGTGGCAGCATTAGTCGTGATAAATTAAGCACGGATTAGCTTTTGCAAGACAATTCTTTGTCGCTTCACTCAGAAGCTTGAACAAGTCGCACAAGGCTTGTACCATAACAAGGCTGCGGGATTTATCTATGCGTGAGCATTGAAGAGGACTTCTCCACGCAGTTGCACAAGTTTGAAATTGTTTATTTACATGTTCCGTCGTTACTTTGCACTGTGCTAGTATTAGTCATCGTCATATGCGTCTGAACCATCCTATTCTTCATGCCAAGCATTACACGCGTGGTAGCGCTTGGACACAGCGCTGGAAATGATTTTTTTTGTTAAAGCCACTCCACGCAGCGGGAATGCTCGGCGGCCGCCGCGAGGCACGCATTTACGAGTGCTCTGAATTAACTCGGTAATTTTTCATGCAGCCCTAAACTGACGGCTTGTACAATCGCACCACTATTAAGCATTACATGTAGTACCCAAAATTAGCTCAGAGGATGCGAATTTCTGTATCGCCTCGCGCAAAGACCCTGGGTGGAAAGAGCGACCATGGCATTCGATAAAACAAGTTTGTCCAACGGGATAAGTATAAGTTTATTTTTGGCAGCTTTAACTGACGTCGACGTATCCTTGTTCGAAGCGAATGAAGACAAAACAGAGTAACGGACGTAGCTACCGAAACCACCGAGCCAGTAGCAGCACTAGCGTTGCCTAGGTCACGCCACACACACAGCTATGAGGGCAATGGGAGAACCTGGGAGACTCTGTCTTTTTTTGTAGTTAGGCGTAGACCGCCACCAGATCTGTGTGGTGCAAGTTCCCCTCTCGAGCCGACAGCGCGAGCCAGAGTCTTTTTCTTTATATTGTTGTTTTTTCGTTTCTTGAAGATACGGTTTCTACTGATCTTTCCTCTTGTGGGAAACCCAGAGTCCTGGCGCGTTCCCCATTCCTCGCCGCGGCCGCCGAGGCGAGGGGGGAAGACTCCTTCTCTCCCCTCGGCAGATGCGTCGCTCGCGCCGCGCCGCTGGCGTGTCGTGGCGCGGCGATCGTTGTCACGTGACCGGTTCTTCGGGGCCCCGGTGGGCCGGTCTCGGCGCGCGGAACGAAGGAAGGGCCTCTTGGGTTCCAGCGGTCAACGAGGAGAGACGTGAGTACCGGAGATCCGGCTTCCCCACCTTCCTTTGTCTACCCCCTTGCGCCTGCCTCCTGATCCTCGCCGGACGGCTGGGTCGGGACGAGCGAGAGTCGGCTACGTGATTTGGTGGCACGCCAATAAACGAGAGTTTGGCTGTTCGTTGTGTTCGTGTGTTCCTTGCTGCTCTCTGCCGCTACGCCGGATGGCAGTCCGTGGCGGAGTTCAGCCGAGCTAGCCTTGCGGCCGGAACCCTGGTCCCCACATTTTTGGCGCACCAACGTGGGTCTCGTATTCGGACGAATTCGAGGTTCGCTAGCTCGAAAGGAACATGTCACACGGCTATGAGTTGGCGGATTTGATGCTGTTGGCGGACCTTTGTGGTCATGCCCGGGAGCCCTCGCGATGCCCTGCATCAACAGCGTCCTCCGCAGCCGCCGACGCGGCTCGGGTCCCCCTTCTCCACGGCCCTTACGCAACCGCAGCCGCGGCTTGCGCAGCAACGGGAATCCCGGAAGGCTCCGGATTCCACGAGCGCTCTTCGTCGGACGACGCCGCGCGTTCATACTCCAGGTGCCGGGCCTACGCTGGCGCGGAAGCCCCAAACAGCGCGCCTCTCGTGCCAGTCGGCTCGCAGACGCCCGTAAGCGGAGGAATGTCTGCCGACGCAGCTTCCATCGCGAACGCTCTCGCAAGCGCTATGCAGCAGGCGTTGCAGGCGGCGCGCTCACCCGAGCCCAGGGTGCAGCTACCGGTGCCGACGTACAGCGGTTACGGCGATGAGTCGAGCGCCAACGCTTTCCTGCTGGCTTTGAGCCGTTACGAGCAGGCGACCGGCCAGAGTCCTGCCCGCAGCCCTGGTCGACCAGGCCGCCCGGTGGTATCGGATGATAGGCCATACGGCGCGCACGATGGACGACTTTCGAACGATGTTCAGGGAAGAATTCCTGCCCATCGACTACCTACCAAGAATGCGTAGGGAGTTGGAAATGCGCACCCAAGCCCCGGATGAATCGCTCGTCGAGTACGTTCGTGCGATGCAAGAACTTTACGAGTACGCCGACCCAAATGCCCCGAGCCCGGAGCGGGTCGATCGAGTCGTCAGGCAATGCCACCCCACCTTTGCCTTGTACTTGAGGAACTGCAGTTGTAGGGACCTCAACGAGCTGGCGGCCGAAGCTCGCCGCGTGCAAGCAGCTGTCGCGGCTGCACGCGCGTATCGGCCACCGCCGCCTCCGGTGGAAACACTGGAACCAAGCTGTGCTTGGCGCGGCGTTACGGGCAGCGGACGGGCCGAGCCCGGCTCTACGTTGATACCCAGCCAGCGAGAGACGCTCGATCTTGGGGCCAGAGCCCTGGACCCCTACTCGTATGGGTTGCGCTACGCGGAGGCGATACGGCCGGATTCCCTGCCAGCCCCGCGCGCAGAGCACAGAGCAAACCGGTTGGACGATCGGCCGGCGAACGCGCGCCCACTCGGGCGTCCCTACACGGGATCGGCGCTGCCGCAGTTGCCTGCACCCGCTCACAACTCGCTCCCGGAGAACCGTATGCGGCCAGCCGGTCGCGGAGCGCCCGAGCAGCCTCAATCATCGCGTCACGCAGCACGGAGCCCCGTCCGCTGCTACAAATGTCGCCAGGCCGGTCACATTGCGCGATTCTGCCCAGTCGAGCAGGGAAACGGGCTCAGCCGTCGGTGAGCCCACCGGCGGCGGATCGAAGCGCCCGAGAGGCAAGCATCGCCACCGCTCCCGCCGCGTACAGAGTCGGAGTCCCGACAAATGTGCCGGCGCCCTTTCTCGACCTCGCCGTCGCGGGGCGAGAGTTTAAGGCACTGCTGGACACCGGGGCAAGCACTTCATTAATAGGGGACGAGGCCGTTTCCCATCTCGAGCGCAAAGCCATTCGGCTGCGCGCGCGGAAGTTGCCGCTTCAGCTGGCGTGTGGTGATGCAACATCAGGCGGTGACGTACGCCTCGTCGTGCGCTGGGGCCAGCGTGTGCGGCGAATGCGTTTCGTTCACTTGCCCGGACTCACGGTCCCAGTCATTTTGGGAAGAGACTTCATGTCCAAGACTGGACTTGTCGTCGACATCGGCAACGGAGGCTATCGGGAGAACCCGTTTTCGCCGCTCAAACCGTTCGCCGAGCCGCCGCTCGCAGCGAGGCCGCTATGCGAGCAGATGGGGGAGACTTCATGCCCAAGACTGGGCCTGTCGCAGACACGGGCAACGGAGGCAATCGGGAGAACCCGCTTTCGCCGCTCAAATCGTTCGCCGAGCCGCCGTTTGCAGCGAGACCGCTGATCATGCAGGCGGCCGAAACGTCCCACTCCCCCGCGCCGAGAGAAGCAGTCGTTTCTGGCGCAGCCGGTAGCCGGCGCGCGCAGCAACCCCGGAGCCCGGTCGTTGTTGCCGCCGCGGCTGATTTCTCCTGCGCCGCACGCTCTCCATCCCGTGGCCGGGACGAGAAATTGCGCGCGCTCCTAGCAGACGCTAGCGAGCTGACAGCGGCGCAGCGTGACCGCGTCTTGTCGTTGTTAGGCGACTTCGGCGAGATATTCACTGAGCAAGCAGGCTGCAGCAAGTTGGTGCAGCACTGCATAGACACCGGCGATGCTCAACCATGGAAATGCAACCCCCGTCCCGTCAGCCCCGCTAAACGGCAGGCAACTGATGAGGCGCTGGAGGAACTGCTGAAAGCAGGCATTATCCGCCGCTCGACGAGTCCTTGGGGGTTCCCAGTGGTGCTCGTTCGAAAGAAAGACGGTAGTTGGCGTTTATGCGTGGACTACCGGCGGCTGAATGCGGTCACGAAAAAGGATGCGTACCCCTTCCCGAGCGTAGGCGAGATCGTCGCGAATCTTGGCGGCGCGAAGTATTTCTCTATACTGGACGCCAGCAAGGGGTACCTTCAGGTCGAGATGCGTCCCGGCGATGAATGCAAGACTGCGTTCACTTGCCATCGGGGGCTGTACGAGTTCGTACGCATGCCCTTCGGTTTGTGCGGGAGTCCCAGCACATTCCAACGCTTGATCGACCGGGTGCTCGGTGAGGCAAAGTGGCAGCACGCCCTCGCCTATTTAGACGACATCGTCGTCTACTCCCGAACCTTCGAAGAGCACCTCTGCCACCTGAAAGACGTCCTAGGAAAACTCCGGGCGGCTGGCATCACCATCAATCCTGCCAAGGCGCAAATATGCAGCGCTCAGGTGAGCCTGCTCGGCTATCGGATCGAACGCGGGCAGGCGTCCCCCCGATCCCGAGAAACTTCGGGCGATCTTGGAGTTTCCCACGCCGAAGGATGTCGCCGGAGTCCGGCGCTTCCTAGGGATGATCGGCTACTACCGCCAGTTTATCCCCGCTTGCGTGCGCCTGCAAGCACCCTTGACAAGACTGTTGAGGAAATCCGCCCCTTGGGAGTGGGGAGAGGAGCAGGAACGCAGCCTACGCCAGCTGGCGGAAGCTGTCGCAGACACTGCATCGCTGAAACTGCCGGATCTGAACAGGCCGTTCGTTATCCAGACGGATGCGAGTGACCTCGGCGTAGGGGCAGTTCTCCTCCAGGCGGACGGAGAACAACTGCGACCCGTGGCTTTTGCGAGCCGTGCGCTGACACCAGCAGAGCGAAACTACTCGGTCACCGAGAAGGAGTGTCTGGCCATAATCTACGCACTTCGCAAGTTTGAGATGTACGTAGAGGGGGTCAAATTCACGATCGAGACCGATCACATGGCCCTGACATGGCTTTCCCGCCTCCGCGAGCCCTGCGGGAGGCTCGCGCGATGGGCCCTGACATTGCAACGCTTCGAGTACGAAGTACGCTATCGCAAAGGCGCCTCGAACGTGGTTGCCGACGCGCTGTCACGGGCGCCGGTAAACGACACCCAACCGGCCGGAGAAGCCGAGGAGGATGCGGAGAACCAGCAAACTCTCTCGGCGCGGAAGGAGCGCGATGCGCGGGACTCCCGTGCACCGAACGCTCAGCGCACGTGCACCTCGTTGGGGGAAGACTTCCTCTCGAGGTTGCGTTCAGTCGGGAGGAGCTACTCGAGGCTCAGCAGGAGGACTTGTTTTGTCGGGAGGTGATCGCCAGTCTTAGTGAAGAGACGGACCCTCAGGCAAATCGAACACCGGAGAATGACGGGCGCCGGGAAGCTGCTGGTATTGCAGCTGGCGCGAGCTCTAATGCAGCTGGTATTGCTGCGAGTGAGCTGGAGAGTTACCTGCTTGACGCCGACGGGGCTCTGCTGAAGTACGTGCCCGGCAAAAAACGACTAAGACGAGTGTTTTAAGGCCGTGATCCCGCGCAAGCTCAGGTGTGCTGTTTTGCAGCACTACCACGACGCAGACGGTCACGGTAGCGCGCCAAAGACATGGCGGAAGCTTTGTCGGTATGCTACCTGGCCCGGCATGAAGGCACAAGTATGTAGTTACGTACGCACATGCCACGTCTGCCAAGAGCGCAAACCGCGAGGCGGTAAGGCGCCGGGCTTGCTACAGCCTATCGTGAGCACAAAGCCTTGGGAGATCCTGGCGTGCGATCTGAAGGGCCCGCTGCCGCGCAGCAAGAGAGGGTACAAGTTTGTACTCGTGGTGACATGCCACTTCAGTGGGATCGCTGAACTCTATCCGCTGCGCAAAGCGACAGCACAGGAGATCCTGCAAAAGCTGTCCGAAGTGTTCTGTCGCTACGGATTCCCGGAGCGGCTGATTACCGACAACGCCACGTATTTCACATCAAGACTGTTTCGTGAAGCGTGTGCGGCCATGGGTGTCAGGCAGCAAACAACATCGTGCTATCATCCCCAGTCGAACGTGACGGAGCGCCGCAATCGTGACGTGAAGCCACTGCTCGGAGCATATGCCAGACGGCAAAAGACTGGGACGAGCACTTGAGCTCAATCTCCTTCGCTCTGCGCACAAGCGTGAATCGCTGTACGGGTTTCACGCCAGCGTTCCTGATGTTCGGCAGAGAGCTGAACACGCCGACGGATACGGTTCTGGCCCGACGGCCCGAACGGAGTCCCGCGAAAGCAGCAGACGCGGCTTACGCACGGCGCTTGCGCGAGCGGTTGGCGGACGCCATCAAGGAGGCAAACCGCAGTCGCGGTAAAGCCAGGGCCGACCAGAAGGCGGCCTATGACCGAGCTCATCGAGACGTGGGCGTACCAGCCGGGGCGACACTGTCTTGAAACGGAACCACGCGCTAAGCGACGCTAGCGCGGGGTTCGCGGCCGGTCTCGCCACCCCGATGGGTCGGACCGTTCGTGGTCGCCGAGAAGTTCTCGCGGCTTAACTACAAGCTGAGAGACCCGATTTCGGGTCGAATCAGCGGCCCCATTCACGTGGGCGAGCTGAAGCAGTACTTTCGGAGGAAGATACTGCCGACGCTCCAACCTCGGGCGCGCGAGGACCGCCAGCTCGAGGGAGGGCGCGGAGGGAAGACTCCCGACGCACCGCTACAACACCCGCAATCGGCGAGTCCGCTGACCGGGTGGGCCACCATCTCCTGAGGGTTCAAGCCCGCACGCCCAGGGTCCACGACGCCAGCACGCCAGGCCTGCTGCGAGCCAGCCAGCCGCTATCCCTGGGGGAACGAGAGCCGAGCGGCTGTTTACGCCGAAACAGCACCCTGCCGCCCGTTACAGCGAGCGAGCTGCGCGGCGGGCCGGCTCCTGCGGTCAGCTGATCGCGCCCCGCCCCCTGTTGGCGGAGGCGCCCGCCGGAGGTGTGCCGAGCGGCAGCCATCGCCGGCGCTTGGCTAGCCAGCCACCTGAGTGGCAGCACCACAACGCGGCCTCCTGCCCGGGTCCCAGTCGTCAGGGATCGTCACCGCTGACCCCCGCAAGGCGGTGGAAGCCGCCGGCGGTGCGGCAACCAAACGCACCGTCGGCGCGGGGCGAACCGCTGCGGCTGGTGGGCCGCCTGGGAGCAGCCTGCTGCCCGGGCCCTGTCTTCATACGGCCCAGCCTACTTCGCCGGCGGGGCCTGCGGACCATGGGCCGGCGGACAGCGCACGCGGGCCGGCTTTGAGTGCAGACGGACGAAGCGGGTCAATCGGCGGATTGTGGAGAACTATGTGTGCTATGTGGCGGCGACGTGCGGTGCAATGTGGACTGAAGCGCAGTTGCGCAGGTGCGGCGTTGGGACTGCTTGAACCCCGAGGAGTGGACGATGCAGCGCAACAAGCGGTGAGACCACCGCCGGCCAGAACCCTCGGGTCCGAGGGGCTTCGGTCAAAGGGGGGAGGGATGTGGGAAAACCCAGAGTCCTGGCGCGTTCCCCATTCCTCGCCGCGGCCGCCGAGGCGAGGGGGGAAGACTCCTTCTCTCCCCTCGGCAGATGCGTCGCTCGCGGCCGCGCCGCTGGCGTGTCGTGGCGCGGCGATCGTTGTCACGTGACCGGTTCTTCGGGGCCCGGTGGGCCGGTCTCGGCGCGCGGAACGAAGGAAGAGTCCTCTTGGGTTCCAGCGGTCAACGAGGAGAGACGTGAGTACCGGAGATCCGGCTTCCCCACCTTCCTTTGTCTACCCCCTTGCGCCTGCCTCCTGATCCTCGCCCGGACGGCTGGGTCGGGACGAGCGAGAGTCGGCTACGTGATTTAGGTGTCACGCCAATAAACGAGAGTTTGGCGTTCGTTGTGTTCGTGTGTTCCTTGTGCCTCTCTGCCGCACGCGGACGGCGGTCCGTGGCGGAGTTCAGCCCGAGCTAGCCTTGCGGGACGGAACCTGCGCTTCCCCACACTCTTTGCGCTGTTTTTAACTCGCTTCGACTTCGTTTGGTAACAGAATGTTTTATTTAATTGCGTAAATTTTGGAACCGAACATTCACTTCAATATAAAATGACACTTGTGCCCTGGGCTATGTACTTATGTTTTGCTTCAGATGTGCCACAAGTGTGCCTTGGGCTGTGCAGTGTTAAAGCATACGCGATATGCCAGAAGTTTTATTCGTTTGAACGGCTTACGGCCGTATTCTTCGTTTCACTTCGTGGTGACACAAATGTTTTCGTACGGGCGCAATAAATGGATTCAAAGGTAACGTGCGCCACCGAACTATCGACGCAAAAAATACCCCCCCCCCCTCCACAAAACTGGGGTACAGGCAAAGTTGACCTCAGTGAAAACGAAAACGACCGAAATCGAAACGAAATGACACCAAAACAAAAACGAAACCACTTCTGCCAAAATCAAAACGCAATGACCCTAATGAAAACGCAAAACTACCAATTCGACATTTTCATGTTGCTCTGCTTTCACCGAACGGAACTGTTTGGTATAAGTTGTTGATCCTTCTGCCGTGATTATCTGGTACATTTCGGATCTCCAATGGCTGCCCGCTCTTCCGCGGAGCGAACCATGTGTGGCCAACCCAGGCCGCTCTAGAAGGAGAACTGCCCGTGGAGAGCGAGCGACAGCACGTGCCATATGGCTTGATGCGAGCGACGATGTTGATTGGCTACCATTGTGACGTGATATAGCGCGCTAGGCGCACGTGGACGCCTACGCCAGGTGCGAACGGCGAGTGAGAGCTGCTGCCAAACTCCAACACGGGCACAGTCAACACTTTATTCATGGCCAATCCCCCGTTGTCAGTACGTGCGAAACGCTTCAAGTTGATCCGTCAGCATCGTCATTAGAGCACGTGGATAAAGTTCGCTTTGCTGAAAGGCGTTTTGGCGTAGGCCACCACTGGCGGTACAAGTAAGCCATTACAATCTTCGCTTGAAATCCTGTCGGGGTGGGCAAAATACGCTACGTACATAAAAGTTACGGAAAGAAAATTGCCTTCGTATCACGCACTGGGACAATATCGTACAGTCGACAGTGCATGGCGTGGCACGCTATGCCTGACTTATGAACTCCGTTGTTTGGTCTGTTCCATTGGGCTGGGGGGGCTTCAAATTGCCTTAAAGTACGTCCCGCAATGCTGACTGTACCCACCGGCTTTCGCGCTCAGAAAGCCGGCCACAATGGAACCAAAAAAAAACCTTACCGAGAGAGGGAGAGGGGGGGGGGCGGAGGAGAAAGAGATAAAGAGAGATGGAGAGGGAGTAAGAGAGAGGGAAAGAGGGAGAGAGTATGGAGAGAGATAGAAGGAGAGAGGGAGAGATAATTTTTATTGAAAGATAGTAGGGGAAAGGAATTATAAGGAGCGTTGCGAGATTCGGAGGCCTCAGGACAGGCTTCTGAAGAAAAGAGCTGTTTTGCTAAAAGCAAGACATTACTTGGCCATGAACACTATAAAAATGTTTCATCATTCACGATCATTATCAGCCTATCTACGCCCACTGCAGGGCAAAAGCCTCTTTGATGGATATTCATTTATCCCGGTTCTGTGCTAATCATAAAAAAATGTTTGAGGTACTCCAAATAGTTTTTGTGTAATTCGCCGTCAATAGTTACTGCCCATGCATTTAAAGCTGGCAGTTAACACGGGCCTTTAACGTCGCAGAGCAACGTCTACACTTCAAATGAATGCGATATTGTGAGTGTATGTCCATTAGTTTGTTATTTGGTCATCTGAATGTGGGAATTCACATAGCGCCGCGCTGCCGTTGATTTTGACTTTGGCTGATTGGATTTTGGCCTCTGCAATTTTAGCGGGGAGAAGCTTACCCTCCCCATCAGATAGGCGTAGAAAGCTTCCGTTTGAAATGCAGAGCAACTAAATGGGGGTAAATACATCAAAGCCTCCAGACCTATGTTTTCTAGGTGCTGCAATTGTTGTTGTGGAGGAGCTGGAACTGAATTCGACCGGAGTGACGTTGCCGGTTCTGGGCGAATGCGGCTGTTAGAGCGGCGTGCTACGACATAGTGCTAGATAGGGTTTCCGTGTTTTGTTTTATCAGTGGGGATGGTAAAGCTTTCTTCTTGCCGTGCGGATAGTTAACAGAAAAGTCTACTTGCCGAAGTGTAGAGAGGGGGAACGCTATGCTAAGAAGTGTGAGAGAAAGAAGCATGGAGGCAAGGAGCACGCGAGCGAGTGTTGAGATTGCGCGCCTGAAGAAAAAAAAAAACGCTTGCCGTGGTCCGAAGTGAACCTGGGTCTCCTGCGTTATAAAACGGGCGCCTTTTCCATTGCGCAACCGTCACATTCGGGGCGCACGGCATTTTCTTGGCGTTCCTAGCGCAGGCCTTGCTTTTGGCATTGGCTGAGTTGAAGTGAACTTTGGCTTTGGATTTTGGCGGTTTAGTATGGATTCGGACTTTAGGAGCGTGGATTAAAACTTTGATTTATCCTAGTTTGCAAAGAGAAAGCTTCGCTTTATAACCATCTTTCTATTGATAAAAGGACAGACCTGAGAAAAGCCAAGTTAAAGCTCGTGAAGACCACCAGCCCCACGGTTTCCTCAGTTTTTGCTTCTCAATTGCGAAACGGGCCGAATCGTTGTGTTGCTTTTCACGCTGCTTGCTTAGAAGCAAAGTAGTCATCTTCTTCATCTTTTTTTGTATGTGTGCATGTGTTTTTTCTGAAATGTTTTATCAGAACTAGCAGTGTACTTAATAATATTGACATTTATGAACTCTGCCACTACTGGCGGTACTTTGGAGAAGTTTCTTTGTTTTCTGCTTAGGCTTTATCCTCGGTTTTAGGAGGCCACGAAGTTAGGGTGTTTGTTTTTTTTCAGCATAAATTACGATTGCAGGACGTAAAGCACGAATGTAAATTTGGACTGTCTCGAACCACAGTTTTTCTAGCAGAAGAATTTTGCGCATTAAAAGCACCGAGAATCGCAGGACACCACTTACACTGCAAAATGATTTACCCCTTTAAGGGGCATTTTCACTATCTACAAAACAGTTTCACCTCAGCTAAAACGCTAAAAATACCCTATCACAGTGTGTTTTCTCGTTTATAGCACCCTTTCAAAGGGTGTTTCTTTGTGTTCTTGGCTAGGGTGTAAGAGCGTCAGTTATCGACAAAAATGGCTATTGAAGGTGTCTATCATTGTGCAGTGTTAGTACTGCTTAACAGTTGTAAATGTCTAGCATTGAGGTTCAATTGAACGTTTACGAGTGTTCTGCTGAGTCCCGCGCTGCGAGCGATTTTTTGAATGTTTGAATTTTCTTGCAGGGTATATGCACCGTACGTGCGTTGACAGCCACGTTTCGCTACTCCCGAAGTTTTAGCTGACGCCGGCGTATACGCTGTACAAGGGTTTACACCCTGTAGGGCGATTTTTGTATCTAACACTCTTCTACCCTAAAAAACACAAAAAAACACATTTTTAAAGGGTGTTATATATGCAAACTCCCTGTAAAAGGGTGTTTTCTTGTAACTGTGTACAGTTATGTACACAAATGTACAGAAATAACCTATATGTACAGAAATGTAAACAATGTACATTGATGTACAGAAGTCAAATTTATGCGTGCAAATCATTTCACGGTGTACATGTTTCGAATTTTATTGCGGTACGGTACACTGTTAAATGATATACATCTTTTTGTGTACTACTAACAACCCTACACCCTATCAAAAAATAATAAACAGCCCTTAAGACTGTGTAATAAACGGTATTTTTCTTTTTCGCTGGGTGTAGGAGTGTTATAAATGACAAGACACCTTTAAAGAAGTTTCTCATTTCTGTTTTTTGTGGGGTATAACGGTGTGAGTAATAGACAACGATTTACAGCCCTAAAGGCGTTCATCATTTTACAGTACATATTGCACACAGCAGAAAATGGTGAATTGTTGGTGGCTGTAGCGCCACTGGGTGAGGCGAGTGCGGTGTACACTGCGGCTGTGGAATACAGCGTGAGTATTCAGATTTGCACGAAGCAGATCATCGCTGCGTCAGCACTGCAGAATAGACCTCTAACGTTATGTTCTAATGACTTTGACTGAATGTTGAATAGCCGTAACGTTAAGCCTTGCATCACTATTAGTAACGCGGTGGTTACTTGTTAACGTTGGGAAATAGCCAAATTTAACGTTAGTAGCAACGGCAAAAAAATCCCGGGAAAGCGTTGGCAAATACACCTTTCTAGACGTGTGCTACGCTTAGTAGCCAAGGGAATGTTTCAAATCCCCAGCGCTGCCCCAGACGTATAAGGGCAGCTTTTTTTTTACCGATTGGCCCTTTGATAGGGTCCGTCGCATATAAAGGGTAGGTTGTTACCGCAAAATACAATAAATACAACAGGATACGTTAAGATCAGATTTCGCCTGTAAAGGGTGCCAGACAGTAAGCGGTGTTATACGGTGGTGAAGGCAAGAAAGCTGCTGGCGCTCGTAGAAATAAGCGATAGCCTCCCTTGAAAAATAAAATTTCAAAGTATGGTTCGTAAGTGCGAATAGCGAAACTGTTTTCCCCGTTAACCATGCACCATTTATTTGCGATAAAATGGTCTCAAATGTTCGACGGCTCTTAAACAATCACGCAACAAAAGTCTACTTTCCCAGTCGCATATCAGAAAACTTATGCATAACTTTTTGCGACGTTTTCTATGTTTTTTATGTTTTTTTACTATTACACATTAAATCGCATACGATAGGTAATAGAACAGCGTGTTTGTTTCTGCGGTACGGATCTAGAGCATTGGCTTCAGTTGTCATTGGTTACGGCAACTGTTAAATAGGTTTGGCACAAAAAGAAAATGGACACTGAAGGTCCCATTCCTCAAGCGGTACAATATTTGAACTGCATGAGAAGAGATTCAGTCTTCTGTAATATCTGTGTACATGGGCGAACATACTGCCTGCCGTAAAAATGTAAGGATTATTAGCTTGCGTTAACAAAACATTTATCTCCAAAACTTCTCCGCCGGGATTAGTTAGACGTAAGCCATAATAACATTTTAAAGAGGAGTTCGTCCGGGGAGCCTCTTTCTCTGAGTACAAGGAAGATGTCCATATACGAGCCTTTCCGCGTTCCACTCTCCGAGCCATTAGCCACAGAAGCCTCCCGTATACGTCACATGAACTCTTTCACTAACGAAGCCGATTCCTAAAGAAGAAAAGGGCTCATCTCCGGGACACAATAAGCGCCCCACTGCAGGCTTCGATAATGCAGTCCCGTCTCTTGCGTCGCCTGGCCCCTTGCCTAGAATCCTTGCTCACAGACCATGTAAACAATGAGTGGCCTAGCTAACACAACGAATAAAGAAAGTAACGGAAAACAAAAATGCGTGAAGAGGGAGGGATGAAAACCAAAGAAAGAAGGAAGGTGCATTAAAGCCCGGCGGGCAAAACAATCAGATGTCGTGTCCGCCCCCAAAAGCTTGTACATGTGACCGTGAGGTGACCTTATCTCTCTCTCTGTCTCTCTCTCTCTCTCTCTCTCTCTTTCTCTGTCTCAATTTCTTTCTGCCTTCTTGTAGGACGCGCCTGCGCAAAAGATAATGGCAGTGACATCCCTAGGAGCACAGTAACGCGTAGAAGAGGTACAAGAAGAAAAAAAAAATATGCGGGTGTGCAGTTTCTTTGGTTTCACGTCGTGTGGGCGTTAAGGGGCAGGTTGTTGAATATTATATGCAAGGAAGTGATGGTGGGAATAAGCTGCTTGGATGAAGGCAGGACCTCTGCAGCATGTGTTTCGGCTGTAGGCGGACCATTCCTCGACGTCGTTCTCGCTTCTTTCGCGAAAGGGCAGTGCCGCGGCTTGCGGCTTTAATGCGAAAGGTGGTTAAAACGAATAAGGATAGGTTGTAGAGAGCGAATGTTGCTTTGGAAGCACTGGGAAGAAAGGGATGATGTGGGGACACTGAAGCTGTCTCTCTGCTCTTGAGAAAGGATTAGGGTGCAGCGAAAAAAAGTAAAAGAAACTTGTTCGAGAATTTGAAGTCGGAGTTGGAACATTGGGTGCTCTGCGCATTGTTACACCACAGCCCTTAAGCATCCTCTCCTGCGGTTTCGCATCGTCCGTCGCTGTCGACCTTTTTGTAACGAGAACAAACAGGCCACCAAAGATAGAGTGAGAAGAAAAGTAGAGGAGGGTAGCATGGTGAAAATGCCACAGGAAGAGCGGGATTCAGAGGGTGCCTTGATATGCGTTTTCCGCGCTGCGACGCGGTACGCGATGCCACAAATCTACAGCGCGCCATCGTCTGTTCGCTGATGACACCACAACTCCCTGAGATGAAGGAACTGTCGCCCGAGCAGGAGCTCGTCGCTGACTACGCCAAAATCCAGAGGTGCACGCCGCCGAAGTAGCAGCTATGCGACGTGGACGAGAACACTCCGCAGCTTGCACTGCGCTCAATTGTCGCATTAGGAAGTATTGTTATCGGCCCCCAATTCCGTTTCGCACAGACATCGGCTCAAGTGGAGTTTTGTGATAATTTAGGAAGATACACAACAACTGCGCCTTAACTGTGTGCATAGAAAGAGGGCGACCAATTGGAGTACGCTGACGCTCCTGAGAGGACATTGCAGTCGAGCTGCCGGGGAAAAACACCTGCAGCCTAATTTAAGTAAGGCGTTGATTATTCGTCCATAACTCTCTTCGAAGAAAACATTGATCCTATAAGAAATAGTCTTTCGGAATGCTTTCATACCTAGTTCTGATACTTCTTATTTGATTACAAACTGCTTTTGACACAAAATATTGGTTAGCCTAAACTTCCCCAGAATGCGGGAAGGCGGTAGAATCACTTGTATCAGTTGTGTCGCCTGGTTAAGTGACATTAGTTTAGTGCGTCTGAGTTTGGTGTTGCTCAGTGTATGACGTTGCAAATTTCATTAGACGACAAAAAATACCTTATTTCCATCTTTTGGATGTGTGTTATTTGCATAATTCCTCCTTGAAGTAGTATTACGCCAAGACTTCACAGCACTTCGTTTTGAGAGGTACCTTTTTCTGGGAGTTGATTGAATATGAGGCGCACCGTAGTGCAAGGCTCCGGATTTATTTTTGACGTCCATGCGGATCTTTAACGTTGGATCAGGACTCCACACACATGGAATTTTTTCTCTACGTCTCAAAACCGAAAAACAGCCACTATGGCCGGGACCGCAACCGCGTCCTTGGGCTCAACAGCACAACGCCATAGGAACTGAGCCACAGCGGCGGGTCACTTTTTGGCTTCAGGACCATATTCTTCGACTGCCCACTAGACGGTATGGATCCGAGTGATGTTGTACACTCTTTCTACATTGCTATTACCAGGTTTCTATAGATCAGGTACTAACTAAGCTCTTTACGCAGACTTGCTGCATGCATTGAATAGCGCGCTGGGGTTGGTGCTGCCTTCAGGGTGATAAAGAAGACAGCGAAGGCAGAGTTTTGTCGATAGCGTAGGGACACCTTGGATGCCGTGTTTTTACGCACTCGCGTCCAACGAGTAACGGGTAAGCGATTCTGACGCAATTGTGCGTAAGTGTGTGCGTGCGTGTGCAATCTGTATGTACGCACGTACGTATGTATGTATGTATGTATGTATGTATGTATGTATGTATGTATGTATGTATGTATGTATGTATGTATGTATGTATGTATGTATGTATGTATGTACAGTGCTCACGGATTGAAACGCGACACTGCGAGCGCGTGGCCGCCGGTACGTGCAGCGCCGCCCGTGGACGCCCCTGGAAGCTTGTTGTTGCATTGTGGTATACCGCGAGGATGAGAGCGTGTTGACCGTAGGCTTACTGCTTCCTGTTGCCAATGAGAGGGACTGTGGTTCCCCGCAGCCACAGCGGAGCGCTGCGAGCCTGGAGCGCTGGAACGAGTTTGTGCGCCGACAGTAGTAGCCCGGCTGTGCGCACAGCCGAATTCGCGACATCGCGCGCGCTCTTCTTACGCGTGCCCTTCTAATGCGGCACAGTAATCTTCATGTAAGGCACAGTCACGCTCATCAGAATAAAAAAAACTTCAGTACGAAGGAACAGCAAACTTTATTCCAGGATGTATATTTAAAAAACAAAAGACGCCTCCGCAGGTACTTTCGCGTGTGGTGCCGTGCATTAGTACTTCGTCGGCTCTCCTCTTTTTTTAGTTTAAATAATGGAATAAAGTTGGCTGTTCCTTCATGCTGACGCTCGTTTTATTCAGATAAGCGTGACCGGGCCTTACACGCACATTATCTGTTTCGCATCGAAAGGGCACGCGTAAAAAGAGCGCCCGAGCAGACGATGTCGCGAAATTGGCTGCGCGGACCACCGGGCGGCTACCACCGGTGCACAAACGCGATGTAGGCTCGCAGCGCACCGCTGTCGCTGCGGGGAACCAGAGCCCCACCTATTGGCAACCGGAAGCAGAAAGCCTGCGGTTAAAGCACTCTCACCCTCGTGGTATACCACAATGCAACACCTAGGTTCCACGGGCGTCCACGGGCGGCGCTGCATGTACCGCAGGCCACGCGTTCGCAGTGTCACGTTTCAATCCGTGAGCACTGTACTTAAGTATGTATGTATGTATGTATGTATGTATGTATGTATGTATGTATGTATGTATGTATGTATGTATGTATGTATGTATGTATGTATGTATGTATGTATGTATGTATGTATGTATGTATGTATGTATGTATGTATGTATGTATGTATGTATGTATGTATGTATATGCTATACAGAGACACCAACACTTCAGCTCCCCAAAGGCTTTCAGAAATTTTTTAACATTCTACACAGATACTGGGTTCCACAAATTCCGCAAAAGAAATTATGGTTTTCTCCCCCCTATTTCAGGTCTCGCAGGTATCGAGCACAGGTTGATGTGCGCAGGGTGACAGAAAGCACTGGGAACCAAACTGTGCGGGTGACTATACATGCACATGAAATTTTCCAGTTGGGTTGCAAGTCCCTCATCAAGGCGTCTAGTGCGTTGTACAAGAAAGAGGTTCATTTTCTGTCTAATGCGGGCTATAAATCAGTTGTTACATGAACAAAATTGTGGCACATAGTGCCTATATATAGTGAATAAAGGCTGGAACTCATTTGAAGTAGGGAAGTGATTGTATCATTACGTTTTCGTTCTTTTTATTGTATCTAGAATTTTTGTACTCATGGTTGCGTACTCAGGGTATTTCTTTTTTCCACAGTACAATTCATTTTGAAGGCAGCCCTGTCCCATCACCTTTCTTGTATTTGTTCATGTTCGCACTGTAATTATTAAAAAAAACAGGAATTATTTCAGCGAGCAAAGTGTCATTCGCAGCTCCAGTTTTTCCTTCCGGTCTAACGTCGTAATTGCGCAAAACGGATTACATTTTCTCTGCCCTAAGCATTAAACTTGAGAATCTAAAAGGTAGAGAACGCTGTTCTCTTTTGTAATGAAGAGGCAAGAAAAAGTAAAGAGGGAAGGAGGGAGGTTTCTTGGTAGAAAAAAAGAGAAAGGTCTTCTTATGGGTTTCTGCTAGAGTACACCCATAAGACCGGAGTATGCCGATTTTAAAAATAAATTGAAGGGCCGCTACGCCTGATGTCCATCATTACGAGTTTGGAAAATTGAAAACCCAGCAGCACGGCGGTAAATATTGTAACAAAACAGTGAATTACGGACCCGCGCCCCATCTATGCGAGAATCTTGCTTCTTATATCGCGCGTGAAGTCAGAATGTTAGTATGCGCTGAACGATGCCATTAAAAACACAATAAAAGGCCAATCTCAATGCAAGCGAGAAATATATTGGGTGCAGCGGGAAAAACGAGTGTGCGCGGAAGAAGTTTGTTTATGTGGCCTGTCAGACGGCAGGAATGACGGACGACTATCGGCCGGCACAAGTGCTGTCAAGGTGGCCCATCGCTACAGTAAACAAAGAGAGAAGAAAGGCTGTAAGAAAAAGAAAACCCACAACGCGAAAGATTAGTTGCGCCAAGATTGGGGCCCCGTAAGAAAAAATTAATGGAATGGAGAGATGCTGGGTTTCCAATCATCCTCTCAGTCATCCGGAAGTTGGCGGGGCAATAAACAACACATGAAGTATTACTGCTCGTGCACTCTCGTCTTGTCTCTTTATTGGGCGCCTCTCTTCACTTGATTGTAATGGCATAGAGCATCTGGACCGCCTACTTTCTTCCACACCAGCCACCGCTCTTTCGTATCAAACCATTGGGCGGAACAAGCCCAGTAGCATATCTAGCGTCCGAAGAAGACTCAAGCGCGAGCTAGGTATCCAGTCTTCTGCGGCGACCAGATTAGATCCATAGGGTAAAAGGGACAGGGCAGAAGGGGGCGGTGCGCAGAGAGAAAGGTCTTCAATTATCTCCCCGTTCATGGCTCTTCGCCGTCCTTACAACGTCCTCCATACAACGTTCTCCTTCTGTGTGCCATCGATATTTTTTGCAAGTCCCGTGGTGGGCAGGCTCTTCTGCCAAGTCTACGGCATTCTAAAAAGTGGTCTGGCGCCTTCCCTGTGTCGTCATTTGATAGCTTTCTTCGGAGCCCAATGTTGGAGTGCCTCGTTAGTCTGCGAAAAGAGAAGGCCTAGGGGTGTAGCCGTAGTCCCCCTTCTCGTTCAAATCACTTTATGTGTCGTACACTCCGAAACCTCTCCGATCCGGCCATGCTCCTCGATGGCTTGAGTTGTTCCGATGGCTACTCCTCCACCCCTGTACAACCTCCGGCGATTTCTACCTCGCCATTTAGAGTAAGGCCGTTCTACTGTGTGTGTACCATCATTTGGTTGTGTTAAATTTTCAGTGGCGGCCTTTTTGCGGATCTATTAAGAAGGCGCGCGCACTTTCTCTTATTTACCCTTCCTCCAGTTATTCCTTTTCTTCTCACCTTCCTTCTGGGTCCCCCCTGTGGGACTTATCCTCCATCTTGACTCACTGGTTCGCCGTCTGAAAGGCTCAGTACGGGTATCTGACGCTCGCTGCCGTCTATGCGCGCCATAACCGGGTTCTCCTTCTTGCCCAAGTCAGTCGCCTTCGATGAACGAAGGAAAAGGGTGGGGTACGGAAGATCCCGCTTAAAAACAGTGAATGATTGAGATTAGAGGGCCGGGAGCAGATAGGGCCGTTTCTCATCCCCATATCCTAACCACATCCCTTTCTCTCATTTGTGTCGGGCATTTTCACGTTTTCTTTTTTTCCATAGTTCATGTATCATCGCCGGCGGTTTAAAGGCCAACTGCACTCAAAACTTCGACCACGTTAAATTACTGTTCCTGCATAGTATGACTAAAAAGACCGCGATGTACAAAGCATGACGCCTAAAATGTGCGTAATTACGCCACAAGCGACCAGAAAAATCGACGATTTTGTAAACGAAACTGGGCAAAACGCGGCCATTACGGGCAGGCGGAAGTTACGTATCAGCCGTCGGCGCGAGCGGCCAGACGGCCTGGTCTGACGGCGCGAGCTGTGCGGACCGGCCAACGCGGCTGTTCTGAACTAGAATACTTGGGTAGTGGAAAAAGCGCAGCCTTCTCCCCATAGCGCCCTTGAAGGCGAAGATGTTAACCGCCGCGCGTGGCGCTGGTGTGCCACGCCCGAGGAGATCCCGGGGCGGCGTGCCTTGCCGCTATGCTGCTGTTGAGTGGTCCACGCTCGGTTTGATGTTTCTTAAGCCACTGCACATGATATTTTTGTGTGTGCATTGCAAGAACAGCCTAGCTTGCACTACGCTGATCTTTAAATGTTCTTGGTTCTTTTTTTGTTTGTAATTTAGAGAATACATATGCTTGCGGCGGTTTCTTATTTCCGAAGGGCCATGGCCCATGGTGTTCGAAAGGATAGTGCAATAGCGTGTTGTGGGATTATACCCTTAATAAATTTATGTAATTGCTACAAAGATTTTATATTTGCGATTTGTTTTACCCTGCTTTTATTTATTGAATTCCTGTTTCATAATATCTTGCGTCTGCAAGGCGTGCAGCACTTTTAATGAAATTGTGCATTCGTAATATGGTAATTGTTTTATGTTAATGAATGGGCAGCGTACCACTGAACTGTACAGTTTTAAAATGATCCCGTTATAAAGTGCGCCATATGGTGCTTTTCTGAGAATTAGTTTTGAATGTTGATCGTTTTCGCTGCCTTGAGTGAATTGTTATTAAAAGCATATCGTGTGTATTGTGTAGATTAGTGCACTGAAATGGCTTGGGCAAGATGGGACGCATTTTCTTGGGACCGAGCAGGGCTCGGCCTTCAACAATTTCTTTTTCGTGCCGTGCTGGCCCGTGCGTTTGCATGCAGTGTCTGAAGTCCGGCAGTCATGCGCCGGAAATTTGTGATTGTTGATACCAAAAAGTTGGCTCATTGAATTAGGGTAAATAAAAAAATCGAAGCGTGAAGTCACTGGAGCTCCGTTAAAATTTAGTTTGTCGATATTCTCCAAAATTTGTTTTTCTGTGTCTGGATATATATTTACAAAGTTCGGTCCAAGTTTAAAAATTGTAAGTCCAATACACTCGCTCTATGGTTATGTTTTCAGGTTGAAAAGGCCACATTTTTTCGGACTCATGTTTATAGTTTTTCGAACGCGGGCTGATATTTCAAAACAGCCCGACGGGCTCAGGTTTATTTTATTAAGTTTTGCCGTGAACGGGCGGGGCTAAGGCTTATATTTAAAAATTAGTCTGGTTCGGGCCGGGCCCAGGAATTGTGGCTTGCGCAGTGCTCTAGCGTGATCAAATTAAAAAAAAACGGAAATGTGCGTAAGTCGGCCTGCCTAACGCACCATGCTGTTTCCGCGGCTGACAAAATGCGACAGAAATATTAGCAAACAATGAAGAAACAGTATCCACGCGCTAGCCTCGATCACTAAACCACGACACACGCGGTCTGCTTGGTTGGCCAAATGGGTTGAAAAACCGAACAAATAGTACATGCGCACGGCATAGCTGTACCTTGCTACCTTACTATACTCGAATACAAGTCAAGAAAAAAGGGGCGTAGCCAAATCCTCCACTTCCAGTACCCCCCTTCCAGCCAATGGTGCCGCCCTATCAACGTGACTTCGCGGCCGACCGCTTTGCACCTGCAGGCACCGCTCGGAGCCAACCTTTTCTGAGTGAGTCCGCGCCGAAACGTAGTTCTTCAGGACGCCTATAGTTTGAGCCGAGATAAAAACCTTAGCAAAAAAATTTTTATTTCCAATGTAATGCAAAACGTTAAAAACGTATTCGTCAGCCGGAATAGTGAGTTTCAATTTTATTGCTGATGGCAAATTTCTGCTCTTCCGGGTATTCCCTCAACCGCTTGCTTCTGGTTTTATGCATTGCCTGTTCCCTTTTCCGGTTTGGAGCCCGAAGAAGACGTGTGTGAGTTTGCGTTATCGTTCTCGACTGAGGATTCGGAGTTGAGTGATAATGGTTGGTGGAGTTTCGGGGTGCGGCACTTTTGTGCGAATCCCTCCACCATCTGACAACAGTATGATTGTGGTGCGTTCCCATCCACGCCACGCCGATGGTACAAGATAAACAAAAGCTGCGTGTCATCTGCAGCTGCGGGCGGGAGATGATCCGGAACGCGTACGTTCGCTTGCGGCGCATCTTCACCCGGAGGCAGCGTTGAAGAAACGGTCGCGACAATGAGCGATCTTCTTGGCATCAGCGGGAGTTTGGTGATGGACGTGAAGAAGGAGATGAAAAATAACGATGGCAATCTTGCGACGCCCTCCCGAAAGTGCCCGCGAAGCAGTGGAAAGAGACGATGCTCAGAAGTGTACGACGACTTCACGAAGTGCGCATTGCAGTCGTCCGTGCATCGCCTTTTTCACCGCAGTAGGATCCCGACAGTGAAGGCAATTGCTGCGGATGTCAACGCTAGCGGCGATGTTACTCCTCTCGAGCCATGGACTGTGCGCCGGCTGCTGAATGACATCAATTTCAGGTATGAGAAGAGGGGCCGGAACTCGCTGCTGATCGTGCGGCCCGAAACTCTTTCGCGTGGCAGCAGAAGCACCTGTACGATATCGCCAGGTACAGGATTGAATATTCTACTTAGGTGAAACCTGAGCGAATGCGGGACACACGATATCGACTGTTTGACGGACACGATGGTTGCTTCCCACCACGACGCCTTCATGCGTGGTCTGACGACAGGTTTGAAGCAGCCGTCAGGGAAAAGATAGCGCCTGATTGTAACGCACAGCGAGGGTGGCGTCGTCGGTGGGTGCCTGGACATCTTTCGGAGTACGAAGGCAAGGCGACTACCACGAGGAGACGGATGACATCCGCTTTGAAAGGTGGTTTGAGGCCGTTTTGCTACAACTGCCACTCGGTAGTGTAATTGTCATGGACAATGCCTCGTACCACTCGTGGCTGGAAGATGCAGTGCCTACGACGAATTCGCGTAAAAGTGTTGTTCAGGACTGGGTGACGTCCGAAGGACTTGCTTGGGATGAAAAAACGCTTAAAAAGAAGCTCCTCAGCCTTGTGGCCTCTGTTAAGACACGGTAAATCAGGTAACGTATTGACGGTGCAGCTGAAAGGACAGGATGTATTCGGGAGCACTGCCATTGTGAATCCTACTGAGCGCATATGGGCACAAATGAAGCGAGGCGTCGCAGCAAGAAACGCCAAATTTAAGTTGCCACATGTAGAGGTGCTCCTGAGGGAAGAATTTGCCAAGATGACAGCTCAGCACTGGGCAAACACTTTTCAGCATGTGATCAGCATTGAAACAAAGTTCAGAGGAGACGGCGGAGCAAGTGCGCATATTCAACCTATTATAAAACATCTGGGTGAAGACATGGACTCTGACAGTGACCTATCTGCTATCGAGTCCAAGATGTGTAAGGCTGCGACCTATTGGCTAGTGCCGTCTTTGCCTCCTTCAGTTAGAGTGGAGTGTGGTGTTTAGCTTAAATACCTGTGTTTTCATATCAGCAGAAGCAAGAAACTTTTTCAGACAGCACAGAAGACCAGATATGCTGTTTGTGTGCTTTATTTATTTCTGGAGTTAACTGAGCAGTCTGTGTGTAATGCGTAACTTGCTCAGGGTTGATTGCTTTGGCATGCAGCTATGAGAATCAGAAGAGACCATTGCAATGTTTGGTTTGTAATCTCATTTGCCATTACTCAGTGTTGTCTGCTGTGTCGTAGACTCAACAGTGATCTTTCAGTATAACAGTGAGGGCGGCAGAAGCTATTTCAACAATCGGGTTATGGTCTAATTTGCTGTAGTAAACGGAGCGGTGTTTTGTGTGGTGCTTGCTCATGGTTGATTGCCTTGATATGTAGCTATGATAATAAGAAAGGGCTGTTGCAGTGCTTGGTTTCTGAGCTCATTTGTTATAAGTGTGGTGCAGGAATTAAGCCGAATAAGTTCAGTCATGACAGGATTCTGCGTGGCAGATGTATTCATAAAAGGAAACCGTACATCTCGAGCTCGAGAAAACCCGCACTGTTCCATACTATTTTCTGGAAGTAAAGCCACGCTTACACTGTGCAATAGTTTCCGCTGCCCGAGGAGGGTGACTATTGGCATGTATAGCATGAAGTGTGTGCAAGCCAAGCCAGGCGAGTTCACCAATTCAGCTTAAGCAGAATCACTTCTGAGGTGTGTGGCGTTGGTGCTCCTTGTGCGACACCGTAAATGGTGATAAAGGCAAGTTTCACCTACAGGACAAGACACTAGTTTGAGTTTTCACTACAAGTTTTTTACATTTTTTGTACACTTACGCACGTGTGGGATGCAGAAACAGTTGCAAATAAAATGCCTACATGAAAGCATGTAACTGAACATTGTCTGCTTGTGTAGCTGGCTGAGCCAAGTTGTCTTTTGATTGAGCGTTAAGAACTAATAAATCTGCTTCAGTCTCTTATTGCTAATTTCATTTTCTCTGCATAATACAGAAGTATGTCTGTTTAGCTGTCTGAGCCAAATCTGACATGATAACAGCAGTGAGGACCAGAAAAGTTGCTTCAGTGTTTTATTTCTACTGATTCTGTTTAGCTGCTATCTGCTGTCTTACGCAGGAATTAGGATAAACGGGTTTCATCTGTGGTGCAAGCCAATGGATAAAATGCAGAAGCACAACGTTAATGAAGACAATTCCCAAAGCTTTGGGAAGAGGAAACTACGTTGGCTTCAATCGATCCTCCCATGTATGGAAATATTATCATGTAGTGCATTTTCGGCAAGATAATAAATTTCTTCATGAGCATATGATCCCATTCTGCCTCTTGCGTAACAAGAAAAGTATGATATACATTGGCCAGTTTCAGCGGAGCGATATGTACCATATGTGTGTTTCCATGCGTCCACTCAACCGACATGTCATACATCAACCAGTGCAGATAGCTTTTTATGGTACAGATCACTAAGTAACCCTTCAATCATATCTCATTGCCCGTGTTATGAATTTGGCATCAATTGATGTGCTGTCATTGTGATTTACACTCCTAATATATGCGTAGACATTGCACGTGTTGCGTTGTGAACAGCACTGCAGCAAGCAGCAGCTTACTGTTTGACTTGGCATCCACGATGTTGAGCACTGGTGGAGCAGCGAGCTTCTCGCTCAAGCAGCCACTTGTGATGCAACAGGGAGAATGGGTGAAATGCTCACTTTTTCCATCGTGAATGCTCTATCTCGAATCTCTTCGCAAAATCCTATCTCATTTGCTTTTTAAGTTCCTGCTGCACGCGCAATATTTGATCTTAACTTCATGAATAGTGATTTTGATGACATCTCCTGAAAAAACAATGATATTTACTGCAGTTAATAATGTGGAAGCATTCCTTGCCAAATACCCCAGAGAACGAAACATGTAAGCTGTTGTAATAGGGTAATTATAGATTAATTGCGGAAGGAATTATGAACAACAAAGAAAACGAAGAAAGTAACCAAAGCCATTACGCATGCTCATCCATTCAACCTCTCTCACGCGATGATGACAAAAAAAAATAAAAAAAGAACCAACCGTATTACGCCTTGTGTCGCCATAAAAATGCATTATTAGCGGTGTTAGTCTATTATTGGTTAAATGAGTGTAAATGTAGGTAATTGGAAAAACAAAAATAAAAACACATAACCAGAGGAACGGAAAAGTGGTCCCTGATTTAACTCTATATAGCCCAACGCAAACCCAAACGACAAAAAGTAGCTCACGTGGGCTACTAATAGCCCACTTTGGCTATACAAAAACTCGAAATCAAGACAAACGCTGCAAGAAAGCTTGGGCATGGGATCCTTCTCGAAATTTCCGTACAATTGTTACCCGTGAACACGTAGACGCACATGTAGACCGGACTAGTTTCTCCGCGCCATGCCACCCCTTCAGTCAACGGTTAAAAAGGCTGCAAATTTGCCGCTTAATGTAAGTGGGCGTCAGAGCGGATATAACTGTTGTCGTATGCGCATTGTTGCTGACGCATGTCTGCACGCACCTTGTCACTGTAATAGATTTATCAATGTCAGTGGAAGGTGGTGCAGTCAACTCTAGTTAATACGAAGTCCAAAGGGACTATAAAGAACCTAACGGAATTTCCCGTTAAACACGATGCACAAAAAAAGCATTTCCATTATTCCGCAACAGGTCAGCCGTGTTGATATGGTTCGGAATCTGGACTGTCGTCACAAATTAGAGCGCACAACACGGGTTGGCCTGATATTTTAGACTTATCGCTAAGATCGAAGCCTGAAACGCCCACCATGCACACTGCTCACATGTAGCTGTGCCCAACAAAGAAGGCTGAGGACTTGACAAGAGAGGGATGCCTGCGCGGGAGCGTGGCTCGATTGACCTGCCGGTTTATCACAAGTTCCAAATTCCAAAAGTTTATTTCGGGATTGTGGACGGGGACTCCCTACACGCCGGAACGAGGCTCTTGTGGCCAGGCCTAAAACATCATGATGTTCCAAAAATTTGAGTCAAGCGATGGAATTCTATTGCATCTGTGCGTCTGTTGCTTACCAAGATCCTCATAAACTAAAAAAAACCCCTTAGAAATGAACTATAAATAAATGTCAATAAATCGCACTGTTTCAGTGTTGCCCCGCAGACAATTGCTACGAGTAGTGCATGCGCACTACGGTCCGTGCGCGTGTTTTCGAACATGTGCGCGTAACGCACGTATGATACGTTTCTCACAGGGACCGTAACTTTCATGATTCGGTCAGGTGCGCAATAGCGTATCGTTTAACGGAAGGTCAGACAGAGGTCAAAATCACCTAGCCTGGCGCCCAATTAAAAGACAAAAAAGCTTCCCTTCCAAAAAAAATGCCGCTCAATTCCCCATAGTATAGCCTACACCACTAACAACGGAATTTGTTGCGTGCTAATCTTTGGGGGTCGCGGCCGACATTACCACTGGTTAACGGTTCCACGCTGCGTATAGCAGTAAGGGGCGGTTATTCTCACAGCTCCTCCCGCGTTTCATATACAATCCGTTAGTAAAGCAAAGCCTTTAATGGGTATTCCCATGGACGTTGCTTAGTACGCACTGCTGTGCATATCAATAGTTATGTGCGGTGAAGGATTTGTTTCTACTGTGGAAATTGCGTGGCTTGAACGAAATAAGTGAATGCAGAATTTCGGCCTCCTTACAGGCATTAGCCAAGTCGTCTCCTATATATGTCCGCGGTCCTGCGGAAATAGCGACAATTGTGAGAGGGTGGAAAATTCTCTGAATGTGGAGCATATTTTAGGTGATATGGCTGCAAAGATTCATATGCGTTGTACTCATCTTTAATGCCGTCTGGGTACTATATGCTGCACAGAATGTATACTCGCAGGCATAAAGGAGCATGTGAGATACGCTGCAAGGCTGAAGTTTCAAACATGGAGGGTAATTAATTTTCGGGGAAACATTACTTCAGGAATTTCTTGACCACGATCATATGAGTAACACTTAGTGACAGGAAACTATTGTAGGGCATCTGGGAACAAATGTAGCTAAAATCTATCATAGGTTTAGGTTGGAAAAAGAAATGATCTTGGGTCCTCTACATAGACGTATTGACAAACTGCGAACCACCTGAGTTACAGAGTGGCAATCAAGCGACAAGTCTGGAATAGGTAGAAGGCCATTACCTGGATGGCGGACCACAAAAAATATTCGGAGGCAAAGGTGACTAGCCGAGGCCTTCGTCATGCGGTGTTCTTACAAGAGTCTAAATATTTGTGCCTTCATTGCAATTTTTCTGCAACACAGTGAAAAGTGTGGCCATTGTCAATAATAAACTGCACTTCAGAAATAAAATACGCCGGAATTGTCCCCATTTGTATCAATGATGCTTACAAATTAAATGTCCGGGGGGTATCACCCATGCCATCCATCGTGCACACGGGAATTTCCAAGTACGTTAGAAAACTATGGCATTAGAAAAAACACTATTGTAACTCGTCGCAATCATTACGAACATGCAAATCGGAGATCCTCCCACCCATGGCATCAGGGTTCCGTTTTGTCAGGGTGATAGCGTTCATGCTTTGTGTGATATGCAGGCAAAGTCGTCAAAGCCTCGAGTATAGGGTCGGGCAACAGTGAGAAGCTCATGCTTCAACGCGTCACGTAAACGTAGAAAGCTCTTTGATGGGTGTCCAGTCATAAATAAATGAAATGTCGAGTATATGTTACCACGAAATCGGGAGAGGGTGGGCGGACGCTTTACCACAAACTTTCAATTTGGCGGAATCAAATTTCAGCGTAATATTTATTCTACACTTCGTGAGATGGATTTTACGGCGTGATACGTAGAAAAAGTTTCAGCTCTCTAGTTTTACACGGTAGCCGGGACTGTTTTTTAGAGATTTAAAAAAGTTTGTCGCTGCAGCTGCTTCATTGAAAGTTTGCTTGTACCCTTGTAACCGGCCTCCCGGTTGCCTCTTCCCGGATCGGACTCGCGTGGTTGTGAAACCATCATAATTCCTTATCAACAGAGCCAGCGTAACAGCGTGCGCAACTATGATGATGATGTCTGTCTGTCTGTCTGTCTGTCTGTCTGTCTGTCTGTCTGTCTGGACAACCATTCAGTAATGAGGCTTTTGAGCATCTAATAATATTATGAGAAATTTGCCTGAGCATATAAACTCTAAAACATCTGGTGATTATTATTTAATGAGTATCTAAGAGTGGGCGTTTGTTCTGGCTTTTGAAGTGAAGGTCCTGTGTGTATCCATTCTATTCAACCACAAAAAATTCCAAAATCGGTGAACCTAAATTCCGGGCCGACAGGCATTGCAACGCATCCCTCTGTAAATGACGAGGATAAAAAAAACTACGCCTACTTCAAGTGGGGAACCATGAGAAAAATGAGAAGCGTCATGGAGGTTCCGTGTAGGTTCCATTGTGGTGCCGTTATGTTGTTTCATTTATCGGAGCACGAATGGGAACGTAGTGTGAATCCCCATGTAGAGACAGAGAAATGTAGAGAATTGTAGAGACAGCGAAGAGACCGACACCCGCATTACCTGATCGAACACCTCCTGGATCTTGTCTTTATTGCGTGCTCACGCTCCTACCCCGCGGCCCGCCCTCTTCGTCCTCTTCTCTGGTTGAGCTCCGAGGCCCGTGGCGCTTCCCGCCACAGCTTTCCCACAGGAAATTCAACATCCTCCTCTAAAGTTTTCAGTTCGTCGTTTCCGTTGACGTTGAGCTTCGCGTGCCTTCGTTGTATCAGTAGCTTCTTGACGTAGTTTGAATGAGTGAAGAACATCAGGCGCATTCGTAGCACACGTTCCCGTCTCGGCTTATATCGCAGTGCGAAGAGCGCCACGTACCTCCCGTTGCAGCCAGAGAGTCGTGGAATCGAAACCGGGCGCCGCCTAACTATTTCTTTTTATAGTGTACTGCGCTGACATCAGGCCGAACTCTGACGGGGCTGAAGAGACGCGCATGCACAGTAGAGTGCCGATGGCGGACAACAACAAGAGAGGGAGGGACACAGCCCCGAGCATGGGATGCTTCGCATCTATAATAAGACCCGTTCAACCGCTTGTCACATTCCTTGCTGCCCTTTATTGCCGTGTTCGCCACCCAGATCTGAGGACTCGTATTATTGCCTCTTCTCAGTCTTGCGTTTCTACATAAAGTTTGTTCACTATGGCTGATCTATGCTTCTTCTAACGCATAAATACGGAGACACCCATAAGTATATCAAGAAGAGTTGACGGAGGGTTATCTCAAAGGCAAGCATCAATGAACAACGGTCCACCGAAGTGTATAGGATTAACTTATTCACGGACACAATTGCGAATGATTTTTTACAGCTATTCCCGTAATTTAACTTGGATGAGAAAACATTAAATAAGAAGGTTTTCCAATTTTCGCATTGCTTCTGGTTTTCATTAACGGAATCAGCTTGTTAATTCTACATAGGAGTAGTGACGCTTATACTTTCGCTCACTTCGACATAGATCTTATGTTTTTTTATTGTCACGGGAAGGGATTCAGTCAACCTTTGCCAGAAATATCTAGCCGGTGTTGGCTGCCAACGCTAAACTTTCAGAACACAAGACCTCGCTTATATTGCACGCAAACAGACTGCGCCCGCAGCCGCACTCGAAAGGCGATCACGCGCTATACGCAGTTGCAAGGCGTAATGTGATGTCATACACCCCCCATTTCTCCACTTCGTTGAACATGGGTCATTGCAAGGAAGACTTGCGTATAGTTTAATATACAGGAGACGTTTAAAGGGGGAACATGAAGATTGTGGAGCGCATTGACGAGGTCAGGATCTGTAGTATGTGTGGTAACGTTCCAAGATATGCCGGCGTATTATCCTGCATGAGACCACGTATCCATGGAACCATGCTACGAGAATTCGCGCTGCATGACGTCTTACAGAATTGTGTTTGAAGTGGATGATGAGAGCGTTCACCTGGCTTTGTGGGTAATTTCAAGAAAGTAAAAACTAGAAGCATCTTGAATAGCTCTTTAAGAAACAACCGAAGCTCAGCTTTCTTAAACGGAATTGGAAGAAGGACGTCCGTTTTGCGGAGATCCATGCATGTCTGACACTAATGATATGTCAATCTAGGGCAATACATGGCTGCAATACACCCGTATGTTTCTCGGAAATCAAGGCTGACCATGCGACTTAGCACGTGATGGTTGCGTTAAGGAAGACCAGCTGAGTTTGAGCTAAAAGTGACCACGTGACAGTTTAAAAAGTTGCGGTGTCTTTTCTAATCCTGCTGGTATGAAGCTATTTGATCATAAAAGGTAATTTTAAAACCTATCCAACTTTCAAAAGTACGGGTTTTGAGCCTGTTTGCATAGGTAGCCTGATAGCTGACGAAACAGAAAATACAAAGACAACCTGACAACTCAGCAAACCACGTTATGTCGTGCAGATATCCCAGAGACGTCAGCAATCGACATTGCAGATGTCCAGAAGACGTGCCGTTGGGGTCGAAGTTACATATATTCACGTTGCTACAACTGCAAAAAACCCATCCCAATCACACGAAGGATAACGTACAATATACGTCTCATGGTACTTCTATATGCTGTCTACAGGACGTTACTTTAGTGGTACGTTTTACGGATATTGTAGTGGTAAGCATGCAAGACGTATATAGATGTCTAATCTACATTGTTTTTTGTCTTTTGCACAAGCATTAGTTTTTTATATTCATGATTGTGTACGTTAGTTTGATATTGTTGAGATGAACCTGTATGCTTGAAATTTCCAGTCTTTATACCAGGGGTCCTCAAGCATGTTGGTCCCAGGGAACCCTGCCAAGTTCCGTTAAGTGCCAAGGAACCCCCCCCCCCCTTCCGCCCGTTTTCATTCCGTTCATGGTACAATAACGTGCAATAAATTCAAAAGCAAGCAAGGGTATCGTTTTTTTCCCGTCGACTTTACGGGAATGCGTACGCTAGCGGCACCTATCTCCAAACAGGAAAAATGCGCGTGGGGGTAATATAAGAGCGAGATTCAAGTGCAATAGTTTACCCACGTGGCCAGTCTTCGGAGTCTGGCTGGCTACAAGCTGCTGGCGAGATTTATTGCGCAGCTCGCGCGTTTCTGTTGTGCGCCGAGATGTGGGTACTGACACTCGGGCGTGAGTAATGGACGTTCCTTAGATCGATCTCACCTCAAGTTCACCATATAAGACTTTGCGACTGCGGCACCAGGGAAAATTTATCAGTGGCTCGCGGAACCCTGAGGAGAGGCCTACGGAAACCCTAGGTTCCGCGGAACTCACTTTGAGAAACCATGCTTTATACAATACTTAAAAGTTTGCCCAGCCCCATTTCGAAGGTTGCCTACGTGTTGTGGGCATTTATACTTCAAATACATGTCTTACTAGCTATTCAGCACTGTTTGCTGTTACTTGTCGCCTGGTTTCTAGATTAATGTGCTTCTACTTTTGAAGTGCTGCTTACTGCATGAAGTCTCATATGTGAAGTGCCAAGCTGACCACACATTCTTGCAGAAGCACACGAAGCACCGCTCTAAACAAGAAATGTCGCATCGAAAACAAGTGGCAGTAAGTAACAGCAAACCAGTCCTGATCAGCACAAGCGCCCTTGACACTAAGGCAACCACAGTAGCATCATCGAATTGTACCACACAGCACGGCTGTACAGGCCTTCTGCAAATAAACTATCAGAAAAACAATTCAAGAATTGAACTAATTAAAACGACGGTCTCCCATCTTATCTGAAAGTACCTGCAGCTGGGTAGTAAGAAAGCTTTCCCAAGTACACATAAAACACAAGAGTTCAGGTAACACAGTTTATATTGACTTCCAAATTATGTAATAGGATTTCGCAACACAACCACTTTAATTTTGACTCCTATCTGCCCTGGCCCACAGGGTACGATTTGTATAAGGACAAGAATAGTAGAAATACTCATGTCTATATATAAGTCACACACAGCAAAAAGGTTGACAGAAAAGAAAAAAAACCAAGCATGTAAACCCAGGGTACAAACACAAGATAGTTATGCAACTTGAAATATGTCAAATTAAGTGAAAGGTGTGGAAAACAACGCAAGAAAAGTGTGGAAACAAAAAAAATGTTTGAATGGTACTTACAAAAACGAAACAAATTGATGAAATTAAATATTTCAACTCCAGTTAACAATTTTGGGAACAATAAACCAAAAGCATCTTGGAAACACAAAAGTGGTGTTGAGTGGTGGTTGTGAGTGCCATAAAAATTTAAGCTACTTTAAACAAACCAACATCTAGGGAAATGGTTATGGACACTAGAAAAGGTGCGTATAGAGAAATGACTGTCCGGCGGTTACAAAAGCAGTCAAAATTTTACGTGATGAAATGATTCACACAGTGAAATGGCAGGACAACAATAAAATAACAAAAAACTTTAGAAACAACTTAATAAATAATGGTTAGGAAAACAATACGAAGTTACACTAGTTCAATATTTCACACAGAGTGATATGATTTGGAACAAACGAAAAAAACGGGGAACGCGGAAAGGATTGAATAATAGTTACAACAAGAGATTTACACGACTACGCGATTCACACCAAGTGATACGCTCAAAGAAGAATAACCCAAAATAAAAACGCATGGACGCACAGAAATAATTCAATGGTGGTTAACTGGTGCATGCCTCCATCATCAGTTATGGTAGGAATTATTGAACAGTTTGCATTCTTCGTTGTGGTTCCAGAAACTGCCAAAACAGTTGCAGACCGGGTTGATTGAAAAATGAGTAAAAATTTCATGGTCGAAAGGCAAAAAGAAATTAAATACCTCTTCTAGCAATAAAACCTAAGAAGGCGCAGGTTGGCGACAAAATTAATATTTGCGCAGTATCTGACTGACAATAAAAATCTGGACCCTATACGTTGTCTGGTGAAATAATTTGATGTCTGTAGCAACACGAAGATATCTAGTTAGACACAATGCAGGATGCCGCTCGCAGGTGGTAAAAAGCGTTCTTCTATTTTTCCTAAACCAGGAGAAATCCTCCGCCCAGTTGACCGTCAACAGTAGCTTGAGCAGGCGCCTTGTGCAGACTTTTGCAGTAGCACCTCCCTTGCAAGCCAGTTCATCAATCTAGGCATGGGTACAGGAAATTCTGTGTTGTTAATACAGCTTTTTAAGACTGGTGTAATACAGAATGGCCGGCTACCATTGTCCCTGGAAAAGACAGTGTATGGCAGCTGCATCCTACCGGTACTCGCCTACGGGGCAGAAATTTCCAGGCTAACTAAAAGGGTCTAACTTAAATAAAGGACGGCTTAGCAGGCAATAGAACGCTAGAAGATGGGTATATTATTAGGGACTGGAAGAGAGCGGAGTGGATATAATTTAATGTCAGCACTGGCACTACTAAGCCAACCTTAACATTATGACAGCTAATGTGAGGTCCCATTATATATATAATAACTATATTTCGTGAATGGGGACTCTGAGGACATTTTACACACCTACAGGTCCCATCTGAACTTGCAAATTTTTTTTCTCTGTCTATCCTAACCGCTTGGTGGATTGAAGTGACAATATATACACGCATGAAGCCATGTCCACAAAATGTGGCAAAAGGAAAGATGCACAAACCCGGACAGCGTCACTGCATGGACGTATACTCCCTGCAGTAGAATGGCGAGGTGGACTAGTTGGTATACATGCATAACTAAACCTTCAAAAAGCAGATCACTGAAAAACTCGTCATGTTGTCCTGTTCGCTTGTTCAGCTGGGCCTACATTTTCAGTTGAAGTATACGTCGTACAGCAGGAAGCATCAAAGTAGTGCCGACATTTTCACAGCACCATCACATTCACATATAGTTTAAGTTGCACCAGTCAGCCGCCTGTAACATGTAAGTTATTAGGAAACGACAGGCCAGACGCCATAATCATACTCTCCCTTAAACCTGTGAAATCCAAATGCTGTGTTACTCTGATCACCAAGGTGTCTTACACACTAAATTAATTAAGCTGAAAATTCCATAAGTCACAGAAATTTAACAGCCATTTTCGGATATTTTTACTAGGTCCTGAAAGGTTTATTTACGTTTGCGATGCTGCAGTAAGAGTACGAAACACAACCAGCGCTGCTCATTCTACTGTACCAGTTGCGACATGCGTGTAGTTCTGACGTTACAATTAAATTCCGGTTGTATATACGTTGTTCGTTCCAACATTTCACGACCGAACTGAGCGTTCGAAAAGATTGAACACTCAATCGAAACGCGAAAAAAGCGTCCAGATGAGATTTTAATATAATGCTGTATTCTCGGAATTCACTCGATATACTATTTTATTTTAATGCTACACGCACGGCAATCATTCAATTTATTGTACACGTTTTTAACCGAAAACTATTATGACAGAAAAATGGCATGTGCGGAAACAAAACAAAAGCCAACATCACGCTAATAGTACACGATGTGCGTGTGACGCATAGACGCTTATATTCGCCCACGCGCTTATATTCGCACACGCACTTATATTCTCACTTTCCAGCTTCCCTTATTTCTTTGATATCAAAACATTCGCCTAGCAAAACAGGACAGAACAGAAACACTTCACCAAACACAGGGCTAGAAATTGCGCGAGAATTGATTCTGTTTACAAACGCAGCAGCCAGGTACAAAGGTCTACCGACAAATCTCCGCAACGCACAAAGCGAGTCCCTCAAATCGTTAGGGCTAACCGCTTACGCGTACCGAAGTTCGAGAGCAACTCTACTACGTTTAATAAATATGACAAGAAAACAAGGTTCACTAGTAATCGCTTACCTCCACTAGTTGGCAGTATTTCTTCGTCCGGTAGATAAATCTATGGTAGTCAAATCACCGAAATAACGAAAGTTGATTGCGTGCACACCCTTGCCGTCACCGGCCTGTAGCACGCGTATCGATACGGAGTGCAGTTTATACAACTGTCGAACGATCGGACGTGCCGCGCAGCGACTTCCTGTCTTGTGTTCGTCCGAGGGAAAAACTAGTTCCTGAAAGACACCCACCTTGATAAAACGCTTTGAAATGAATAACTCTTATCTCACACCAGGTGAAGTAGGCCTTCTACACGCTAGACATGAAAAAAACATGTCTTTTATTCACCTTAACGCTCAATCTGCAAGAAATAAACAGGACCAAATATTTGCACTGATCGCTACGCTTGGTTTCGAACCTGATGTCTTTTTTATGACTGAAACGTGGTACCGAAATGACTCTGATGTTCTTAGGCCGCCAGGCTACACAACTTATTTTATGAATCGTCTTTCACGATTAGGAGGAGGCGTAATGCTGATGGTGAAAAAAACGATAACTTGCTGTCTCGTAGAAGCGTACACGTGTGTTACGTACGATTATGAAATATTGACTGTCCAATGTAATGATATTGTTTTTTGTGTCTTATATCGGCCCCCAGGAGGAAATGTCCCAAATTTTGTTTCTTTTCTTGACAGATATTTAGCATGGAACAATGAAAATGGTTTTAAGTTATTCCTAGCGGGAGACCTGAATATAGACCTTCTGAAATCTTCAGCACCCAAAGCCGAGCTGTGTCGAACGCTAGAAGTTAATGGTTTTTATAACGTAATAACTGTACCAACACGTATTCAAAATGGTACGTCGACATTAATTGATCTATTCATTACTAATATTAACGACGCAGATCTCTTGTCTGGTGTTGTCAGTGCCCATATAAGTGATCACCTCCCTATATTTCTTATCACCAGCTATAGCATGTGGGAAAGACGAGCCGTAGAAAACAGCCCCATTAAAATTCGAGATATATGTGAGACCACCTTAGCCGCCTTTCGCAATGAATTATTGTTAGTGGATTGGTCAGATGTTTACTCTGATAGTGAGCCGGATACCGCTTATGAAAGCTTTCATGAAATATTTAAAGCAATTTATGATAAATGTTTTGTGTACAAAACTCTGAAAATTTCAAGTAAAAGCAAAAAACCTTGGGTAACGGAAAGGTGTCTAAAAGAAATACGCACTAGAAACAAATTATACAAGCTCTTTATACGCAGCAAAAACCAAGAGGCATTAAACGTTTTAAGGCTCAAAGAAACAGGGTAAATAGCCTTTTGCGGAGTGAAAGGAGACGCTACATGTATTGTCGGTTTAGCAAGGATGTAATGAAAAAAACTGACGTAGTCTGTAGGCGACTAAATTAATTTCTCGGTCTCGGCGGCAGTGAAGCACACAGGCTTACGGAAATCAATGTAGACGGGAAATTAATTTCAAACATGGGCCTAGCAAATTTCTATAACGAATATTTTGTTTCTTTAACAAACAGTGCACATAATTCTGACTGCATGCAGTATTTAGGTCTTCAGCAGAAAGAACCGCGTTTTTTGGCTTTTACAACCGCACATGAACTAGTTAACATTTTTGCATCCATAAAAAACAGTACATGCTGTGACGTGGATGGATTTCAAATACGGCCAATTAAGCACGTCGTAGATCTACTGGCCCCTGTATTGGAGCACCTATTTAACTGCGTATTTTATTCGGGAAAGTTCCCAAAGAGGCTACAGGTTGCTAAGGTTATAGTCCTGCACAAGGGCGGGGACAAAAACATCTTCACAAATTACAGACCTATATCAATATTACCTGTATTTTCAAAGGGCTTAGAAAAACTAATCCACGTCCGTATGACATCTTTTCTCAAGAAACATAACATTATTACAAATTCGCAGTTTGGTTTCACGAAAGGTCTCTCAACTGAAAGTGCTCTTTTGGCACAAAAAGAAATTATTTTGGATTCATTTGAGCGCGAGCTATGTACATTGGGTATTTTTATCGATTATTCCAAGGCATTTGACCGGATCAACCACGTCACGTTGTTAAAAAAGCTCAGTCATTATGGCTTTCGTGGTTTATTTCTAGAATTACTTGAGTCGTATCTAAATTGTCGTCAGCAGAAAGTAATTATTAACAACCATGCGTCTGATCTAAAAGAGATAATTGCAGGAGTGCCGCAAGGAAGTATTCTCGGGCCTCTATTGTTTTGTATATATATTAATGATATCGTGAACATTGAAGCTTCAGTTAATTTTGTTATCTACGCTGATGATTCCACTATACTGCTAACCGGACGAAACCCCAGTGATTTGGTTATTAAGGCAAACCAGGTGCTAATCAAGTTAGCATCCTGGAGCGGGGCAAATTCACTTGTGATAAATGGTACTAAAACAAAGGCCGTTCTTTTCAGGCCTAAAAATCGGAAAATAGACTCGCTGCCTGCCTTACAACTTGAAAATTCAGATATTGAAATTGCTCCTGTAGTTGAGTGTCTGGGTGTATTGTTCGAGGAACACATGTCTTGGGATGCGCAAGTAAAATCTACAGCTGCTAAAATTTCTAGGGTGTCGGGTATACTGTGCAAAGTACAATTTTATTTGCCAAGGAGTGTGAAACTTCTATTTACAATTCTCTATTTATGTCGGTCTTGAACTACTGCTATCTGGTGTGGGGGACGACTACTGGTTCCAATATAAGTCAACTACACAAAATACCAAAAAGGCTGTCCGAGCTATCATGAACGCGCCAGGATGACAGTCTACTGAACCACTTTTTAAAGAACTGAATTTATATCCGCTCCCTGACATTTACAAAAACACACTAACGAAACGTTTTGAAATCGGAGTTAAAAGAAAAAACGATTTCCTTACAACTACGTCCACGTTGACCCTAAATAATAGTATACGTGACACACGCTTTCGTGAAAAATGGAACGTACCACGCAGCCGAACAAACTACGGGGACCAGATGTTACGCTTCAACTGCCACACTTACTAAATGAATAACCATTTTATTCTTCGCACCTTTTATCTGGACGTTTGCAGTGCACGTATTTTTTTCCGAGGATTGTGTTTTTTTCGCTCGGCAAATCACCCATAGGCTTATTTCGGGCGTTTTCGTTCGAGATGTTTTCTTGTTTTCATATCTTCTAGTGCCTCCTGCGCATGTTATACATAATTTCTTTTGTGTTTGACCTGTATTTTTGACACGGCTACTGGAAACTTTACAGTGCGCGTATTTTTGTTTCTTTATGCCTATGCTCCAAATTACTGTTTGTTTCCTTCGTGTTTTGACGTGTATTGTGACGAGCGCAGTTGTTCAAGATGTTTTTAATTACGGTTTTCCTTTTCCGTGCTTTGACGTGTATATTTGTGACAAGTGCAATTTTTCAAAGATGTGTTCTGCATGCTAAGTTTACCGTTCAAATTGCATACGCTTTATTTCTTTTCAAATATTGTTGGTCTTGCCTCCTGCCAAGTGGACAGGGCAGTGGACGCCTTCAAGCCCGTTCTAGTGGCTTTTTGTTCATTGCCCTCAGCATCTGTATCGCCTGATGTTGATGTTGAAATAAACTTTGATTTGATGATTTGAAATATATGCCCAATTTATTGGTAAATACAGATATTAGTTGCCAATTATGTACAAAAAAAAAAGCTTGAGCGTGGGTATTAAAAAAACAGCAATTGTACCGACAATGTAGATTAAGGCAAGTAAGGCAATTTCAGGGTCTGCGGAGGAAATACAGCTGCCGTGGGGTTGTGGGCGCCGTAATGTTACGTTTTGTTCTGAGGCCGCAACCACTTGCAGCTTATTTTTCGTGCTTTCGCGGGTCGACATCGCCCCGCGTCGACGGCATCGGCAAAACGCACGGCGACGTGAGCTGACGCGGGAGGAGGAGGAGCAGGAGAAAACTTTATTGAACAGGTAGATCGAGCTTCGAAGTGGGCGGGGTCCTCAATCCAGGACTCCGTTGGTACGGCCTGCCGTGTTCGCCCTTCCAGCGAGCCAAAGCTGCTTACTTAGGTCCGAGCTGGCAAGTTCACTCCCCCACTGCTCCTATATAGCCACGCCGATGATTATGCTGCTCGCCAGATATCAGCGTCGACGCAGTGCCAGAAAGCATCCGAAAGCAGGCGACATCGTCCGGATTCCATGTCCATCTCCTGAATAGGGGTCATTACGTTCGCAGGAAACAATCATCTTTTAACGTGCGGTAATCTGGTGCCTTGAGGCAAATTACAAGCTATTTATGTTCGTAAGTGCGCATTCCCCGTGCCTAGCTTGGCTTTCATCGTGGAGATGGGGGTTTGGGAGAGCTTTTTGCGAGTTAAATATGGGAGCTCTGGCTACATCGCTTGTAGTGTTAGCATGATGGGCTTGTCTGCAATATCGGTGCGTAACGAACAAAGTTTAACAACGCCAGAAATCAAGCGGCGCATTCAATTTCATTCGCGGCTACCGTAGCTTGCATAGGGGGAACGATGAAGTGCAATAGCTTTTCTTAGCTTTAATAAGGGAACTTTGGTTACATCCCTTGCAGTATTATCATAATTGACCTCGTGTCCAAGATCGGTGCGGAAGAAAAAAGCGTTAGCACGGCCGAAATTTGTCAAATATGACCAAAACGCATCACCCGACAATATTTGCTGGCAGCCTCTGTTAGGGTACCAAATTCTTGGGTCCACGCATTGTTTTCCGGCGTGGTCGAGTGGATTGTAGCTTGGGTGCTGGTTCTGTGTTTTGAAAGTCTGTGGTTCGAATCTTGGCAAAACCTCACGGATTTTTTAAGTTTTTTTTGCAATGAGGGTGTCATCGATTTTTTTTTCAAGGCAAAAAAAAGCAGAGTATTTTGCCGTTTAACCTGGAAGTTACGGTTGACGGTAACCTCAGTATCAAGGAAGCCCCGCAATTTGCTTTGCTCACACTTTGAATTTATGAAGCTGCAGTCGGTGCGTAACATCAAGGTTAAACCAAGTAGCAAGTAAAGTGCTAATTGCGTCTTCGTTCATCATCCTATCTCAATTTGTTCAGATTTGACGGCAATCACCCCCCCCACCCCACAAAAAAAAAGGGCCCATCTCCCCGCGAGGGGGGACTCGAGTAAATGCGTCGCATAGGGGGTGGGTGTATTGCGTTAACGTTTAGTGTTTGGGGAGTTGGGGGTAGTGAATGTGTTGTATCAGCAGCTTCTTGACGTAGTTTGAATAAGTCAAGGATATAAGGCGCGTTCGTAGCCTTCCATTCTGTGTCGGCTTTGTGGCGCAGTGGGTAGACCACCATGTACCTTGCGTTTTGCTCGCAGGGTCGTGGGATCGAAACCAGGCGCCGGTAAGTATTATTTTTTATATAGTGTAGGGGGAGAGATGCGGACCTGTTGTTGAGAGCGAGGAGGGTAGCGTGATGTGGAAGAGGAGGAGTGGGGGAGGGGGCGCACCTGGAACGGCTGTTGCGGACGCCGAGGCACGCCGACAACGCCGGGTGACATCGTGAGTTAAAGACATGCTCTGCATTTAAAAAAAACCTTACAAGGCACGTTTGCAACGTCGCTTGTAAACAAATTCTGAACCAAGTCCCTGCCTCTTTCCGTGAGCTTCGGTATTGGGCTGCTGTTTTGAAGGTCAAAGGTTCAAAGCAATAGTGGTGGATTACAATACTTGCACAAAACCCCTCGGCACAAAACCCTTACAAAACAAATACAAAATTGCTCGGTAACTTCAATACAGTACGGGTGCGGAGGGTTTGATAATAAAGTATTGCAGATATAGCTAAAATAAATGTAACTGCGATAGACATGTTCGAAGTAAAAAACGGACATACCAGCAACATCGTAACGACGTCAGAAAAATATATCTAAATACCGTCCCCAAATGAAGCAGCAGCAACATCGGGGGTACGTCTTTAGCAATGATGAAACAACGTCCGACATTAAGGTACCAGCAACGTTATCTCAACATCCAAAAATTTTATTAAAATATTGCACGTTGTACGGATGTCTAATAGAGCTACTGCTAGAACATAGACGTTCGGATCTTTTTGGGACGTTGCAGAGATGTTAGTGGCTTGCTGGGAGACGTTCGGATCTTTTTAGGACGTCGCAGAGATTTTAGCCGCAGGTTAACCCCTACAGTCAATCAAATATTCGTAGCCATCACGGTTTTGTGCTGGATCAACCCTTTCTACTACACAAGGTGGCGGCAACAGAAGACCCTAACGCTACAATACCTCCACCGGGCACCATAGAAAGCGAAGTCGTCGGAGAAGTATACCTTTCTACCATGGATGCGCAAACGATGCACCTATAGAAGAACTGTGAGCTAGTTCTTTTTGTGATTAATGACATCTAACTGTCCCAATAAATATTGTTGTTTCTACGAGGGCCGTTCTTTCAGTTCATTTTCTCCAGCGTTAGTACTGTATCCGTACGCACATAAGTTGCCCCACTCGCTAAGTGCTGTAATACTCTCTCCATTCTTCTGAACTTCTCTGCAGGATTGAGCGACACACCCCCAGCGCTTTCTAGGGACCAAATGGGGGCGAATAACCAAGGTAAATGCACCAACATGTTATAATTAAAACAAAAAAGAAATCCTTGAGAAAGCAGCGAAATCTTCGTAAGAAAATGCAGGCACATAAACAGGGGGAAAAGGAATGAAAGAAATGACGCAGCTTGCCCTAGAGGTGCAGGGCTGGAGAAGCAACAGAGCTGGCGGGTCCTCTCCCTTCGTCGGAGACCCGGCTGTTGAAACTGATATAAATTTCCGAATTTGTCGCTGGAACTTCTGTATCATTGCTAGGCCGGGATCGTTTTGTCCAAAGGCTTTCGCATCTCTGCCGAAGCCGACCGCGTCAGCAGGCGCTAAAATACGGGGCAACCGGCTTCGCGAACTCGGGGATGTATCATCAGACGTCCTGGGCTGCACAAGTCATGCAGAATGCACGCAACCTGTTTTCTTGGAACGTTTGCGAGCTCTTCACGGGGCGAAAGCCCCCACACAAACTTGCACGGTGCCCGGCGCTCCTCACGAAGCACAGGCGCACATTGGCTGGGTATTTTTGAGTTCATGTTTTTTAGAACTCCACCACACTAAGCAGCTTGCCCTGCAGTACACTTCGGGTAATATATGCATTTGGTACCTCAATTTTAACCACGGATGCTTATCAATCTGAACAGAGTCCGGCACGGAATATCCACGAATTTTAGGAACTGTGCAAAACAAAACTATGCCGTTGGAACAGCACATAAAATATAGCACACTGTACCATCGAAAGCAGAGAGAAAAATAAATGAAAGTGCAACATTGATCTATCACAAGCAGGGCGCTGCGGTTCGAGTTTGTCAAAAGAGAATAGCAAGCTCAGTAGAGCTGTGAGAGTATACTAGCGTAAGTAAACATAAAAATTCTTGTAAACATTAAACCAAGAAAGACTAAAGCTCGATGCGTGTTCGCAGCGTCTATGCATGCCCCAGAATTGGTCATGCACATAAAAAGATAGCCTTAAAGTAGGGAGGAAGATTTCAAAATACTGTAGGTTTCGTTCTGCACGCAATAACTGTTGAGGATACAAGGTGTGTTAGTACAGTTTGGTATGAGCATTGCAAATGAATAGCAGTATTAGGTACTACGGAGTAACCTTTCTTCAGAAAGATACATTTATTTTAACGCAGTGTCTAGAGTGCCCTTTGAATGCGCATTAATTCAGTGCTGCAGGTATTTAAAGTAATGTATTTTTTATGGCTTGGATTGTCTTGGTGCTCAATTATTGCTTTGTGTTCGTAAGATCATGGTGTGTAAGCTTAGCTTAGGTTGCCTCGCTTTACGTTATCTAGAGCGATGTACTGCCAGACACAGCAATTTGCTTTTTGTACAAAACGCCAGTTGACGTCGATATAGTGGAGTACTTGTAGTACCGTCTGCACGGCCCTCTAGACACAGACTTATATTTGTGTGATTGATGCTGCACATAAAAAATTGTGTTTGCTACCACGGGGTGTGCCATAGGCATGACTTGGCGTGACTGGGAAGTTTAAAACCATGTTCGAACAGCCTCTGCCGAGAGGGATTAAATAGGTATTTTAACAAAGCAGCGATTTCACATATAAAGAATTGGTACAATAAATTGATTTATATTAAGAAATCCGTGAGTCCCCGAAGCGTTTGACAGATATTTACGTGGACTTTTTCAAGTATATTCTAAGGCTCAAGCATCAAAATAGCATAGCACCTGTGTATTAGTACAACGCTTCAATTACAAAATAAGCGATCATATAAGGAAAAAACTGTTGGTACTTCTACTTTTATCAACTGGATGAAAACCACGCGTTCAAGCTAATGAGACAAACTTGCAGTTCCACATCGACATACTTCGTCTGCATGTATCGGACACCCAAATTATAACACCGGTACTCCTAGTTGCCCTTAGTCACAAGGTGATGTGCAATGGAAACGGTCAACATGTCCTTCTGTAAACGCAAGTATTATTAATTTTTAAATCCATTAAAAAATAATAAAAATGGCTAACATTTCAACAGCGTTTAGTATTTTTTGACCAACACTTCGACAAGCTGTCGCATTTTCATATGTTTGCTTGCTTACGTGTTCCATTTTATAACCCGTTAAAAATTATATTACTTTTTCTGAGACGTAAAAAACCGGTATTTAAGGACTCTGGTAACACAAAATCTGGCGGCCCCTCCCTTCGTCGGAGACCCGGCTGTTCAAGTAAACGCTGCCAATACGTCAAATGAAATAAAGCTGTGCATTCTGAATGCGATTGGTGCGGGCCAAGAGCGGTAGTTCTTACGTGGAAACCGGAAGTCGAAGCGGCAGAATGGAAGTTTCCTGGTCACGGCACCCCCCTTAGTAACAAGAGAGGTCCGGATATTTCCATATTCTCCCAGTATTGTTGTGTGCCCTTTCGATCTTGCTTCTTGGTCGGGTGCGTCCTTTACACTGTCGTCTATTATCTTAGAGAGGTTGTCTTCATTCTACGTACATTTTCGGCAGTTCATTATTGATCTTTGAAAAATATAACGGCTACCAAAACTGTATCTGCTCCAGAAATCACGTCGTCGACGTAAATTCACTTCATGAGCTTCTATGTAGTAACTGCAATTCATCCTTCATTTGCTCGAAGTGTTGTTTAATTGTCTTCGCTAGTAGGAACGCGCTTGGCGTTGTTCCAAATTTGACTTTTGTTATTCTCCGAGCTTCGGCATTCTTGGTAAGCCCGCCTTCACCGTCGAGTTTCCACCAAAAAATCGTAACGCGCCTCGGTCATCATCGTGAACTGCTATTTGCATAAACGCCTTCTCAACGTTGCCCATTAGGTCGACCTTTTCTTTCCCAGAGTTTAGAAGTAGCGAAAGCACGTCTTCGTTGACATTAGGACCAACTTCCAAACTGTCATTTAAATATTTTCCCTTGATTGAGCTCGATGATGCATCAAAAACGACTCTAACTATCCCCGTTTGCCGGTCTTACCGTATTACAGCTGATTTCGGCATGTATTAAGAAAAAATGCACTCGCCTCATCAGCTTTCGCTCACTTTCTAGGCAACTCCTGAGCTCAAGTATTATTAGATGGCTTTGCCGTACCTTTCGAGCAGCTTTTCGTTCTTGTTTAACCTCCTTGTCAGCGGGAGCAGTCATTGCATTGGAGTGTCCTTGTTGGTTTGCATGTCGATGGTTTCCTCCCACAGCAAATTTGCCTTGTAGCGCCAATTTTCTATCAACAACTGCACTTTCAATTTTTCGGCAACCATCCTAACTTTGTTCATATGGCTAGTCCTTGCTTCCATTTCGATGGCTTGTAAGTTCCAAAATCTTTCCATCTCCGCCTTCAACTCCACGTTAGTCGCATCAACTTCGAGTACCATCACTGCCTGTGTCTCTTTCAATCTTATCGCAATGACTCTTACTGGTCCATACACTATCCAGCCAACTGTTATCTCGGCTGCGACTAGTCGGTAATCGATGTGTCGTATTTGTCTCGTGAAGAACTTCCAGTAGTGATCTGACCCGATGAGAAGTCCGGTTGCCCCAACGCCCTTCGTTTCAAATTCGTCATCCACCAATTTCAGCATGAGTTCCCGAATCTTGTCTGTGGTGTTTCTGTCGGGAGCTGGGAGATGGCTGTGTGAAACACTCCGTACTAGAAGGGCTTCGACAACTATAGCGCACTCCTTTTCTCGACTCTACCTTAACTTTTACGACGTCCATGAATTGGAAATTTTCGTTCCCTCCAAAATAAGCAATCCCTAGTTTTTCTAGCCGTATTGTCTTTGCTCTGATCTTTCCCGCTAGACATGTTAATATGAAGGTTCTTTGACAACTACTATCAAGCAGTACTCGACAGATGTCCTTAGATGCTTCTCTTTGTACCCATGCTATTGCTGTCGGCAGCCAGAGTTTCTAGTCGGGTTCCCGCTTACTGCATCTGTGGTGTTCCTGTCGGTTGTACTGAGGTAGACTCCTGTCTGTTTTTGTCTTTTGTGTTGCATATGGATGTTGCATGGCGGCTTTTGCTTCTATGGCAGAATATATTTGCTTTTGAATTCCACGCCGTATGATTGGGCCGAGTACAACAAGCATGACGTGTTTTAAGCCTAAGACTTGTTACCTCAGGCAGATGACATCGGCGGACACATGTAAGACACTGACGCTTTCAATTTTGGTCAATTAACTTGTAAAATAAGCATCACGTGTGTGTGGACATGGGTTGCATATCTGGGGTAGCCTTTTGTGCCTGTGGCCGAATGTGCAAGTTTTGATGAAACTGGCTTCAACATCTGGCTCCTAACAACAGACAACAAAACATCACCAATGACGCAATGGTACCATAATATTAGCAAAAACTGCCTATCATAGCATTTACTGACTGGACGTAAGGTACGACAGTGTTTTTAACTAACGGCTTCAACCTTCTTCTACTGGGGCCGCCACTAAAACAATCCTCTTCAACCTACGCACGTCAACACTTGTTGCCAAGACATGTCTCCATTTGAATGGTATCCCCTACTACTGTGGTCCTCTAAGTGGATCTTTCGGTAATGCGCTTGCAACTTGAAGCAATATTTTGGAGGGATGATACTCGGTGTTTGAGCAGAAAATAAAGCGGACGTGTAAAGACATCAACATTACTCAACAAGCAGTTCTGTTTCTTAACGTTAGAGGAACAAACTAGCCTCCAGAATGTAATCCTCTTGTAATGTCCTGTTTGCGGAACTCCCGTATGGACCTTTCTTGGGTAAACTCTTCCTGTTAAAGAAAAAGCCTTTTTGAGGAGGAGTTTTATTGGGCCCGTGTCATTCATGCCACTATAAGGGTGTGCTGCATCGGTGTAACAAATTGATATGTATACGCGTCTTCAAGACTTCAAGACTCACAGTGCGAGGTTTTGAGGCAGCAAGATTTTCATCGTGGTATTCTGAATTCCTATTCCACTCAAGCCTACAGTCGAGGAGGTTCTCTAAATCAATTTTTGTAAGTCAAAACATCTGCGGTATCCTCCACTCGTCTGAGTCGAGGGAACGCATCGAGAGGAGTACGGATGGAGAATACGGCCTGAAGACACGGAATGAAACTTTTTCAGCTGTTGGGGCAATTTGCCCGTGACTAAGTGCTGATGATTGTCTTCGAGAATGAAAACTATTCCTGCTGATATGAACTCCCCACTTAGGGCGCTGAATTATAAAAATCTATCTGGTTTAATCTGAAAGCCGATAACCATTCGTTTACAACGCAAGCCATTAAAAGCACGCATGCTTTACTAGCCTACAGAAGGCCAGAACGTACGATATGCCACTGAAGGCAACCACACATTTCTTTGCATCCCTTCCTCAACCCATCGTTTAAAACTGCTCCCCGTGAAACCGAAACATTCGTACATGCACCTTTATATGAGGCCGCTTTGGACAAGCAGCATACTGTCTGCCTTGTTACTAAATCGGGAATTCTTTGTTGCAATTCCTTAACGACGCAAATAGGTGGACTGAAACATAATCTCCAGGGAAATTAGGTATTTATTGTTCACCTAAATAATATGATCGCTGGCAAGGTATTATTAGAAAATAAACCTCTAGGAGTACATTTAATTCATCGTTTTGTATGGCGTCCAGCAGAAACGTGTGCACGCTAAACTCGGAGGTGTAGTGCGCAACTCATCAGCGATTGCTGTTGGAGCACAAAGAACTGGTGAGATGATTTCTGGACTGTTCCACCTGTAATTTCTTGCAAAAGTTTTTCGACGACAACTTACCTTATAGAAAGAGAAGTAATGAATAATTGGACAGGTTAGGTTCAAACAAAAATAAGCTCTCTACTCCAAACTTCCGAGTTATAAAAGCATGTGGTGACTTCCTTAATAAACCACAAGGCAACAGAGACACATTAAAACTGACACCGTCGCAAGATTACACCTGCCGTCAGGGGGAAATGTGGTTGTGCAATACATGCACCCACGTGGAGCAATAGGCGATAATCTTCATGGGAACGGGATCCAGACAACGTATATGCATATGTGTAAAAACTAAAAAAAAATGTCATAATGAATTGTGTACATATATATTCATGTATATATAGTACAACACATAATTCTTGAATTTTGTTACGGTCGTATAGGAGAAGATGCATGCATTTAGTAAAACCACAGTCCTCATTAATTGTGCAATATCAATCAATCAATCAATCAATCAATCAATCAATCAATCAATCAATCAATCAATCAATTAATTTATTCATCAATCTGTTTATATATTGGCCAGCTACAGCCGTGGCCTTTGTTCTGGTTCACTTAAGAAAAAGACACGACGACACACAAATATATCACTATCAATACGTGACAAAAACAACAAAATACAAGCGAATAAAAAAACTCAAACAGAAAAACTGAAGGTCATCCAAAAACAATAAAGGAATATGGGTCACTAAAGTTGGAACAGTCACGAAACGATAAATCAAAGTGCCATGAAAATTCGACAATACAAACGGGCACATGATAAATCAAAGTGCCATGTTAATTCGACAATACAAACGGGCACATAGATACGAGTAGAAGCGGTATCATTAGCGAAAGCGAGAAAAATGGAAATAGGTTAATGATGATGGAATAAGAACGGGACGAAACAAAGTGATGGAGAGACAGAAGTCCGAAGTTGGCACATGTAAGACTAAATGGGTATATTGTATGTTACTGGGGCCAGCCACAGTGACATTTGTACGGGACCACGGGTGAGAGAAAAAGAATGCCATGACGTTACCTGGCTGCGGCGTTCAATAGCCCCTCATGACAGCCAGAATAACTTCATGTCCATATTGTTGACACTACAGAAAACTCTGTTCGGCCGCTTCAAATATATAACGATAAGTAGCAATTTTAAAAAGATATGCCGTCATATTTATTCTTTTTTTATTAGTACCTGAATTATCACGACATCTTTTTCACGCTTTTCTATTAAATCCTTTTGTACTTTTACACCATTAAATCAAGTAGTAACAACCTAACAGCGTCCAATCTATAGTTGACATTTTCTTTAGAACCTTGCAAGAATTTTATTATCCGCGTATTTAAATGTAACAGAATAAGTTGTTTGTTTCAAACTGGGGGTTATCGTAGCAATAACAAATTTGTAATGTATAGTGAAGTTGTGTAGTGCGAAGTATTGCATTGTGGGTACTTGAAAAGGAAATGTAAAGTAAATCCTCAAAGGGGGATGGATTCCGTGCATTTGTCGGCACCGCGAACGGATCACTTGTTTTAGGTCTTTTTTTACGATACCGAAGCTCTCAGCAAATTTTCATTCAGTCGGAAATGTTTCTTTCACGTCATATGGAGTAGTTAAACATTATAGGCCTCTTGCGCTGCCCAGGGGCGCTGCGCAAGCTGCTTCCGGCCAGTACTTCCGGGTAGTACAAAGCTGCGCGGATGCCACAGGATCCCGTGTTGACAGAAGCAACATGAGCTCGATGCTCCCGATTGTTTTGCGACATGATCACCAGCCCATCCCCGACGAGTCCGACCTCTTCTGGCGAACAACTTGGCAGTAGAGAAAAAAGATTTGTAACGCTAAATACGCTTACAGCGCCGACGACAGTGCCGGGACGGTGACGGCGCTTATAGTTGAAGCTAGCTTTAATCTAGCTTCTAGTTTAAACTACTTCATACTAAGGGTGACAAGGACTTTTCAACAACAGCCTATCAAAAAAGAATATTGACGCAATCGGCGATGATGGCGCTTTAAAAGCCAGCGAGTCCGGCGGACCGCTCGATCGCCTGCTGCGGAGCGCTGATCTTTTGCGTACCTGCGCACTATGCGTGTGCTTTCATTAAATAGTTCTCGTTTGTGTTGCTGTTACGAATACATGGTGCAGCGTTAGCTTGCCGTTTTGTTGCGTGTCGCAGTGACAATATTCACCCAGCGTAAGAAGCGTTAAATCTGTTTTGCGATTCCGAAGTTACTGGCCGTAAAACAAAGTGGTCGGTCGAACCGAGAGGCTGCTCGCTTTGCTTGTTTTGCGCTCACTTTATGTAATTACGCTCTTGCATCATATATTCCTAGTTCGCACTTAATAGGCTAGAATGAAGGTCAGCAACGTTTTGAAGTGTAGGGCGGAGTTGCATGCAGCCGACACGGCGGAGGGCTGGACGGCAAATCGGGTGGTAGGGGGAGGGGGCTTTGAATGCAAAGCGAAAATATTCAGCAAATCGCCTATAATATTTGGCAATAATCTGTCAAAGTGTGAAGATGGGGGATAATTCAACTCGAAGCGATCAATTTTCTGTTCAGTACTCGCTGTCGAACTCCATTTGAGGTAAAAATTTATGTGTCGGCTTTAAGATCGTTAGCGACGAAGATAACCAACAGAGCCAGTGATGATTGCATGTACATATTCGGGGCCGCGTGCCGTGTATGCGACTGTGTTGTGTTATGTTATCAAATATAGAAGTAGATATTTCTGCAGGCAGCGGGCGTGCGATTTGGTGATTGTTTTGCTTCCTTTGTTAGCGCTTAATTTGTTTATTTGACGCAATGCCTCACCTACTCGCTAGTATACATGTACCCTGCCGTTCGCAAATCTTGCGGCGTAAAACGTTACGCAAAGATCATTTAGTTTGCGAAAATACAAAACAAAATTTCCACTCGTTTTTATGGCGGTGCGAGGGCAGCAGTGTCAGCTGAGTCGGCTGCGCAATTCTTGGGTTCGCTTGCATGCTCCCGCTGAAGCAACCTTTTGCAGTACCTCAGGCTATACGCTTCGAGCGCTGCCTGTAGGGGCGCCACTGAAATCCCCCTAGCCGCCCGTTTCGAAAGCAGTCGCGGGAGGCACCGGCCCGCTCACCACTGTCACCGCTGCTATTGAGGCACGATCGTGACGATATTTTCTGTTTGCATGCGTTGGAAATACATATTTATGTGGAGCAATCACTCGGTTCGCAAATGTGGTGTATTTACAAGAGTGTATATGCTTCTGACGCGATCTTACTGTGGTACATTTTGTCCGCATAAGCGCCAGGTGTGTGTCAGCCCGACGTCGCGAAACCAGCATACGCATGGAGCTGATTGTAATTCTACTGCCCTGAAATTTACTAACAGTGCCTTCGGAAGCAGCGTTCGTTCAGATGCTCATGCTACGGCTATACACTACAATGTAAATCGGTTTCGTGTGCTTTAATAATATAGCGGAGCACTCATATACCTGACAGCCCACCAGTTTCACTTCATATCTCGGATATTGATGATTACCCTGTACAAGCCAATGTGGCATAAATTTCACGGACGTTCTAGACAATGAGTACGATGGTTAATGAGAAATTACATCCGCGAGTCGGCAGAAAGACTTTACGGCTGGGTCGTCTTGTCGCGAGGTGAGCTTTCCCAAACAGCCAACGGTTACACATATTCTCCACTTATATCCAAGGCCGCTTCTTCGAAACATCATCGTATGACACATGGAACCTGTAGAATTTAGCACAAAATTGAAATGGGAGGGTCATATCAGATACCACACTCTTCCAACGACACCTTATTTTGCTTATAAATTCCGTACTGTATACTTAAACCGTGTGTCCGCCGAGTGATCAGCTGTTCGCTAAAGTCGAAAAACAAAATAAAGGTGAACGCTCAGCTGGTGTGTGATTACTAAAACGGTCATTCCTTGATTTCGCTCCGCATTTGTACACAACGATAGTTAAGCGCCCCCCTCCTGCTCCTCCCTGTCTGAAAATATCAGTGCATTTCGCATCTAGTTGGTCCAGTGAGTTCTACTTTGCTTAAGGTAAGACGAACGCCTCTAGGATTTCCGAAGGTAATCGAGCAGATCTAGAGGATATCCTCAAGGTGGAGTAAGTTTCTGTAAAGGAAAGTTTGACATCCACCTAAATGCAGCCAGACGGCAACAAAGGAAAGCTATACAGCTTTCTCGGAAACTTCGCAGTTGAAGAAAAATTCGTCCTGGTCCAGGATTCGAACCCTGGACCACTGCTTAACCGGAGCAGTCGCTCTACCAACTGAGCTAACCAGGAGGCTAGTCATTAGTAGCGTGAAAGCGAATTGATCAACAACTCGAAGTGAAGGACAGGTGTTAATCGACCAGATTTAGGGGAAATCCCCAAGGTGGAGTAAGTTTCTGTAAAGGAAAGTTTGACATCCACCTAAATGCAGCCATACGGCTACAAAGGAAAGCTATACAGCTTTCTCCGAAACTTCGCAGTTGAAGAAAAATTCGTCGTGGTCCTGGTCCGGAGAAAGCTGTATAGCTTTCCTTTGTAGCCGTATGGCTGCATTTAGGTGGATGTCAAACTTTCCTTTACAGATTTCCGAGGCTGTAATGGGTTTTTTCATTCCCGCACGAGCTATTACATTGCTTTCGGACTTGGCAGACCATTTATTTTTCTCCTTTGTCCAAACAATCAGGCGGGAGTGGGCACATATTCAACGACCCGCAGACTTGGAATATCCTTAGCATTATCGCGTAGCCTCTATTTCTCTAAAGGCAGAAGTTATTGTCGGGTATTAGGTATCCACCTCCCCGAATGCTATTTTTCTACGACGTACACATTCGAAATGAGGGCGAATTCGTTGTCCGCGCTGCAAATCAATACCAACATCTCACTGTGCGAATATTACGACTAAACGAGGCGTAAATAAAATTCAGTTGCGCCTGAGATGTTCGGAGGTGACAGTGGCGATATGCCGCTGCCGTCGCCGACGGCCGTAAGGGCGGCGAAGAAGCGCGCAGTACCGCGTCCCCGGTTAGCTCTAATTGGCGTTCGAGCACTCTAATCAGGACGCAGCTGTTTTTTGGAGTGCCTTAAACGTACTATTTGCTAACAGACATCCCCATAGCAAGATGTTCAGGGCGCGGAAAGGCAAAAAGAAGCAAAAGAGAAGCGAGAACTGAAAATGAGCCGCTATCAGCTGCGCAGCGGACATCGGGGTGACGTGAGGAAATCACCCAGCCTCTATGGTGAAGTTGCACGAAGCCTTGATCTTGAACCGCATGCTTTATCAGCCGCCTCTCATATCGCCTTCAGAGACACAATACGAGCGGTTGGAATCCTTACACAGGAAAGGGCTTAGGTTGTCTCTTGGTGTCCCTCAAGCCGCTGGAAACAACATTATCCTGCATGAGGCGCAGTTAACACCTATTTGTCTTCAGGCGTCTCAACGTTTGCTTAGCAAGTGCTGCGCTTTGGAGAAACAAGTGCTGGCTTAGCATTACTGCGGCATCTACGATTAAGAGTAGAGTCTCGTGCTCATGCAACCCTAAACACTCTTGGAGTGCTGTGTCCCAAATGGCCTGTGAAAAGGGCTTCTTTGGACCCGCCTTGGTCCCACGAGAGTGTGGATTGTGCATTGACCATCCCTCATATGCGCTCGAAGCGTTGTACACCTATTGCTGAAGCACGATCGCTGGTGCTGGGGCATTTGGAACGGTAATACGGGGACTGTCTGCACGTATACTCTGATTGATCGGTTGACGCAAAAAGGAGGTTGTGCGCGCCGGCTTTCTTCATATCCAGTTTGAATATTTCATGGGCTGTCAGGGTGACGCCTTTGGTTTCATCTACAGCGAGTGAGTGTGTTACCATAGAAGCTGCGTTGCGCCAACTGTCATCGTTTGAAAGGCAAAAAGTCACAATATTCAGATATTCAAAGTCAGCCCTTCACCTGTTGCAGCGGGGTATACCTGCTGAAAAGACCTGTCAGCAATTCGTAATTCTACTAAAGCGGCTTCAGCATGAAGGCTTCACCATGCAATTCGAGTGGATCCCGTCGCACGTCGGCGTAGCGGGAAACGAACATGCTGACAGCTTCGTCAAGGACGCCTTATCTTCTACATAGACGGTGCAAACGCGGTGCGATTTCCAACGCATATAGAAACAGACCGTTCGCGAGCACTTTAGCAGCTGTGGCGACCAGTACATCAACCAGTCGTGACGAAAGGCCTGAAAAGAGGCGACGCCTGTCTGCTCCACTGAGTAAGAACACACGCAGCCCGTACACCAGCATGGCTACATAAAATCAACATTGTTTCTTCCCCTTTGTGCCCCTCGTGCAGTGTGACTGGTGACATTGATCACTTCATTATGAACTACTCCAAAACCAACCCTGAGCGGACGAAGTTTTTTCGTGATGCGCAGAAGTTAGGAGTGCTCCATGCTACATTGGAGGACGGTATTTTTCCTAGGGACCACTGGGTTGTGCGAAGAGAGGTGTCTCATCTCCTACTCAGATTCTTGCAGTCCACAGGACTGAGTGAGGTGTGGTGACATTGTGTGTCTGTTATTTTATGACTAAGTGAGGTGTGATGACTTTGAGAGTTTTGATATGGTATTGGGGACGATTAGGCGGAGCAATTGCCGGCAGCTATGCAAGGCTAAGTCCGCCTTATTCAACAATACTTACTTACTTACTAGCGGATATCCCATAAGTGCCGCGGAGAAGCGGCGGCAGGCGGCGCAGTGATCACGAAGCTCGAGGCAAATAGGATGAGCAGCGTTCCGTGTTTATGCTGCTCGTGAAGTTTCCTTTGTCGACCGCACGCAAGAAGAAAGAACGGCAATCGTCGTCAGGAAGTTAGACCAACCGACCTGGCGATACTGTCCCACGCCGCGACGACCGCAAGAGATCGGTGAAAAGAAAGCCGGTGAGTCGAATTGTTCGAGCGGATATTATTTTGTATAGCCTCTACAACTACTCTAAGGGCTATTCCATATTCAGTCATATAAACGCGCCACAAAGCGATTAAACTAAGTACAACCATGTTTCACTCTGCCTAGTGATTGAAAACGCATGGAGGGCGGCGAGGGTCGTCTACTTTTGTACTACCCAGAGGCGTCGGCCACTAGGGGCGCTGCATGTCGCCAAAACTCCAGCGCAGGAGGCCTATTGAAAGGGTGTGATGGGAGGAGGTGCGCACCTCCGGTGTTCCGCCCTGAACGAATAGGAAATTCATTCGGATCATTGATCCCCTAGCCGGAAGTGCTGGCAAAAGGTTTTCCAAAAACAAATTATCAGCTGAATTTTAAGAACGAAAACAGATGACACAATTCTAGTAGTATTGTCAAAATAAAGAGCTAACTAAGGCACCATATATTTTCGATGTGCTTTCCGTATACTCCGTATATACAGAATTCACACGGACCATGAGAAGCGTTTCTGGCGGTCGTCCACAGATGAAACCCCTGTCGAATTTGTTTTCGCAATTCCGTTTTTCATTGTCATGGATTACGGACACATACTCCTCTGACTATGTGGGGGCGCGCTTTGTCTGCAAAGATGATAATTTTGTATTTCCCATTATTTCGTATGTAGACAACGTTTGGGAAGTGTCGGACGGTTCGCAACCACCCCAGACGAGGTAGTGTATAGTGGGTTGATCGGCTGTAGAGAGTGGACAGGAGAGGTAGGGAAACAGGATTGATGTCGTCTGACCTCGGGTCCATAGCGCTTGTGAAAGGAACATCCATTGCGGAAGTCAAGAGCGATGATTGAGCCGGAGGGGGCTCTGTGCAGCATGACCCGAGCTATCGCAGGATGTCCTCGCGCAGGGCTGGATTGTTGTAGTCTGTTGGGTAAACTTGCGTTAGGTGTTAGGATATTCTTGACGTGTTTCGCGGTGGTACTCAAGGATGTCTCTTTATGTGAGCAACGGGTTCCAGTGCAAGCTGGGAGAGACGAGTCGTTCGAATGGGTCCTAGTTTGTGCATTCACAATCCCAATCGTGTGCCACCTCATTTATCTCCTGCCCATCATTTGCCGGTGCCTATATGAGGTTGATTTGGGGAAGTGGGTGCATATCGGATATCGTCCGAAAAACTGCTAGAGTGTGCGTGCTTCCCACGCGGTTCGATATATTGTGATAGGCGCATTAACTGTCCGTGACGATGGTTCCTGGGGTTCCCGAGGCCGTTACCTATACTATGGCCAGGGCAATGGCGAATTTCTCAGCAGCAGGTCGACGTTGAAACGGTGCAGGCCGTAAAGCTGGTCTGTGGATAGTTGCACGCGACCGCGGAGCAGCAAGGTCTTTGGGAATAAGGCGTCGCGTCCGTGTCTGTACCGTACGTTGGACTGCTTGCGGACTGTTTTGGTTAGCTGCCCAACTCGTGCTTGCCTTCTTTCTGGATGTAGATGCATTGGCGATATAATCACGGGAGTCTGAGTGCAGTCTGCGGACAGCGCCTTTGTTATCTCTACATATGGTGACAATGGCGGGGTCTTGTTTTGCCTTGAGTAAAGGAAGATTCTCTTTTGAACGATCCTGACTACGAGAATACTTTTAGGTTGTGCTTTGTGCGCATCAATATGTGATTCCCAAGAGAAAGTCATGTTTATAGAGAATCTGGAATTTTTGGTGTAATGAATGCCATGTGTGAATCGGTAAGATTTGAAACCGGCATCCGTGTACATTGTACTCGAGCCTGATTTTATAGGGTGCTGGACGAGGATAGCGTTTTTCTTTGATATCTGTGCCGTTCGCGCTTTTTTTTAACAGTGCGGTTTCTGATTGTGTGGTTCTAGCAAGGGCAGTGGAGCATTTGTGGTTGGAGAACAAATTTATAACTAGCCTGGTATGAAATGTTCTGTCTTATCGCAGGCGATGAGATTGCGGCTAATAATGGTTACTTGGTGAAGGTCAGAGTGGTTGCAGCTTAGAGATTTTTGAGCATGGATCAGTGGCAATGCAGGAAAAGTATATAGGTCATGTAGCTTGGTTTGTCGAGAGAATCGGCCAATAACTCGAAGTTTCTGATGTCAAGTTTGGGCCCTCTTTATTCGCATTTGATTGTGGTCGATGCATGATCCCCAATGCATCAACCAGAAGGTTATAATTGCTCTAGTGATGTTCTAGTTCAGGGCTGTGCCTGCCTCTACACATTTGCCACCCATTTTCCGGATAAAATAGGCTGTGGCATCCCAGCACTTTCGGACGTACTTGCGCCATCCTAGGGGATTTCCTTATTTGTTGCTCATGGAGAGGCCCACTAGATGGATCTGACCTTGGGACGACAGAACAATCTCTAGATTTTCAAGTTGGAAACGAACTTTTTCCTCTCTTGTTTTTTTCTTAGAATCAGTAGGTGATTTCCAGGAAGAGATTGCTTCTTGCCGCTTTGATGGTAATTTTATGGCAAAAATGGTTTCTTCCACGTGTAGGCACGCTGCCTATTTTGAAAGCAGCGTGCCTTTATCCATCCACAGTGCGATTTCTTCAGCGCAGTTAGTGAGGTGCGCACCGCCGGGTTAAGCAGGTTCATTCCCACCTTCCTGAAAACCAAACAGAATAGAATGGGAGCTGTCGCAGGTTAGCCCGTGGTCAGTAAACCATGTCCTCGTTTGATCGTTACCCGTAATAATATCGAAGGTTCCATGTCCAATAAAACTGACGACCAAGGTGGCATCCACATGCCGGGATAATGGCCAGGCATGTCTTCCAGGGTGGCTTTCCGAGACGCTCTGGAGGCGGCCACGGTCGAATTAATGTCGGGTAATTGTGGCGATGGGAGCAGTCATAATTGATTTTACCCAACCGGCCGAACCACTTTCCCTTACTGACTAGCCAGAGTCACTGTAATTAGCATTAATTACTCCAGCTCTTCAGTGAGCGGAAGAGGTTTGTCCGGTTGGGTAAAATCAAGAGAGACTGATCCGTTTGTAGTTGCGAAACGACACCAGCGAGGATTGCTGTACTGGATGGTAGCAGTCGGTCTTGATTTTTACCCAACCCGCCAAACCACTGGCTAGTTAGTTAGCGGAAGCGGTTTGGACGGTTGTGTAAAAAAAATCACAGCATATCCACGGGGTGAATGATGATGAGTGGGCGAAGCTCCTAAAGGGGAAATCATCGGTAAAACCGTGACTCTTCAGTGAAAGTTCGCCCACTACATCTGTGTCCGAACGTAACGTCTAGAAAGTTTCGCTTAAACCGCGCGTCGGCACCTTGGGGCTGAGCTCGCCTGATGCATTTTGCAGACGTCTCACGAGCTCTCACTGCATCGGGGTCTGTCTGCCGATACGCGCGCTTTCTCGCCGCTTCCCGTTCTCTGACGTTTTGGAGATCCTCTTCGCGCCGCAGCCGTGCCGCTTCGCGTACGACAGGGTCCTCGCGCCGTTGCCGTGACGCTTCGGCCTCCCGCTCTCGTACGGCAGGATCTTGGCGGCGGCGTCGCGCAGCTTCACGGAGCGCTTCTGCCTCGCGGGCTCGCACATCTGCAGCCTTATCCATCGGGCGACTCCGAGCGCGCGCCAACAGCGAACGGATTTTATTTCAACGCTCCCTGCCAACTAGTAAACAATCCAAGAACTAAACTAGAGGTAGCCACGCCATCTAGTAAACAATCCAAGCGGATCTTTTCATCATATACAAGTACCGCCATCTAGTAAACAATCCAAGAACTAAAATAGAGGAAGCCACGCCATCTAGTAAACAATCCAAGAACTAAACTAGAGGTGGCTACATACATACGTCGAGGATGGACATACCCACACCCTAAGGAGCTTCGCCCCTAAAATCAATACAGACTGCTCTTATCGCCACCATCATGTGACACTAATTAGACCGTTGCCTCGGAGGTTACGGTTCAATAATAGAGAAAGTATACTAGGTCATTTGCCTTCTTCTTGCGTGTATGGAGGGAAATCTGTGAATGAAGGCGGGGGAATTAATACAATTATAAATCTACCAAACCCCCGTACTGCGCGGTTCACCTCAGTGGTTCACCTACGGAACTAGTGCTGTGGTGTATACAGGTCACCTAAGTGTCAATAGTTCGTGTAAGAACGCTCCCATATGGTATCAGTGATGTATCCGCTGTTATAGAACCATTTGCATGTGAATTTGTAGGGGTCAGGGTACATGTGATTCCACATAAGGGTCGGAAAATGTAACCGGTATGCAGTCCTCTTCAGGCAATTCAAGTCACCAACGCATGGCCCACCTCTCCAGCCCAGCCTGAATATGCGCCAATGTCGCACCCATGTGTGCTTTCATTGACGGGTATTGAACTAAGGCAGATGACCCTTCAGGGACGTAGGTAGAAAACTGACGTTTTGAATTTAGGCCTATTTCCTTAAAAAACATGTATGATGTGTGCGAGGAAAAGTCTTGCGTTTTTAGAGTAGCTGGTTCCACTACTGAAGAAATGTGCAAATTTTGGTAAAATTGGTGCTATATTCTGCGCGTAATAACCGGCAACAAACTTAAATACCAATGCCGAAATGGTACCCTGGTATTAGAGAGAAACTGCCATTCATAAAAATCCCTTATCGGATTTCATTACGTTCCGCATCGTGAGCATTAGGGCGAGCAGTATGTCCCAAACTCGAGCGTACGACGCCAAAAGGGACGTATTGCTTGTTTATATTAGTGTACAGCGCATAATTCTTGTTACAGTCGTCCGATTCATTCAGTTTCGCTTCTATTCGCCCCGAAGAAACACTGGAACTCTCTCCAACCAAGCGGCGGTAACCCCGATTACTCGCCGACTCGACTCGCCGGCAAGAAAATACCAAAATAAAAGCTCAACCGCTCAGCTTTCATCAAAGCTTCGATTTCTTTCAAGGGGGTGAGCGTAGCTTTGCCAGTACTAAGGCGCCGATGATTCCAGAAGGGAGAAAGAGGGAAGTTGTGCGCTCGACGGCGGCTGGCGCGTTGGGTATTGTGCCCTCTCTCTCCGCGCCGGCGCAGGTATAAAAAGAGAATCCGCGCCGAAGCAAATTAGCTACGTTTGGACGTCGTGATGTGACAGCGGCTACTGCCAGTTTGTGCACCACACCATCGGCGACCCGCGTCGTGGAGGACGCGAATCTCGGGTCTCGAATCACCGTGATCGTTTCGGACGGCCTGGTCTACGACGAAGCCACGCTTCACAGGTAACCGAATCGCCCACGACAGCGGTGCATCGTCCGGCCCAGTCGGTGGATATTGTGGGACTCTCTCTCATAAGCATCGAAATGCCTTACTTTCACTTAACTTTTCTATCTCGAATATTCATTGTTAAAGCTCTTTATTGTACGTTTTGTATATATTCTGTTTCCCGCATTTGTCGTCATTCTAAGTTGTCTCTCGTGATCATTAAATGTCCTCGTTCTTATGCAGTGTTTTGCGTGTTCCATTAGAAGTCTTTCTCTTTATTCGTTCAAGGCTCTGACTCATTGTTGCCGCTGTGGTCGGCGAGAGCCGCACATCAGACCCCCTTCGTCGCGTGTTCCCTGTAGACTCGGTGGGGTTGTTTGCTCACTTGAATCGACTCCCCATATCTTCTCACAGAGCACCCAATTAAGAAAACGGTGACAATTTCTGGCGTCCCCGACACGACGTCTGATGTGAGCGGTAAGGAGGAGAAAGAGCCGAGCCTGGAACTTTGGCGGCACAGGTTTCTACTGCCTTTATAAGTCGGTGCTCACGTTGACTTTCTATGAGTACATATACCTAGTTGTAGGCTAGACTATTGTGTCTAGTTTGCGGTAAATTCGCAAACATGATATAGAGAAAATTGTAGCGTTGGGCTGCCAAACGGGCCTGTAACGGGCCAAACTACGAAAGTAGGTCGCGGAGAAAGAAAAAGACGAAAACGAGAAACTTAAGAAAGTATTTCAGAGACAACTTCAGATGGAGCGAGAGAAAGCAGAGCGAGAAGACAAAGCCCGCCAGGCAGAGTCCAAACGGGAGCGAGCGAAAGCGGAAAGAGAAGAGAAAGCACGCAATGAGAAGACTGAGAAAAAATAAGATCAGAAATCCAAGCGCTACGTTTGGCGAGAGGTTCTACGTCAGCCGATCGGAGCATAAAAGAAGAAAATAACGCCGCATGCCTGAACCCGAGCAAGCTCCTTGTGGCATTTGACGAAAAAAAGGATGGTCTCGACATTTACATTCGTCGGTTTGAAGGAATAGCCAGAAGCCCAAACTGGCCGGAAGACCAATGGTTTACTGCTCTAAGCACACGCTTAGGCGCCGAAGCACCAAGCTTGTTTGGGAGAATGACACCAAAGGACGCCGCTGATTACAGCAAGGTCAAGGCCACGCTGTTGAAAAGGTTTCGCTTCACAGTGGATGGCTTCCAAGAGAAGTTCAGAAGTGAAACGCCCTCAGTAGCGAAACCGCCACACAATTTGCGGCTCGCCTGAGCCACTATTTCGACCACTGGACACAGCTAGCCGAAATAGAAAAGGAGTATGCATCACTGTGGGAGCTGCTGATAAAAGACCAATTGCTAAATGTGTGCTACCCCAGTCTTTCTCTGTACCTGAAAGAAAGATAAGCGACGTCTCTTGCCGAAATGCTGGAACTGGCCGACCAGTACCTTGAGGCGCAGAGAAGCATCAATCTTGGACGGGATAAAAGAGAGAAACGAGAAGATTTAGGACGCATTGAGCAAGAGAAGACAGCAGCCGGTCAGAAGGCCACGCCCAAGTGTTACCTGTGTAACAAGTTGGGGCACCATGCACACAACTGCCGGAGCAATTTGACAGGAAACAGCGCTCCAAAATGCTTCAAGTGCACGCGCCACGGAAACAAGGCAGACGTTTGCAGGAGAAACAACAAAGCGCCCTAAGTTTCGTGCGTCTACGCCCCACCTAAGCAGCCTAAACCCGACGATATCAGTGAAGGCTTTGTAGAACTTGAGAATGGCAAGAAGATCCTGGTCGTGAACGCTGTCTTTATGACGGGATAAGAGTTCCGAGGGGAGCGTATCCCCTTGCTCAAGGAAATTTGTCCGATCAAGATGTTTCAGTTTTGCGTGACACGGGGTGCAGCGTAGTGATCGTGAGGTAAGACTTGGTACAAGACGAAGATCTCACTGGGGAGACTAGCCCGATGTACTTAGCGTACGGCACCATTCGGAAGTTGCCTCAGGCGCAGATCGAGGTACAGACTCCTTACTAGAGCGAAAGGGTAAACGCCCTCTGCATGAAAACGCCGCTGTACGACCTCATTCTCGGCAACATCAACGTAGTGAGAGCCCCCAACGACCCCATAGCTTCACAGACCCAGGAAGAAATACCCCCTGACACGATCAAACGGACGAACCACACCACAATGTCTCGGCCCAAGACGAAGTCGCGGCCGTGGTTATACGAGCGCAGTAAAAAACGTAGGCGCGACGCTTTCAGCCGTTAAAGAATCATGTACTGACGTCCGAACGACAGGAAGAGTGCAGTTATGCCTAAAACAAGAAAAGGACCACTCTTTGAAATCTTTCTTCACACAAATTGACAACGAGACAAAAAAACTCGAAGAATAAGCATAGGATGGAGTTCAAGCTGGAAGATAACCTCCTTTAAAGACGATTCACCGAGAAGACCAGTCTGAAAGTACGGCATCTAGTCGTCCCTATAGGCCGCCGACCAACCGTTCTGAAAACGGCCCACGACGGCATCATGGCTGACCACTGGAGTGTGGAGAAAACAGAGGACCAGATAATGGAAGACTTTTTCTAGCCGGGTATCACAGCAGCCGTAAAGAGGCTCGTCGCTTCATGGGACATTTGCCAACGAACGATGTTCAAGGGAAGAGTGCCGGGAGTACCCCTGGGAAGGACGTCGGTTATAGAAACACCGTTCCATCGAGTGGCGATTGACGTCATCGGTCCGATCCACCCACCGTCGAAGGCTGGAAACCGATTCATCCTCACGCAGATGGACGGTGCAACCCGGTACCCGGATGCCATTGCACTGCCAAGCATCGATACAGAACGCGTCGCCGAAGCGCTAGTCGAGATATTTTCTAGCGTGGGAGTCCCTAAAGATGCGTTGAGTGACAGGGCGACCAAGTTCACATCCGAAATCATGAAGGAAGTGGCGCGGCTGCTCTCAGTACGCCAACTCCACACTAGCCCGTACCACCCGATGGCAAAGGGGATGGTCGAAAAGTTCAATGGAACCTTAAAAGTCATATTGAGGCGCATGTGTGCGGGGAAACCCCGGGACTGGGATCGCTAGCTAGCTCCACTGCTCTTCGCGTACAGAGAAGTGCCGCAAGCAAGCCTCGGATTCTCTCCCTTGGAGCTACTGTACGGCCGCCACATCCTAAGGTCCCCTGTCCATCCTTAAGGAGATATGGAGTAATGAAATTCTGAATGAGGAGACCAAAACTACATATCAACATGTTCTCGACCTTCGTAACTGGTTGGAAGAAACCTGTCGCGTAGCAAACGAAGAACTTGAGAAGGCAGGAGCCCGTTATGTGAAGTATTCACACAGAAAGACACGGAATAGACGATTCCAGACCAGAGACAAGGTCTTAGTCCTTCTCCCGACAGATAATAACAACCTCGTTCTCCACTGGAAAGGACCATTAGAGGTGAAAGAAAGAAAAGGTGAACCTGACTACGTCATCAAGACACCCCAGTGGGCCCAAAATCTTTCACGCCCACCTGTTGAAGGAGTACGAAGAAAGAAAACCCAACCCCGAAAAGATGGTGTGCAATTTGATATGCGGCGTATCTGAACTCAGCGAAGAGAGCGGCATACTGGTTCCGGACTTTGTTAAGACGTAAGGCATCACTGACGTCAAACTTTCGCTACATCTCACAACAACGCAAAAAGCCCAAATAAGGCAGATTTGAAGCAACATTCTAAAAGTTTCTCGAATATTCCGGGAAAAACTAATTTGGTGGAATGTCACCTGGAGCTCACCACCGACACGACAGTTTACGTAAAACAATACCCACGGCCGTTTAATACGTTGTAGCACATGGAGAAGGAAATACAGGGCAATAAGGCCCTGGAAATCATAGAAGACTCGATGTCCCCGTATAACTCCTCGGTGTTGCTGGTGAAAATGCCTGACCACACCAATCGGTTCATCGTAGACTACCGAAAACTCAACAATATACTAGTCGCCGATTCAGAACCAATGCCCCGAGCCGATGCCGTGTTTGCGGCTGCAAGCGGCAAAAGTGCTTTTCCAAAATAAACTTTCTAAAGGTTTACTGGCAAGTTCCTCTTTCGGAGGAGTCCAAACCAAAGACTGCCTTTTCCACAACGTCGGGACTTTATCTGTCCCGTTACATTCCGTTCGGAATCAAAACTGCTCCCGCCATCTTCGCCAACTGATGAGACAAATCATCAACGGTGTCCCCGGTGTTAATAATTACTACGACGATGTATTAATTGCCAGCAGCACGTTGGAAAAGCACGTTGCATCACTCCGAGGACTCTTCAGCAGAATTGAAGGGGCTGGACTTACCGTACGGCCAAGCAGGTGTGAGGTTGCGGCTTAACGGACTATTACCAGCTTAACAGGCTATTATTGCCAATTTATTCCGAACTATGCCGAGATTAGCGCACCGCTAACGAAACTCACCAAAAAAGGGGGAAGCAACATTGTCAAGTTCTACTATATTATTTCAAAAAAATGTATAATCTTGTTTCTTCTACATCACCTTTGTATAGCAAGTGGTCATGTTTTGTTTCTACTGTTGCTGTGCAATGTTGCAATGTTACATGTGCGGGGTTGATGGCCGCCGTAAGGCAGAGTTAATGTGCCATCTGTCTCTCCTCCCGATATATGGTTTGTTTAAGTAAATGAAATGAAATGAAAGTGGAGTACCGCCCAAGAAGAAGCCTTCAAAGAGCTATAACGGCGCATCACTAGCCCTCCTGTGGTTAGACACCAGGACTTCACTAGACATTTGTGCTCCGCACTGACGCCTCTTAAACCAGCCTCGGCGCCGTGCTCATGCGACGCTTTGAGGGCACACCTAAACCTATAGCACACGCCAGCAGGAAACTTGTGCCCCGAGAGGTCTCTTTTAGCGCTATTGAAAGAAAATGTCTGGCCCTGGTTTGGCGAGTCCAAAAGGTTTGCCCACAGAACGTAATGATAGATAGCTCAATAGGGTATACGCCGGTTACATAACGGGAGGAGCGCAAATTCTTTTGCGAGAGCGGGAAGCGTTTTCTGTTCTTTCGAATTGGATGCACATAAAGCTTCCCGCCACAGCAAACCAATAACCCTCCGACTTTTGGTGTGGCCTAGTAAGGTGGCTGGCACATCCCTCACCGAATTTTTCTTGGGGCTTCGAGGTTTTTTGTTGCGAAAGAAGGACAAAACTCAGCCTTAACAGCTCTGCTTTTAAAATCTTTCTTTTCGTACACTTAGTCTAAGAGCACTTCAGCCTGAAGGCCTCCATTTTATAGTTTATACCCCTCCTGCATTGCATTATAAAATTGTAAAGAGCACTGCAACGTACCGACGCACGGATTCAGCCATGAAATGCTGAGGCTTCAAGTTTTTTTCTCGCGAAGGATGGACAAAGCTCAACCTTAACAGCTCTGTTGTTAAAATCAACTTCCTCCTCGTGTAGTAAGTCTAAGCCCACTCCATCCTGATGGTCTCCCTTTTATAGTTGCTACCGCTCGTGACGTGATGTGTAATATTGTAAACAGCACCGCAACGTACCGACGCAATGATTCACTCAAGAAAACGGTTCCCCATTTGATAGCTATTGTTTCACCTCAGGGCTGCTCCAAAGTTAACCAGTGCTTCAAGCTTACTTTGCATATACGCAATCTGTCTCACATATTTGCGATATTATGGCCCGCCTAATTTTTCTCCTCAGTGTTAGCGTACTGATTACAATCATTTACGTCTATCGGTCAACAGGTAAATGCTAACGCATGGGTCTCCATGTACGTTTTCCTGTCACCAAACTCTCCCGGGAGAAAGAATCGCACCTGATTCCGGCTTGAATCGAACCCTAAACGCGGAAAACAAAAGCACCCCGATCGGTCCACACATGGCAGGCGTCTGTTCATATTCATGGGCAGGTGAACGTTGGTGATTGTCACCGCGCCGGAATGCTGACGTAAAACGGGCGCATATTTCGCTCCATAAGTCTGCAATTTCAAAACGTCTTCATGTTATCCTTGCCACAGACTAAGGCGGGAGTAGGCGTTCTGTTGCTGCACTGGTTTTTGGGCGACAAGATAAACCCAAATATGAACACTATCGTATCGGTCGAAGTACTTCGCTCGCTATCAATTATACTTCTACTTAATACGAGAACAGAACAAATAAATAAAATGTATGCCACTAGCAGACACACTATCTACATCGGGCGAAATTTGCCGTGAAGGGCGCGAATACGCGGGTTATTTTGTTCCAATCGGGTTCTCTCAACTTTGTCCTTAAGCATCCACACATTGTGTCCGGCCGCCGGACCTTTCGTTGGTAAAACTAGCCCATGAAGGGCCTGATTGTTGCACAACACCGCAGCAGCTCACTTCAATTGGAAGACTCATTTTGAGCCCGTGCACTGTACGAACACAGCCGAAAACTTGGTCCCGGATTGTGACTGGGGAATTCGATCTCTGGCTGAAAGAC
>CM023452.1:102638606-102778606 GCA_013339765.2 Haemaphysalis longicornis | reverse complement strand
CAGGTTCCAGCACTCTACTTTACTTGCGCTCTCTCCTAGAATCATTAACTCTTAATAAGTCCCTCTTTCGCCGACAGCTGTCCGCACTAAAAAGGGAAGAGCGCCGAATAGACAAAACCCGTGCACTTTAGGAAAGTCTGCCCCGCTACATTTCTCTGCAACTACTCCATACTGCGCACAGAAAAGCCACTTCGTACAGGAAATGGCTAAGAGATTCCTTCTAGTCCTTACCAGTACATTTTCCCTCCACTATTCCTTTTTTCGCTGTTTTCCCAGGGATTGGTGTTCACCCCATTTTACTGCGACCCTCTCTCTCATACATCAGCATTTTTATCTGCTATATGGGGCAGTTCATATCGCTACTGAATCTGCCGAGGAGTCCAGGCTACAGCGCGAAAAAAAAAACGCACACAAGAACAATAAATCGGATATACGCAGCACTCTCACCTTTCTTTTTCTTGTTTGCGTGTATTCATTGCGGTTGTCGGGATAATGTCGAACCAACTAGTAGAAACTTAACCGGCAGAGGGCATTGTCTCACTTCGTCGCTCTAAAATCCGCAATCCATTTCTGGCAGCAATCCGAACGCCCCTTACCGGGCCGCCTTAATTTCTGTTTCATGAACTCGTCTCGTTACCACGGTCCGTTTTTTTAGTAACTGCCTTTTGGCTCCTCTTATTTCAGGCTTGTTTCCGTGACTTTCAGGGCGTCAGGATATCATCCTGCGAGATGCTTCCCGTTTTAGGTGACAGTACCAGTGACGGAGCTCCAGAACCCCTGATAAACCCAGCACAAAGCTAACTCTGTGCTTTACCATTAACCCCAAATTCATGAGGAAAAGATAAGCTCACGGAATTCGAAAATTCCAATCGTAGGTATATCAACGTAAGCTACTGAACACAGTCCAGGGTCGGTGCTCTGAATGATAAGGATTAGAAAACGTGTATGGAGAATAACATTTGGTGGTTTCCTTAGTCAAGAAAGCCGCGAGAAAGCACAGCAGCCTCGACGCGACCGATGAGGCGTTTCTGGTAATCGCACTGTCAGCTGGTTAGCTCGCGCTCCCAGTGCTCAAGGAAGCTTTGGAAGGACGATAGTTTTGCACATACGAGCTTTTCCATGCTAAATGGTAAGTGGGTTTGGCGAAGAGCAAGAGGGGCAGTTGTTGGGGTAAGTGCAGAGAAGAAGCAGTGGATTATCGAAAGGTTGTAGTATGTTTTTTCGAGTCGACTGCAATAGCGAGCCGCCCGTGTGCTGAGGAAGGGATGCGGAGGAATGTATTGAAAACGCAGTTATTTGTAGTCATATATTTCACTATATTGGAATAAACAATTTGTAGGCAAAAGACCTGTATATATATATATATATATATTATATATATATATATATATATATATATATATACTTGAGAAAATGGTAGACGCACGATTAAAAACAAAAACAGTGGTTTACTGACGTTTCGACTGCGGGACCAGTCTTCATCTTGAGTACTCAAGATGAAGACTGGTCCCGCAGTCGAAACGTCAGTAAACCACTGGTTTTGTTTTTAATCGTGCGTCTACCATTTTCTCAAGTATTTTTTCTGGCTCCTAGAGAAGTTTTCTTTTACTGCTTATATATATATATATATATATATATATATGCTTATATATATATATATATATATATATATATATATATATATATATATATATATATATATCTATATATATATATATATATATATATATATATATACAGATATATATGTGTGTGTGCCGTGAAACATCGTGGGGCACATAATGCCCTAAAACAAAAAATTGTGTTACAAAAAAACCGCTGTGTGAGCCAGGGTGTGCCTGCCGGGAAAGCGAAACGCATGCGCCGAAGAAGGGTTCTGAGAAAGACCATTGAACCGAAGAACATCTGGACGCACGTCGTATGCCTCGTGGCGTGGGTTCATATCCTCCTTCCCCACCGCTATGAGTGACGAAGCAACACGCCTTGGTGGCGTTTGTGGACGACCGTCAATGAGCGTCACGGTGTAAGGGATATAGCAGCTGGAATTGCCGCTCCTCCTATACATCGTACCGACTAAACCTTTTTGCACCTTTTCTGGCAAAGAAGGGCGAAAATATTTTAGTGTGTAGGAAGGAAATTGCTGTGAACGAAACATGAAACTTCAACTCCAAGTTCAATCTATAGCATATCAACAGAAGTTCTAACTAGACCTTCGCTTTCGGATTCTTAAGAAGCGCTCAGCAACATTGGTGATTAATTTTGTCTGGTTGGTGCAGGGTTCCGAATGAAGGTTTTAGTGGAACCGTTGAGTAGGAAAGCGTGACTTGCTGAGATACGGCCCCTTGCTCTCCCTAACCAGAAATATTTCGTCCTATCAAAAAGCTGAAAAAAGCCGAATTGTGCATATCTCCAGGGCATTACCGATGACAAATGTGCCAAACCTTCTGTGTGAGCACTGTTTAAAACTGAAGGTCAGGCGGTTTGGCATAGACTCCGTTTTTCTTAACAAACAGCGAGAAGATGTGGAATAAAACAGATGAAGCCCACATGACGACGATCTTGTAGCGCCCCACTACGGCGAGTGCCGAAAACATCATTCAACCTTCCTCACGACTGTTTTTCTTCCCAGAAACCTCCTTCCTGTGGTTGGTGCATCTGACCTCATCCTCAAAAGCCGTTTTAAGCTATTCGCCCGGCACACCGAAGTAGCAAACAACCACCGTGCGTACCAGCGCAGTGAATGAACATCCAGCTACGCTCCAGATGCCACGCGACCCGCCACCTTATAATAGGCTGCCGCCAGTCTGCCGTTTGCGGTTTGAAGGCGTTCTGATATCGCCCACAACAAAAGGCAGTGGTGGCGTTAGCGGCGAACCACCAACCCCGCTCCCCCGCTGCCAGCGCAGCTGCCATGCCCACGGTAGAGCTCTTTCCTGTGTCTTGCTATACAAGAGAAGTTAGTGCATTCCCCTTCCTTTCGTTCCTCTGCTTCCGGCGGCAAACGCCTTTGTCCCGCTCACTGTAGAGAGGTCTATATAAGGTTGGGTTATCGCAGAAACACGGGTGGTTGAAAGACGAAAGAAAAAAAATTAAACAGGGCTGCTAACAAAAAAAAAAAAGCACGAGTACGTTCTAACGGAAGTCAAGTTGAAAAACGTCAAGAATCTCATGGGTTGGATGAGCTGATCGGGAGGGTGCAGGCTAGCTGGAGCTCTGGCCCGTGCTGTCGTTCCCTGGCCGTTGCCTTCTAGGCCGTCGCAGGGGAACCACGGTCGTGCAGCTGGTAGTAGAACAACGGCGTCTGGTCCGCCGGCTGCCCTCTTGGTCACGACAACCGCCGGGCAATCAGGAACACACCGCTCCCTTTAGCGGAATCGTCTAGCACACCTCTTCTTCCTCTTCGTCGCACATACCCACACAATAGAAATTGGCCGTCTCCTGTGACGAAATGGTCTTCCAAAACACAAAGTCACCGCTACTTCCTCACACCATTTAAGGCTAACTTTTCCACTTAAGCATCAAAATAGCATGCGCACCTATGTATAAAGTACGATGCTTACATTAAAAATGCAGTCAAGAACGGTAAAACTGCTGACATTTGTACCAAGAAGTTTGACGAGTACTTTGGCTACGGTGCGTCCACCAACACCGCATGATACATCAAAACACCATAGCCATTCTCAAAGTAATTAACAAGTCTAAATACGTCGTCACTGGCAGTGAAGCGAGGGGTGCATGTACATTAAAATGAACTTTCTGTGTAAAAAATCTAGTAATCACAATTTTCAAATCTAGCAAAAAATGACAAAAACGCTTACAATTTTAATTTTGTTAAGGTGTTTTCATAAAACAATTGCAGTGGACAATTAAATTTTTTAATGACTGATTGTTTATTGCATTGCATCTTTAGCATTTTCCTGTCGTAAACAAAAAAAATATGTATAATTTTTATGTAGAAACGTTCTCATTTTCTTTGTAATAATAAAGGTGGGACAAAAGGAGACCGCTGGGTTCAGTCACTGATGTGCACTGGCCCAGCGCCAACTGGTGGCTTTCTGACGAGTCATTTCCCCAAAGGACTGGCCGCAGGGCCGCTCCCCTAAAATAGGGAGGTCTGCGGCGTTGGTGGTCGTTTGTTGCAGAAACAATGATGGTATCGCGCCGTAGGCGAAGCGCTGCCTGTAGGGACCCCACTGAAATCCTCCCAGCGGCCCGTTTTGAAAACAGCCGCGGGAATCTCCGTCCAGCTTCGCACTGTCGCCGCTGCGGTTGCGGCATTTTCACGACTGACATTTACCATATGTGGGCGTTGGAAATCCATGTTTATGTGGACCAATCTCTCTGTTCGCTAATGGGGTGAGTTTACGACAGTGCAAATTTTTTTTACGCGATCATAGTGTGGTACATTCGGCCTGCATAAGAGCCAGGTGTGTTTCACAGGCCAGCGTCGCGGAACCAGCCTATCCGTGGAGGTGATTGTGGTTACACTGCCTTCAAAGTTACTAACAGTGTATCCGTTACAAGCCTTTCCTCGGAAGTTCTGGCTACGGCTATACACTACTATGTAAATCGGTTTTGTGGCTTGCATATTCTAGCGGAGCAGTGCTCATACCTGACGGGACTCCAGGTACGTTTGCCAATATCACACGTCATGTATTGATCACCACCATTTACAAGCCAGTATGTCTTTCGCGAATATTCAACGAAGCTAGTATTGATAATGCAGAATTATACTCGGGTATCAGCACGCGACAAAGGGCCATCTTGTCATGTGGTGAGTGCCTGTAAACATTCATCTGCTACAACAGCGGGGAGCGAGCTTAGAATATATTCCAGGTGCGCGAACAAAGATTTCTTCGAAACATTGCCTCATGGCACAGGAAGCCTGCAGAATAAAGCGCAAACTGAAATGAGGGGATCTTAATACCACCCTCTTGCAACGACACCTTTCATCAGTTGTGAACTGCCTACCCCGTATACTTCCACAAATGCGTCCGCCGAACGATCCGCCTATCATTGAAGTCGAAGAACAAAATAAAGTGAATGCGAGATTAGTGTGTGCGTGTGTGTGATAACTAAAACGTTCACTGCTTGATTTCCCTCCGCCCCTGGCTCGCGAAATAGCAGCTTATTTTACGTCTAATTGGTCTGGTCAGTCCTACCTAGCTTAAGTTTTGGCGGACGTCTTTCGCACATCAGAAGCTGCACTAGTTTTAGATGCAAAGCATCTCCTGCTCTCGGCTCCGTCGCCTGTCGTCCGTCGTCCAACCATCCACTGGCCCAGGAAGACACCGGCAACAATGCCGCTCCAGGAGCCACTTTAGGGGGAAGCGTGCTCGTCTCGTTCCGACCCAGGAAGACACCGCCAACACTGTCCCTCCATCATCTCATGGTCGGGGCTATGTCCCTCGCTTGTTGTGGCGCCGTCCACACCCCCACTGCGCATGCTCGGATCATCTCGGACCGGCCCAGGAAGACACCGGTCACACTTTCGCTCCAGGAGACATTAAAGGGCAAGACACCGCCAGGCGTTGAGCAAGCCGAGCATGCGCAGTGGGGGTGTGGACGGCGCAACAACGACAAGGGAGGGACATAGCCCCGTCGGATCTAATAAAACTACACCATCTTCCCGTAGGGGAACCCTGAGTAGTATGCGAAACAGCCATGGGCTCTACGGAATTTCCAATTTCGTAGTTCCGGTAAGTGAAAAGTGTGGTAGTTACCATGGAAACCAAACCGTAAATATAACGATGGCTACGCACCCCAACCTAACGGAAACGACGAACTGAAATCTAATGGGCACTTTAATAGACCCCATGGCTGCTTTGCATACTACTCAGGGTTCCCCTACGGGAAGATGGTGTAATTTTTTTTCAATCCCGTTAGAGCTATACTGTTCCTTCCGGACTTGCACTGCGTTTATTTTCCAGTAGTTTCATTAACTTTCCTTGGGTCTTGGTATAAGACCTGAGTGGGCCCATATTTATGGAAGCACCGCCTTGTAATTATTTTTGCATGGCCTATATTCTTTAAAAGGATTAAGGTATTGTCCAGCATTGGGTAATCACATCCCGGAAACATATTTTTTGTTGCGTATATATCCAAAACGGAGCCGCATTTGTTGTACATGCTTGCAAAACGAAACCAACCTCTCACTATGCTACTATCAGGTCTAAACGAGGTGACAGTAGAATTCACTCGTGCTTGACGTATTCGGGGGTAACACTCGTGATATGCTGCTGCCGTCATCTACGCCCGGAAGGGCGGCGACGAACCGCGCAGAATCACGTCGTCGGATAGCCCTTGTTGGCGTTCCAGTACCGTTTGAAGACGCAGCGGCTTTTTAAGTGACTTACACGTACTCTTTGCTTATAGACGTCACCATAAGAAGTTTTATAGGGTGCGGAAATGTGAAAAGGAGCAAAGAGATCCAAGACAGCACGAGCACCACGAGGCGGCTCAGTGATCGCGAACCTCGAGGCGTATTGAGTGAATCGGAGAAGCTGCAGGAGTTTTCGGGTGCCTCTGTAATACTGAATAACCTCTCCGCATTCAAAGTGTACTAGGGTGAAATTACCGTCAAAACCTGCACTGACAGATTAGGTAAGTCGTGTAGTTTCTAGCTATCGGAAGGGCTTGTAAACCAGCCAAAAGTAAAAAAATTCAAAGTAGCTTGGGATTTTCAATTATGAAATTGAAGAAAGGTGAATGTTTGAACATAGCTAAATTATCGACAAAGCAAGGAGCTGTCTTTACTGTCTCGTAAAAGGCTCAACAGCTGTGTCATAAGGGATGCCTCACGAAATTTTTGTAGCGTGCATTTACGAGAGATCAGACATGAGTGTCCGCTCAACATCTTTAATACCGACGGAAACTGTATATATAGCTGCTTGTGCACAAAGAAAAACAAATCTAAATTGATTTGTCAGAAAAAATTGCGTACTTTAAAATTGCCGGACCTTAAAATAGGGGTGCAAGGCTGAAGGAACAGAACAGATGGCGGCCCCTCTCCCTTCGCAAGAGACTTGGCTATTCAAGCCAACGCTGCGAATACCTAAAAAAATGAAGCTGTGCTCCGGAATGAGATCCGTGGGGGCCAGGCGGTCGCGGCTCATTGCGACCGCAAGTCGGCGTGGCTGAATGGAAACTTCACCCATGGAGGAACCCGAACAGTCTACTGACTTTAGGTCTCTTATGTACAATATGGTTGCTTACCCCGAGATTCTGTAGGCAGCGCGAATTTACACCATCGATGCCCCCTCGGTACTGAGGCATCATCTGTTGTGGGTGGTGTTTCTTTGGTCGTCCCAAAACGTAACCATGCCTCGTGTAAATCTCTTCTGAAGCGTGGAGGGGTTAGGGTGGGGCTTCAAAAATCTGCAATTAAAGCTAGCAGTCCAGGGCTCATATTTCCGCCACCAGGCTGACCTCTTCCTTCAAGCAGGAGACACTCCCGCAAGTGTAGGGAGCCCGGAAATTGGATGGCCGCTTGAAGGAACGGGTCAGCCTGTTTGCGGTAATATAAAAAGCGGTAATATAAAAAAAACATTTTTCTGGGGAGATATCCAATCGTACTTCTGAAGCACTTGGGACGTCACCTGGGCGAGCCGCAAGATTCTAAGCATGAAAGCGGGCCACGACTTTGTCAGTGCCTGTGTCTGCACCATAGGCCTTCACACCCTCTAGAACGCTTGTGTAGATCCAGTGGAGTACGCCCACCACAGCCGGTATTGCGATATTTCCTGCAGAACGTGGAATGGACGGTGAGTGTACTCGGAACACCAGACTGTGACCTGGAACTGCAAAGAACGCTCGCTTGAGTCAGCGATGCACGGAAGAGGTATAAGAAAAACCAGAAGAGGCGCGGACATGGAAACTTGTAAGACCGTACAACAATTGCAGCACTCAACAAGCCAGTGTATTTATGCCTTATATGACCAATTACTCTTTTCAAGTCTATATACAAATGACACTAATGACGGCTTATGACTGCCACAGAATTACTCGAGCTTTCGTATAGATTGTATTATACTTGTCGTTGTTCATTGTTCCTCGTTGTATCGTAGTTTTCTTCCTGATTTTATGTTCGTTGCCATCTGACTACCCCAAAAATTATTTGACCCCACGGCTGTCATAGCTATTGCTGAATAATATATAACCTTCTGTCTGACGTGTATATTTATATAAACATTAAGTACTGTTGCAGAAAAATTTGTTATCTCCATCAAATGAAACCTGGTTTCATAACGCAAGGGACGCAGGACCGGTAGTTCAGCGAGTTGTTCGAGCGGTAGGCCGCGGTCAGGAAGGGGAGGCTGGACAAGACCGGTAGCTCAGCGGGCTCGAGGTGTAGACCGGGGCAGGTAACGCTGGCAGCGAGCGGGCTCCTGGGAGGGACGCGCTATTGGATCGCTCCTAAGGATGCGTCCGAATGGCAAGACGGTCGCCCCAAGTCTAACCTCAATCCCCTCCTTTCACTCCCCTTTATCTCCTCCTCCTCCTACGCCCGAGCAGCGGCGAGAAAAAGGGGGAGAAGAGGCGGCTTCAAGCTGCGGTGGACGACCCGGCTGTCTGCCTACCCGCCAAGGATGCGTTGAGGGAAGCCTGGCTCCCCCGAGGCAAAGAGGATCCATGTGTACTTAGCGAAGCGGCCGCGCGTTCCCACGGGAAAACTTCATGCGGCCAAAGTTCTTCCATCATGGTTGGGAGTACTCCGGGCACACACACGACCGTCACAACACCCACAAGGCCTGATTGATGAAGCTGAATGTGAACATTCATGGACACAATGTGAAGTTTCAGCATTATTGTTCATTGCTATAGATGCGGTGATAACCGTCATTTTATGCATGGATGAATTCGTCTTCGTTTCGGATGATTGGTGCGAAGTAAATCTGCATTGAACCATCCCACCTGCTCTTGGCCATCGGCTGGAGGCAGGGGTGGCCGGACCTACAAGTCGTCTCGGTGAGGAGTTGCACTAGCGTAGGCACGTCTTCAGTTATTCATAAGGGCTTCGGCGGACTCTATTCGCGGCGTCGGGGAAGTTTGCGAACCAAAGCGACTTTTCATCTTTAGCATTATCTCTCTCGTAGAGCGTACTCAGCAACTTCGGCTCGCCATCGTCTTTTCACGGCAGTGCGGGTGTTCACACATGCAAGATCGATTCTTAGTAGATGTTATCGTTTTCGAAACTTAGCACGCCGAGCCTCTCGAAGATTGACCTCTTCCTACACCATGCGAACTATTCTCGGCCAGCCGTCGTCGAGAACTGCGCAGGCGCTGCTTCCTCGCGAAGGCCTCTTCTACAATACTGATCGCATGCGCACGACGACAGGAGGAATAGCTCTTCTAAGATCGAACCGAAGGGCGCAAGCTGTCACGTTGTCATGAGCAGCCTCCCGAAGGGGTATGTGCCAAGACCCCCGAAGGGGCCCAGCACGCCCAGCAGAAGGGTGTGAAATGTGCCAGCATTGAAGTGTACTTAGAGACGTGAGGAAGAAGAGGAATGAGGCAAGCGTTGGGAGAAGGAGGCAGAGGAGAAGACCAGGCTACGCTCCTGGAACCGCTCCCAGTGTCAACGGTGCCTAATGACGCCTGAAGCCCTCTGACAGGAATTCCAGGCTACGATCCCGGAGGGAGATCCCGCGGCAACGCACCGCCGGCGGCTCCGGGCATGACGACCAGCTGGGCTATCGGCAGCGACGCTCGGGCTACGCTACGACGCCAGTAGCACGTCGCAACTAGGGCTACGCTCCCTTGGCTGTTGGCGGCGTCGGCTGGGCCCACTTCTTGCAAGCACTACGAGACACGACTGTCGGTCGCCTTGGCCCAATCGTCAAATGAGATGACATAGGCCATAACGTAAGGCGCCACAATACTTAGACCTTTGCGCTAACTCAAGCCGTGAGAGCTCTTCTTTGACTGTTGACTGGTGCTTGACGCGTGCTCGGAAATATCGCCCTCGTCGATTAAACCGTTTTTTCTCCGTGTCCTATCTATTTGGTGAATTGACGTGACAATTTTGGCGAGCCTGCCAGGACCCATCATTTTTCATTGTCACTGTCAATTCACGCAAGTGGACTATGGATCCCAAAAAAACTGTTAGCGCTTACCGAGGCACTGGGATTGACAAAGGAGGAGGCGTTGGCTATGTCTGAAAGAGCAGCCTGTGAGAAGCAGAAGAGAGATGAACGAGAACGGCAGAAGGAAGAGAGAGAGCGGAAAATACAATAACTTAAGGTGCAGCTTGCGGATACGCTTCGCAAGGACCAATAAAAGAGAGAAGCGAGAGGACAGGTTCTTTGTCATCTCGAGCCCTAAATATCAGTCAAAAAAAATTGATGGCACCATTCGACGAGAGCCGGCACGATTTATACGCTTACCTTCGAAAATTTCAACAGATAGCCACATGCCAGGGCTCGGAAAGGTCAGAATGGGCTATGGCCTCGAGCTTGCTCTTGGAAGAAGAGGCATTGAGTATCTTCGAACGAATGCCAGCGACAGACTATAACGACTACGACAAAGTAAAGATTGCTCTCCTCCAAAGGTTTCGCCTAAGTGCAGAAGAGTTCCGAGAAAAGTTCAGACAGTGCAAGCCAGAAGATGCAGAGACAGGCCGACAGTTTGCTGCCCGGCTCAGCAGCTACTTCGATAGATGGATGGAGCTGTCTGGCACAGAAAGTACCTACGAGGCAATCCGAAATAGGATCATGGTGGAGCAATTTCTGGATTGCAGTAATAACAATTTAGTGCAGTTTTTAAAAGATAGGCAACTTCAGGCTCTAGACGACCTGGCCGAGTCGACAGACGCGTACATCGAAGCGCAGGGTTTGCAAACTGTTTGTGAAATGAAACCCAAGCCAGAGAAAAAGTGGGAAATTAATGCCAACACTCTAGAAACAAGGGATTGTCCAACACGTTCCCGCTTGCCTAGAAAATGTTTCTCGTGTGATGGCGTTGGGCATCTGCCAGACGATTGCCACACTAATAACGCAGGTGGCAAATCAGACCTCATGTGCAATGTTTTCTACAAGAAGGGACGCAGAAGTTAAGGGTGCAGATCTACGTCAAAAGAAAAGGTGGGGAGTATTGTGTGTATGCAGATCCGAACAGCGGGTCAGCCGCCAAATTATGACGGAAGAGAACAAGATCAAGCTGATGCAGAAGTAGTTTGCTCTGCGATTCAGCAATTGGAGGAGGAAAAGTCGATGATCCGGACTCCATCCTTCCGGCAATTAGCACTAACTCGTAGTGAAATGTAAGAAAGACAAAAGCAAGATTCATCACTACGCGGGTGCTATCAGCAAGTAGGAACTCCGTGGAGACGGCATAGTATAGTATACGAGTTCGTATTAGAAACAGACTCCTTTACAGAAGGTGCCAGTTCAAGTCAGGTAGAGAAGCCATGCAGCTGGTTGTATCGCGAGAGCAACTTTAGCAACAGCACATGAAAACGTGGTGGCGGGTCACCGAAGGGTGAATCAAACTCTTAGGAGGATCACCGAATAGTTATTTTGGCCCAAAATACAAAGTGACACACACAAGGCGTTATATAAAGTCCTGCCAAGTGTGCCGGCCAGATTTACATAAGGGCAATCCTGCACTTATCGCAGGGCCAAGGTTTATGCCACCCTTCAAAAGAAAGATTGCACAAACTGTTTCACGGCAACGGGTTCACGACGAACGAGAGGTGTTCCCCAGAGGGCCATCCAAGTACAGCCGGCGTTACAATAGTCGAAGATCCTCAGCGCAAAGGGCACTAGTATACAAGAACAGAAACTATGGCAGGAAACATGTGTTAAGGAGTGTCAGAATGCAACAGGAAAGATTGCTGCAGGGAACATAAAATGAAAAGATAGTGCAGGTGAGGTATGGCCAGGGGCGGTAGATTTCGTAAAGTGGAAGTATGAGTGAGATGTGTTGTATGGACGGTTAATTGAGTATTGAGCTACATTATTTTGAAGGCCTCAGAACTGTCGACACGGCAAACGTCAGAACGCTGTGGTGAACTGTGTTTGTGAACTGTGTTTCTTAGAATATTAGGAATTTGTGGTGCAACCATGTGTGTGAGAAGGCAGTGTGCCAGTCGAGCACAGGGGTTCTTCACGATCAACCAGGCGGACAGTCTTTGTGGAGTGACTGAGCCGTTTTTTAGGAAAAAACGCTTAAAACGAGGAGGTAATGTCATGAGCAACCTCCCGAAGGGATATGTCCAAAACCCCCGAAGGGGCGTGTGCCCAGCAGAAGGGTTTGAAATGAGCCAGCATTGAAGTGAACTTAGAGACGTGAGGAAGAGGAATGAGGCAAGCGTTGGGAGAAGGAGGAAGAGGAAAAGACCAGGCTACGCTCCTGGAACCGCTCCCAGCGTCAACGGTGCCTGATGACACCTGAAGCCCTCTGACAGGAATTCCAGGCTACGATCCCGGAGGGAGATCCCGCGGCAACGCACCGTCGGCGGCTCCGGGCATGACCACCAGCTGGGCTATAGGCAGCGACACTCGGGCTACGCTACGACACCAGTAGCACATCGCAACTAGGGCTACGCTCCCTTGGCTGTTGGCGGCGTCGGCTGGGCCCACTTCGTGGAAGCACTACGAGACACGACTGTCGGTCGCCTTGGCCCAATCGCAAATGAGAAGACAACGGCCGTAATATAAGGCGCCACAATACTTAAACCTTTGCGCAAAATCAAGCCGTGAGAGCTCTTCTTTGACTGTTGACTGGTGCTTGACGTGTGCTCCGAAATATCGCCCTCGTAGATTGAACCGTTTTTTCTTTGTGTCCTATCTACTTGGTGAATTGACGTGACACACGTGTCTTTCTTAGTCCGAGCAGGTGGTGCCACGATTACAGCAAAACGCTCCTCTCGAGTGCTGTGGCGCCCCTATCACGTGGCTTTCCATTTTCCAGCAGGTATTGCAATAGCTGCACGATAGCTGCGTGATAGCGTTCCTCTGGGGTAGTTTTCTGCAATTCCGAACTTACGGTCGGTAACAACAGCCTCCTTGTTAATAGTGGAAAGGACGAACCATGTAACCACCTTTATTCCTACAAAAATCCATATATCACAGAAGTTCCATCTTTAATCAATCTAAAAGCGTGAGTGTATTTGATTGGTCGGAAGGAAATTTAAAACATCAAAAAATAAAGAAAATACAAATAATATCGAGATCGGCGAGCCGTGTAATGCCCTGCATTTTCACATAAAGGCAGATTTCGGGGAATTTCCCCCTTTATTCGCTACATCGTGTATATTAATATATTGGGGAGGAGGCAATTTTGAGAGACCAAAAAACAAGAAAAAGAGAACAAATCGCGAAAATGTCAAACTATGTAACGCCCTTCATGGCCCAAAAAACGTAGACTTCCTGGAAGGAACACTTTTAATGGTTATAATGGCTGTAATAGATTTCATTTGTCCCACGGAATTATAAAAAACCTAAGACGAAAGAACTGAAAACTATAAAAATACCGTAAAGTGGCGAACGGTGTAACGCTCGTCATTTGCACACAAAAAAATGTGGCCCCAATGCGCGCTGGGAAGGTGGTTGTTCTGCGAACCTGTAACTGACACCCACAACGATTACCCATGCGTCGCCACTTGAATTCACAAGTACTGAAACAGCATCTTCGTGTTGTTCTTCCGCCAAGTTGTGGTTGTGCGCTCCATCATTCCTTCAATCCGCGCTATTTTTTCTCCAAACTAACCGGGTCCGTCCTATAGCTAGTGAAAAAAATTCAACTGTTGCTGTCGGCGCTAGCGTAGTCATGAGCTTATTGCGATCCTTGTGAACGAAGCATCGCCGGTAGTGAGGGGTACAATCGAACACAGATATATACAATTATTCTCTATAACGAACAGTCTGACCGTCCTATTTGGAAGTCACGTGCAAAAGTATAGCGCCGTTGTGCGCGTGTATCTAACTCGCGATTACAAAGACATTCGATATATCGAACGCTGCCCCGCAAGTGCCCCTGCAAGGACGCTTCTCGTGATGCGAGGGTGTGCGATGATGCAGATGACGATGACGATGATGGTGATGACGATAACTTCTCGCGGGAGCTACCGGGCCCGGTGATGAGGAGGCATCGCCACGGTGCTTCGATGGGCTTAAACTCCCAGTCGCATGGCAGCATCAGGGGCAGCCGCATGGCAGCGAGAACGCGGGGACTGATTCGGTGCGAAACGTAATAGAGGTGGAGGGGGAACTGACCAAAACCACTCAGTTTCTGGGATATTTTCTGCATGCTTGAGCTGTTATGAGTGGTGACTCGCGCATGGGGACTTATGTGGCCTGACGCGTTATTTGTTTGTCCTTGGCAGCCGTTAGGGAGACATGGTCACGATAAAAAGGAAGAATGTGGATTTAGCAGATGAAAGGGGAGATTATTGTACGGGTACATGCCGGCGAAATGATGTCGGCTGCATTGCTCGCAGCAGTTTGTACGGGTACAGGCCGGCGAAAGGATTTCGGCTGCATTGCTCGCAGCATTTTTTATTGTGATAATGCACATGATTCCTCACGTAAAGGCGAAGGCAGCGCGGCCACGGCCTTGCACTTACCGTGGTTGCCGTGTACAAAGCGGCTTTGTTCCGCCCTCTCCGGACTCGAGACTATAGGGGTTTCAGGGTACCAAAGTACCAAAGAAGGCAGCGCTGAGTGCCCAGAGTGTGAGCTTAGGGAGGTGGCAATTTTCCCATGTGCCATTGCAAATGGCACAACGGCACACAAGTTCATAAGGGGTGACGACAATGCGCAGGCTGTGGCGAACATCACTGATGTCTAAAAGCTAACCCTGCTAGCGGCCCTGGCAACGTTTCTAATCATCAACTGCAGCCGAGGTTGCTGAAGTGTTCAGATTCGCCACTGTTTTGGCAAAGTTATAATGCCGGATTTTCCCACTTGGACGGCGTTAGCAAGCTTGGAGACAATCGGGTGAACTCTATCACACAATAAAACCATGCGAATCTTCAGCATTTTTTTCCCGTTGAAAAATGTGCGGTGGTGGTAGCGCTGCCGCTTGATTTGTCCGTGCTGTGAGGAACAGTTGGGTAATCTGCCACTTGTCCGGTCTTTCAAAAGCTCTCAGTGATGTGGGGCATTTTCAGATAAGTTTCACATGGGCATATGTTAGATTTCGAATGATCGATACATCGAACTATTTCGCGATCCCCTGGATGTTCTTTATATACTTGTTCGACTGTATATTCATCTGATTGATCATGAGGTGCAATGCAACGACGCTACACAGGCGATAAAAAGGACTGGAGGTGTGGGCTCTGGGTTGATGTCGACCTCAAGGGAGTTTTTAACGTGGGCCGAAATCTCAAACACACGGGCGCTTTGGCTTTTCGCCTTCATCAGTGAGCGGCCGGCGCGGACTCCCCTAGCTGACTCGGTTTAGCTATACAGCTGCGTGGGAGCGTTTGCCGCCTCTTCATTGTGGGTTGCGTGAGTTACTGTGTTTATTAATCAACGTTCACCGTGTGTGACAGCGAGCACTGACATTACGGTTGAAATTTTGCCGTGCGGTTGCCGACCAGTTACTATTCTTGAAGAAATTTTCGGCCCCTATGGGCGACCACAAACAAAAGTTGTTTTGGTACGGAAACGCGCGCAGGTTAAATACAACGATGGTACGGACGGTGTGACGAAGTTTTGTTCCGGAGAAAGAAGCTTATCTAAAGTATCCCTGTACAAGTTAAATTACGTGGCTTACACAATAGCGCTAATGGCTTTCTTTACTTTAAAAAAAGTGCAGTTCGTGATCTGAGGACGTGTTCTTGGATTTTCCCACAATCACAAGCTTGGACGTATTTCTGGGCGTATTGTTCACCCCGATGACAGTCATATTTCAGTAAACAACGATTTCTACACGCTCTCTTACTGAAGAGAAGGGCTGTTAGCGTATACTTTTATCCCTTTCCTTCAGCCTTGATTTCCTTCTTTGGTATCCACAGCACCTTCTGAGTACAAAACGTGGGAAATTAAAAAAAAAGAAATGCGTCAACTATTTACATTTACAACCCATAAAAACTTTCCAGAGGCGCTAATCCTCGGAAAGATAAACACTTTCACGAACGAGGGGTAAAAAGAAAAGGAAAGAAAATGGAGCAGCTTGCACAAGGGGAGAAAGGCTGGAGAAGCTGCTGAGCTGGCCTTCCGAAATCTTTTCTGGAGGCTGAGAGATTGCACCTCACATCGATTCGCAAACTTCCAGCTGAAGGTCCGCATGACTGGAAGGAGGGGATTGCTTTGTTCACAGCCTTTTACATCTCTCCCAAAGTCCAGCGTGTCAGCCCCACTAGAAATCGCAACAACCGGTTTCGCGAATTCGGGGCTCCCCACGGACGTGAACTGTTTTCTGGGTATATTTTCGAGCGTTTCAGGTGGCGCAAGGACACGTGCTAACCTAAATACGCCGGGCGCTCCTCGCAAGGGACAGGCTCACGTGCGTTCGGTATTTTTGCGAACACTTGTTACGAATGTCACCGGACCAAGCTCAAGTTAAACAGCCCTGCTGTTAGAAACTATGCACCAGAGTCCTCAAATGTAAGAACTTATAGTTTTCAGTCGTTGCTCAGGCCTGCACAGAATATCCGCGATTTTTAAACGCTGTGCAAACAAAAGGGTACGCCTCTCCCTCACATATTTAATTTTCTCTTACGTTGGTGCAGCCAAGGAAGGATGACACACTGTACCAAGAAAACAACAGATAAGAGATAAGTGGAAGCACAGCATTGATCGATCATAACAGAGCACAACAGTGTACGAGTTTGACGAAAGACACGTAACAAGTACAATGGGGGATGGGTAAGAGTATACTATTCTAGCCATCAAAAAAACAGCTACTTTTAAAATTACACCATGATAGCAGCAAGTAGCGCTGCTGCTTTCGGACCATCTATTCATCCCCCAGAAAGGTCATAAACGTAAAATGATACAGCATAAGGGAAGAAAGGATTTTTCTTAATACTGTATATTTTGTTCTGCATAAAAATAGAGGTGCTGGAGGGGAAGGCGGGTTAGGGAAACTTTTGCGTGCATTGCAAATGAATAGGTGTTTTAGGTACAGCGGGGTAACGTTTAGTGCGGTAGATATATTTATTTTTATGTGGTTGACGCTAGACAGGCGACGTCATGTTTACTCCTACGGTGTTTTCTGCAGGCAGGACCTAGTGCTCTTCGGACGTTTAAGCCGATTTTAAAGCAGCTTCTGCCGACATCGTTTAACTAGGTATTCTTACAAACAGATTTTAAATATATAAATAATTGGTAGACTAAACAAACTGAGTTCATGAAAACGGTTAGCTCGGAAGCATTGCCAAGATGTTAACGAGGACCTTTGTGAACGTGATCTAAGGCTAGCTACCCCGCTCAAGCATTATAATAACATGGTTTTCTCCGTATGAAGGGCAATGCTTCTTTAAAAATTCACAGTCAAGCAAAAGAAAAGTGCTAATTATTATACCGAGAGCTCCCATGAGCAAGTCGGATACCAATTGTAACAAAGACGAAACAGTAAGCGACCTTAATCCCTCAATGATAATGTCAACACTCACATATACGCAATCATGAAAACTAACAAATGGATTGAGAACATTAAGTAAAGTAAAAGTACCTTTATATGAAAACAGGCTAATAAATTCTTAACACCAGAAATATGATAACGTGCGCGCTTACCTGTAGAAGCCTACGTTTTTTAAATTAGGAGAAGTGCATTTTGCCGTCGTTTACTTAGGTTTGCTAATTAACTGTATTGCATTTACAGACATAGTTTTTTTAGAGGAACAAAATATTAGTTTAAAATGGGAAAACATCTTCATTGTTTAACATGAACTTCGATTAGCAAGTTAATTATTGCGCTGGATGGTCCACAAGCACTGGCGCAGCGCCAATGGGACGCTCGCTATTGAGTGATTATTCTTAATGTTGGCTACATGGCAGCGCCCCTGAGCTCAAACGCCCTGCTGCGTTGGCGGTCGATTTCAGCAAACAACACGCTCTTGCCGCGCGGTACGTGAGATCCCCGTCTACTGGCTGCGCCTGAGGCTGCCTATAGCAGTTTTATGAGTTAAAGATAGTGTCCCGCCTAGTAAGGAACAACATGCAGCAAGCGAAATGCACGGGGTGAAATTACCGCCATTAACCCCACCCAAACAGCGAACTGCGCCGTTGTGGAGGGCTCTGGATTAATTTTCACAACCTTGGGATTTTCAACGCGCGCTGAAATCTCGCACACTGGAGTTGCACCATCATGCCCTGTAGCAAACATCTGAATTGGAACTAAGTCCAGAAATGGCCAGTACAGTGAAAAAATAACATTCAAATAAAGGTGACATCAATTTCTTGAAATTACATGCAAATAAGGCACAGGACCTCTGGATTTGTTGTGAAAGCTTCTGCTCTAGCATGAATGATTGGTGTTTAATTCACCACGTATACAAAATCTCAACCCGGGATTTTGAAAGCACGTCAGCTTAAATGACTAGACAAACGCAAATATTATATTTCGTAAGAGACAGCACACGGTAGAAGCGATAAAAAATGCTCAGTTTATCCAGATGGCAAATGATCTGTAGGCATTTTTTTACAGATCGTGAACTGAAGCTCGCTTCAAACTGTGGTTCTCACAACCAGAACTTTAAGATCTCTGTACCCCCCCACAAAAGGCAAGGGCAGTATCCCCGACGAGGCCGTGCAGTCTTAGCAGGCGACAACGCTTTTTATGCGAATATGAAGCCTAAAATGCATGATTCAAGTTCGTCGGCAGTCATTGTGTGGGCATTGGGGCTTTTGTCGCTGCCTTATACGCTGCAATCAAACGCGATCTGATTTTTTTTTGCGTGCAAACTGTTCGTTAAAAACTTTTCTAATGTCCTCTTGCTCTCGCCTGGGATAGCGATTCCAACAATGTTGTTTCTATTCGGACCGTGAACAGATCAAATCGCCTCGGGTGCGGTGTACGGTAATTCTTATAAATTCTAAGGCCGCCCTACAACTTTTGGAGCTTAGAGTTCCCGCAGATAAAACCTGACAACGCTCTCTACGTCTCTTTTAGCAGCTATATGCAAACGGGCTTAGCGTCCTCTTCCAGTGGGTTCCTTCCGTTGTCGGAGTGCTTTGAAACGAATTCGTCGACATGTTGGCCCGTGAACCGACATCTTGACTCATTTTCTGGGAGTTGCTCAAGACGAACGGCGAATTGTAAAAACCATTATTTAAGAACACTTCAGATATCTTTGGCGACCACAATACCAACGCGGTGTTGCCAAAGCAATTAAGAGGACAGAGGCACCCTTTCTGTTCCGCATCGGGACCAACTCGGCGCGGACACCGGCGTGGGTTCATAAGCTGTACCTTATCTCCTTACCTGTGTGCGCAACGTGTTGTGTAACCGGTGACATCAGAGATTTTCGTATGGTCTGTCGACAGCACGCGACGAAGTGGTTAGCTTTGTTTAAAGAACTTAGAAGGACAGCCTCTCCGCATGCCTTTTCGGATCGTATAATTTTTCCTATTGGCCATTGGATCACGAGGAGAGACATTTGGAGCCTGACCCTCGGATTTTTAAGAGACACACACCTCAGTGCCTCCTGGTGATTTCCTCCGTATAGCGGCAAGAATGTTTTTATCGGGGGAGCAATTGCCGGCATATCACGCAAGCCTAGATACATACGTAAAAAACATCATCACCACAACCACCATCTCTTGCCTCCCTGGACGTTTTCGATGTGGCGCCGAAACCCAGACCGTCAAGTGACACGGCCAGCTGAGCCATGGAGGGGCATTTAATTCCTCGACCGCATTGCTCCCCCCCCCTCAAAGCTAGGAGGAGGCATCGAGGCAGGTGTACCGGTTGCAACTACATTAGAAAAGTCTTCTAGAATTCAATCAGACGCTTATCGCCGAAAGTGCGCCCACTTTACAAGAAATAATTTACGTGGAGGCCGCTGTTTCGTTAGCCATGCTCCAGGATAGCACCGATCGACTTGATAGAATCAATAACAAGCTGGAAGCTCTGGCCCGTGGAGCCACACTTGACGGCTAACGCGACGACGCTCTAGAGGCGGTGATTAAACCGCATAAGATTACTGCCTTAGCTGCAATGAGACTTTACAAACGAATTAAGACCGCACCACTGAAGCTAGATTTCATGAGAATCGAGAAATCCCAAGCAGAAGCTGGATCGGCTAGTTCAAGAGTGAGTAAAGGACAAGGGAAGGAGACTGGGGGCTACCGCGAACAAACGACTTCAACCACATCGATGGGCATTTTGGTAATTGGTCATCGACCCCTAGAACCATCAAGCATGCTTGCATCACCAGCCGCAACGACGCCCTGTGTCTGTATGAATCCCACGTCCGCAAGAACGGCGCTTCAGATACACCAGACAACTGTGCATCCCTCGATTACACCTGAAGACGCCGGAATGCTGGGATCCAGCAGTAGAGAGAGACCCAGCAAGAGTCACCGATATCCACTTTGGCTTCATCAGCACCAAAAGGAAACACCCTGGATGACGGGTTAGCTTTAGAAGGTGTCATGGTGAAGTCCAGGTGACTGAAGAACTTGAACGCTCCTCGGCTTGCCGGTACGTGTCTATGAGATTTCCTACTGACTTCCTGCAGAACTTCCACTAAACAGGAAATATAAATTGAGATGATGAATTCGGCGCATGCCAAAGCAACAGTGCACGAGCTTGTGTAAAGTCTTCACTGCGAGATATATGTGCCCATGCTTCGGAGATGTGTGACTGCGACCGGAGTGCGCACGGCATAAGACCGGCTACGAAGACAACAAAGGCGCGGTACTACAACTAAACGAACCACAAAAGAGAAACTTCCCGAACGTGGTTTTTTCTTGAAGCCCTAAACAATTTAGTGGCAGTCTAAAATAAAGAAAACCAGTAAAAAACGCTTTGCGTAAAATAGACACGCCAGAACAGAACTGATACTTTTTATACAACATGAATGAACAGCCCCACCTTCCCACGTCAGTTACGTGGGGAACTGGGGCTGCTCAATGCCGGTGAGTTATATCGATCGATCGGACTCCCTGTAGTAGGGTGCCCTCATCGGCATATTTGGGCGGCTCGTCTGAGAACCTTGGTTATAGCCACACGCCCGCACGTTCAGACATAGGCGAGTAAACACACAATGGCGCACCAAAGACAAATAGAGGCTTGCAGATGGGACCGCTCAAGGTCATTCTCTAATCAGACATAGGTCCCTTGCAAAACGAGCAATGAATAAAACCTGAAATAGTGGTGAAATAAATTACGGAGAACTCCGCCTGTACAGAATGGTCCTAGATGCAAGTATAAACGACAAAAAAAGGAGTGGGAAAATAAAGGAACCAGACGAGTGAATGCTTTATAGGGGCATCCAGTAGCATACATGGAAGGTCTCGTATAGCCGCCCCGCTGTTGCCTTCCTATCAATCCATCTTTCCATTCCTACATCCTTCAGCCATCTGATCGAATTCAAAACAAGCAAAATCTGAGTAGTTGTGCCTGGGAGTGTGAGCCGCAGCCCTCTGACGCCCGTCCGTGGGTTCAGCCGTTTCCGCACCGTCGGGACCGAGAGAACGATGGGAGGACCGACCGGGGAAAGAAAATCGAACTACGATAATTCCTTTGAGTGAAAGACAGCAAAGAAGGTGAGTGTCGCGAAATTTGGAGGAGAGGCCGGTTTGCAGTGGCGCCCGGGAGCGAGCATTCTCCGAAATAGAGCAGTGGGCGAGGAGAGGGGGCAGTATGCTGTGCCTGCCTAAGCCGCTCGACCGCGCTACGCTTGGCGAAGACGTGGGGGGGGGGGGGGGGGGCACGCACGTGAGTATGACGTGCCTACGCTCAAGACGCAGTCCGCGATCCCCTTCTGAGACGAAACTTCGCGCAATCCACGCAGATGCTCACCATAGCTGCCGTCGAGGTAACCCGCGAACAACTGCTACATCAGCGCATTGCAGCCATCATGTATGAGTGCTCAACTGCGAGTGAGGCAACTGTTCAGGCTCTTCCTCGGGCGCTGCAGCTAAACGAGCTGCCAAATCGGAGGCTCAGCACCACCGACGCCACAACGCCGAGTGAGTGCTGAACAATGAGCGCGAAAACCGGTGCATGTGCTTTGTCAGCCACCGCAAATAACATTTTTTTAACCATACAAATACGCCCATCAGAAATTCTTCCTCTTAACCTATGTTCCACAGTCAAAACAGCTAAACAGCTTCCCCCTATATATCGCACTGGGGAGTATCGTAATTCCAAGCCAATTTCTTTTTGTTTTCTTTTTTTTGTTCTACTCGTACCTCATTGGTGCTCCGAGGTCCCTTTATTGCCCTTTCCTGCATTCAATAAACTGTACAACGCTGTGGAAGAGGTTGGCAAGTCCTTGCCCTGAGCTGCGTTTTGAATTTTTTTCTGGTGATGTCGCTCAGAGTGGAGGGCGTTGCTTCTAGTGACAGTCGAAGGGAGAGTTGGACGGAAGGTTCTGGGGACCATGCAAATATTAAACCGTTCCGTTCCTATTAAGCGGCCGTTTGTGCGTTTGGCGTCGGCGTATCCGAGCGAACGATCTATTGGGACAGGACAGTGTGAAGGAGCGAGACCGTGGAAGACGTGGAGATAGAATGGCAGTGGTAGCAAACAGGGCGTATAAAGGAAGTTGCAGGAAAAGGAAATTAGCTAATGAGAAAAGCAGCCCTGAATGAAGCATGAAGGTCTGCCTGCGGTGGCGGAAAAGCGACGTTGGTACCCTTCTCCTTGGTTCGATTCGGCAGCCGCCTGCTCAATATGTGGCACGGACTCCGTACCGAACTTAAATTGCGTTTTCTGGAGGAGTCCTGCATATCCCCAGAGACGCGATACCTTCATTCATGAATTTACCCCACCATCTTTAAATCAAGATCCCCTCGGCCTACTAAGAACGGAACCCTCCGCTGGTGAGTGTGTGGCAATTGATGTTGGTAAAAACAATTTTCGCCAGGGAGCATGCTTATGTAATCACACTACTCTTTCAACTTTCTTTGTCATGTAATGCTTGACTGGGAGTATTGAGACGCATCCTGTAATTCCAATTGATGTCGTACTTACTTTCCACTACTCAAGCACAACCACCTCAGTTTTTGGAACATTCTGCTGCAGCTTCCAAATCACGATTCCATGATCCCGACATTCTGGCGATGCATGCGTGAAAATGGCAAAACATCTTTCGGTGTTGAAAGCCGCCCTTCTTGTGTGGTGTGCTGTGCGTCCACCTCGAACATCACAATTTCCCCCTAGAGCTTACCAGGGATCTCCGGATTTGTTGCTGCGGACTGTACTGTAAATGCACTAGCGGAAGATCTGCAGGAAGACTCTAACTTAAAATTCACTCCAACTGCAATTCCTAGGTTACTTCACCGGACAGGGCGCTGTTCCAGACTATTGATAAACTCTCATTTTCATCAGTCACTAATACGTCCTACCACGACGTAGGATGTCAGAACACCCAGCGCTGTGGCCTGCGCCGCTCTCCCAACGTTTTCCTACAAAACTGACTCGTTGTGATGTCCAATTCGATGTTGTTGTAAGGATCTTGTTCTACCGTTTCTTGCAATGGTTGTGGTTCTTTCCATGACCGGGCACATTTCTGTTTCGTTAGGATAATAGACACGTTTTATTTCAAATGACAGGTGTCTCCCGGAAGCTTTCACCTGCACAACGAAGGCTCAGCAGCCTTTTTGTGGATGCATTCGCAGGTTTATCTTTCAATTTAGCAACCAGCTGCCATAACACCTACCTTTCCGACCCTTATCGATTTCCGAACCTCCATGTACTACTTAAAGGGAAGGTGAAGAGGTTTTATAACAAAACGAAAAGTTGACTAGCAGCAAGTACACATTCAATAGTTCCCTAGTACCATCATTTTTGCAATACATGCAATAGAAGCGGCAGAATGCGCAAACAAACGTGGCCTGATTCCTCGCCCCCATCTCGGCGATCGATGCTGTAAGACTGAAGAGCGGTGGCACAAACCGGCCGGAAAACGTCATACTTGGACTTCCGGCCGCATCGGCCGCCTCTGCCTTGCTCTTTTCGCCGTGTTTCCCGTAGAGGCTCGCCACAGGAATTATGATACTTGTGGTTGTTGCTGTTGATAGCACTTATTTGTACAATTTTAGTGATCAAAAAGTATGCGCGAATGCCAAACGAGGCCTACGTTACCATGCCTTGTTCTCAAGCAGGATAATACCATGCCGGGATGTTTTATCATATGCGGAAGCGACAAGCGTGGTGGCTGCGCTCGATGACCGAGAATATACTACGCTACGTTAGATAATTTGTAAAACGCTCCAATGTGTTTTTCCTATTTTTTCTTTCTTTCATTTTTTTATTCGACTGACATGAATGCTCACATTATACGTTAGATTTAGGAAGGATGGTGAACACTGCAGTACTTTGGACCGGGATCTTTCGTTATGTCCAGAAACAAAGTCACATTTGTTCAGGAAATACCTGTTTCGTTAAACGCGTCATTTTTCTTTCATTCCTATGGGCTTAGAACATTGTTCGAAAACCCAATTTTATCCAAAAATAAAACAAGGGACCAGCCCTGATAGAAGTTCTCTCCCGTCTAATAGGTAAATAGTATACCTACAAAGTAAAGAACCAAGACCCTAACATTACTTATTTCGCAAATATAAATGCCACGAAAAGTTAATTTTTGTCAGGAATAGAAAACACCGCTCCGAACCACCACCGTACCATAATTTGTGTTGACGTCTTGGGCCTAATCCTTTGACCAAGATTCCCTGTGCGAAAATCAAGCACTAATACAACCTATAATACTATGGAGGCCCCAGTATGCTACAGTGTTTTCAGAATAAATGCAAGTCAAGCGGTACGGTGTAACACATCGAAGTGCAGCTAGCTATCGCGGAGGCGCCTTAGCGCCGCTGCCCAAATGGCGCGCGCGCGCGGGCCGGATGGTGCGTGTATAAGAACGAGTAAGGGGGTCGGAATGGGCGACAACGAACAAAGGAAATTCGGAAGGAGAGTCCGCTTGTTAGTTTATGCGTGTGCTTGTGGCAACATAGGTCTTGCATATATTTTTACAGCAGTGTGTCGAACAAAAAAAAATCGGTTTAGTTACGGTTCTGGTTCAGGCGAAATCATTTCGTTTCGGTTCAGCTCCGGTTCGACAAAATCATGTACCGAACCGGTTTGCGAACCGGTTCTGGAGCTTGAACCGGTTCGCGAACCAGTTCTATGATTTGAATTGTCACAGAAATTAGAAAAAAATAATTTAGTCGTTTATAACGACAGTCAAATCAAAATAGAAATAAAAATTTGAAATGCTGCTGTTTCCCAAGGGCAGTGGCGCAATTGCAAAGCGAACTTTAAACAATTACAAGATATTAGAAAAACAGCTGAAGTGGTGACGATTTACCACGTACTTTCTCACCCAGACTTTATGTTGTCCTAACGACTATTCATAAAGCCACCGCCAACAGATATGACGGTTGTGTATATATTCTGCCCTTTCCGTTAAGCGTTGAAGCCTTAAATTTAGGCCAGCGTACTGGCGGGTTAAAGCACCAGCGTTTAATAACAATGGCACTACTTATTTATTTGTAACAAAACAAAAAAATCCGACAACAGGAACATAAATAGTACCAATGATTTAGATCATTTGGTCATCCGAAATAATTTGTTAGCTCTCACCTTATCGAATGTGTTAGCCACACTTTTGTTAAACGTAAGCTTTAGTTACCGCTCAGTCACTGGATTATTGCTCTGACTACTGCAATTCCTCTTGCGAAAGCTATACTGGATGTGTGCTATATCTCTGCTCCGGGGCGCACCTTATGTTGCCGGCCGGCATTAACCAGCTGGGGATATTAAACGTGGACCAAAATCTCGATACACGGACGTTCTCGATTGCCAACTACTTCAGAAAAAACGTCGTGGGGAAGGGAGATCGAGACCACTTGTGGTCAGCAGCAAACGGCTTAGCCACTGAGCAGCTCCTGGGGTCACACTTGTCAAGTATTAACAATTTGTAGGTGTCGGAGCTTTCAAAAAAATTATGAAAAGCAAAACGTGTGCACACATGGAGTGTGAACTTTCGCTGTTGCGCAGTGGAGCACTCCTGCAGCCTGATTGCTCCAATAAAGTCGCAGCCAGGGAAGGGCAAAGTCGGTTTATATCCGCTACCAGCTGTCGAGAAGGACATTTCGTTTCGTCAGCTTGCACTACGCCCGTACTTCCAGCAGCAACAGACCATTGCTACATTGGTGCTCATTCATTTCCCTTGTTGTTACGTAGAGCGGGATAGTGTTCAATTGTCTGGAGCGGAAATTAGAGCACTGCACGGGCCCGATTTGAAGGCCGGAGCCCGGCCCCAGCTCGCTTTGTGAAGCCCGAGCCCGACCCGGGCCCCTAACACCGAGCCCGCCCCGTCCGCGTATTCCCAAACCATATCCCGTAGAGGCCCAGGCCGACCAGACCTCCTCAGCAGGGGCGCAGCCAATGAGGTTCAAAAATTGCAATTTTTTAACCTCCTTGGACGCAGCACCGTGACGTCTCTACCTATATGTGCGCGACTTCATGCGAGGTAGATTTTTTTTTAAAATGCGAATGCATTTATTAGCCGGGGGTTGTCTTGCTCCGTTGACCGGCGTGCGCCTGCATTCCTCCAGCGCGAACGCACGTGAGCGCGCGCCTCGTAGGTCTGCCTTCGTCGTCGTCGTCGTAATTGCGAATGCATTTCTTAGTCGGGGGTTGTCGTGCTCACTCGGCGTGCGCCCGCGGGTGTTATCTCTCCGCGCTCCTCCTCGCCCCTAGCAACAGCTGTGCCGCTCCTAGCAACCACAGCAGGTGGTAGCTCGGGCGGGAGTAGCGGAGGGCAAGGGGAGAGGAAGAGCGCGCTCGGGCGTGTGAGGGCCCTCGCTTCGCGGAGCTCGGGCGGAGTAGCGGAGAGTGAGTGGAGAGGAGGAGCGCGCTCGGGCGTGTGAGGGCGCTCGCATCGCGGAGCTCGGCGGGAGAGAGAGCTCGCGCGCGGGGCGGGCGTGTTGGGCGAGTCTCTCTCTCCTCTCCGCGTACCCACCCTCCGCTCGCTGCGCACGGAAAATGTATATAAATGCAGTGGAGCGCACGCCTCTCTCCGTTACTGCTTGCCGCAGCGCACTCATCGGTGCACCCAATGCATTCGCATTTCCGCACGATCCCCTTCGGGGAGGTGGGGGGAGTTTTTTTCCCCCTCCACTCGTTTCGGTTGGTTTGTGGGCGGCCGATGGTTTCGCTCCGCGGGCAACTTGTGTTGTACTATTTATTTATTTATTTTATTTATTTATTCAGCTTACCCCTAAAGGCCCTCTAGAAAAGGGTATTACATAGGGGGGGGGGCAATACCACATGGTGTGTAAACTACAACATCAAAATAAACAGAAAAAGCAGTACAACAAGATCCAATGCAACGTAACAACTGCAACAAAACGCAAACCATGAATACGGGCAGCAATTGCATGGCGTTATACAATTGTTAAAAAAAAGAGAAACAATTATATTTTTATTCCTGCTATTTCTTGTTTATACATTTGTATACTTTTTTGCGTGTGTGTGACTTACAGTTGAGGCACGAGCTCTGACACAATGCTGGCGAATTAAAAGGCCAGACACTACAGAAATATATATATGTGGTAGCTAGAAATGCGTCGCAGGAAACAGACACAAACTACTCATCTATACTCATCAGTGGATCTCTAAAAGTGACAATTTTTTGCCGCTATTTGGACTGCGAGATGACTATCGCAAAAATAGTGCGCCAAGGAGATAACTTTTTTGACTTAGTTTTATCTGTGCTGCGACTACCGTGACTTCAAGCTCACGGGCAACTACTCATTAGTCCCAGCGAAAAAAATATACGTATCTGGGTGAGTGTAACAATGCATTAAATGGGAGGCCATGGGGCCCTGGGGTAGCAAGGATGAGGAGAAAAGAGGAAGGTCACAACTCGCACAATGAACACAGTTGCAGTCTTGGGGTCCTAATCGCAAAATCAACACATTAAAGTCAGTCAGTGGCAGCAAAACGCACAGTTCACACTTAAATTTACAGTTAACACTGTGGACAATGCGGTTCACTCTGAAAACAGTGCACGCTGCAGACGGGGAAGTCGGCCAGGCTGCTACACCAATTTGTCGAGTCTGTTTTCAAAGGCGTACTCGGTAATTGCTTCTAGTGCGGTGGGATCGTCACGGACCCGACTAACATGTTCCTGTTCAGTCGCAGGGGCGGGACCTGGAGTTAAATGCTGGGGGCGATTACGGTCGAAAAATGGACAGAGCCAAATTACGTAGTAACGATTTGGTGTGCCTTCCCGATTACAGGGGGGGGGGGGCATCAGCGGTATTAGGAACCTGCTGGAGCTGTCTATTTGTAAATAACGTATCTTATGCAGCAAAATCTCTGTGTGCATGAAGCACAAATTGTTAAAAATAACTAATCCACATTGGCAACAGCGTGAGTGGTAGCACGCATGATTACTGATATCAAACTCGGCCTGGTGGCTTCAGGGAAGAGACTGTGGTCAAAAGCCCTGTACAGAAGACATATATCAAACTCCTCGATTACTTCAGTTGCTGTACAATCCAACTATTACTTAGCCTTTGGTTGGTATATATTTTCGATATTGTTTCCCTAAATTGTTATCACCTGCAGTGCAAATTATGCAGAATTCATGACCGAGTGTAAAACGTGTACGTTTGAGCTGGTGTCTTTCTTATCAATGTATCACCCTTGCAAGAACGATTCACACCTTGCATTGCTGTTAACAAAATGTCAATGTTTTCCTTAGTGGCACTGTTCCTGATAAAGAATAATGCAATGAAGTTAATTTTAATGAAATTCAATGTAATAGTGCCTGTGAAAGTGCCAAACTGTAGCAGCTCATGCAGCTGCAATATTTCGCAAGAGTATGACAGTTTGTAAATGTAGTTATGGGTAATTGGCTGCCTTTCTTGTAATCCTTACCTGCAGCATCGAATCGTGTTTTGAGGTGTGTATATAGTGAAAGAGCACCCAACTCAATTGTATACCCTTCTGTGTGCTGTAGAATGAGCTTTCAATGAGGGTGTTTGCTTTCCAGACCGTGTATAATTGCCACATGCGCGTGAAAGCGTCCATCCGCGCGCGCGCACTTCGATTACCGAGTCGAGCGCTTATCTAGGAACACGATCGGAGGTCAGCGTCAACTTCCAGGTGCGCAAGAAGAGCGCGGAGAGATCAGGCGCTCATGTACAAAAGGTTAGCTTCTACCACATGTGCGTCAGCTTCCCCAGCGCCGCACTTCAGCCCCGCCCACGGAGCGAAACCACCGGCCGCCTGCCAAGCAGTCGAAAGGAGGGGATGAGGAAAAAAGAAAAAAATCCACCTCTCATATAGTCGCGCACATATAGGTAGAGACATCACGGTGCTGCGTCCGAGAAGGTTAAAAAATTGCAATTTTTTTAACCTCTTTGGCTGCGCCCCTGCTTAAAAGGTGTGGTCGGTCTGGGCCCCTACGGGATATGGTTTGGGAATACGGGCCCCGGCCTCGGCCCGGGCATTAATAAATGAGCCCAGCCAGGGCCCGGCCCGGGTCCGTCGTCTCCAGCCCACGCCCGGCCCTAGCCCGTTGTCTCAGGCCCACGCCCAGCTCGGGCACGGTCTTTTGTTTTGAGCCTAGGGAGGGCCCGCATGTGTGTGACCAGGCCTGGTCTTAGACGTTGAAGAAAATTTGTTTTTTATATTTGGTCGAGTGTCTTCGTGACGGAAAATCAGACGAAGCATCTAGCCTGTACAAGCACACCCTGATTTGTAACGCAAAAAAATAAGGGTTCAAAACTACACGTAGTTTAGCTTACACCGTCTGCAGTTCACGCCACATGGGCGTAATAATAGCCAGTATTCTTACACGAGCGACACCATCACCTTTGATCACCAGGCTCTTGGCAACTTCATGTGGTTGTTTCGGTCACAATTGGTATTATTGAAATTTCTCGCTCTCCATTTGAATCCACGAGTATGTGCGTGCGTTGAAATATTTTCCCTCGAGTGGTTGTTATGCGTTAGCGCTTCTCTAGCACGCGAGTTTGATTTCCAGCCACGGCAGCAGCATTTATTGATTTGACATCTAAAACACACGTACATAGACATAGGTGCACAGCTCCAGGGTGGCTTAATTATTTCCTTCTCCGCTAGGGCATTCCTTGTAACGGTATTTTGATATTTTATACACCGAAATATAAAACCTTGATGCAGTACATGAAATGTGAATAACGTCACAGTATAGTGACTATCAGCCCTAGCAAAACACATTTTTAAAACAATGTGTAAAACTAACATCAAGAAGCGTGTAAAAGTTTACTCAAAATATTCAATTTTATGCTCTTTTCTACACTTCACGTCGGAACTATTAACGGCCGGGCCTATGAAGTCAAGCCCGAGCCCGGCCAGGGCCTGTGGCGTCAATTCAGTTGAGGCCTTGTTTTCTTTCACGTACCATCAACTTCGTAACCGCTTGCGCAATTTCCCCTAGAGAACTGCACGGGCCCGGGCCGGCCCGAAATCCCGGCCTGACCCGGCCAACGGGCCGCGCAGGACTAGACGTAACGAAGACGACGTGCAAAGAAATATTCTGAAGCTAACGACAGACCATGTGCAAAAGTAAAAACTTCACTAAATGCAGTAGACTTGCTCGGAGGAGGTATACAAGCACATTAACAAATACTTGGCGCCAAAAGACTTTGTACATCGTGCGAATTTCGCCAGCGAATTCACAACTGCGGCGTTATTCCTGCGACAAAACGACCTATTCTCGTTGTTTTGGCAGATTGCCAAATGTTTGAAACAGTCAAACTTCTACCGTGACGGCCGCTCAGCATTTGGCAATTCGTCGTAGCACTGAAAATATGAAAATAGTTCGTTTTGCCGTACGAGCGGCGCCGCAGTTGTGAATTCACTGGAGACATCCGCACCATGTAGAACAGGCTAAACGTGACACCAACAAATGCCAGAAAACGGGAATCCGGTGAATCTAAGACACGTCAAGGACAAACACCAAGCAGACGTCAAACACTTAAAGGGACACTGAAGTGAATTTGTCAAGCTCCCGTTTTGCTTGCACTGCGTAGACTGGCTCAAATTAGCACACGTTTCATCGTTTATCCGGTTGACAAATCGGTAATTATTTTACAAAGCGCCAAAGAAGAAAAACTACCATGCGCGGTTCGCGGCGGCCGCACCAACTAAGGCTGTGACGTTGGGAGGAGGGGCGCCGTGATTGGACGATGCCCAAGGTTAGCAATCAAACAAGTTTCGGTTTCGGTTTCGGTTCTGTAAAACATAACCAATGGCGTTGTTGATGGGCATTCTCAATATCTCAGTAATCATCGTACCGCGCTTCTGCCATGTTGTCGGCTGTAAAATGCACAAGATAAGCCACCCAGGACGGCTTGTAGTCGTCGCATTCACTAGCCGAGACCTACGCAGTGCATGAACGCCCTCCGCGTACCCGCAGACGCCCAAATGTCATGCGCTTTTCCCCCATATTTGGAGCTTGCCTCCCTCATGCCTGTATCGTAAAAAGCGTGTTCGCACCAGGCCAAGGGTCTGTTCATTCTGGCCTGTGCCAACTGCCTGCAAGCAGTCGGTGCTTATGGCAACAGCACGCCAACGAGAACTCGCTAGCGCGCCAGTGCCATCCTGCGCGCGTTTTGTGAACTAGTTCGTGTAGCCATGAACGTTGCGGCCCAAAAAAAAGGTGAACTCAATATAGAAAACATCGGCGGAAAACAAAAAAGGTAACTTACAAACCAAAAACGCACGTAACCGCGGGGATTCGAACTCGTGACTTGCAAAACACTTGCAGTGACATACCCAGCGCCCCAGACCACTGAGCCACGGAGCGGGATGCGAAAAGACTTGCTAATATAGGGTATATATTGTACAACCGGTTTACACTTCTATTTAGTTTTGGCATTTCAAGCAGCTTAGGTGACTATTTGTTGTACTACGCTCGTGCAGTAAGCGTCGCCCGAGTTTCCACAGTAGCTCACGTCTAGCAATTGCATTTCGTAGACGGAAAAGCGTTCGCAGATGCGTAGTCGTGCTGCTGACCGCTGTGCTTGTTCGCCCAGCGCAAAAAAGTGCTTCCCGCGCCCTAGTTTTACGCGGTACGGTAAAAATATCAGTTGATTTTATTTTCTTAGTACCTATATTGACTTCGCTGACTGTTCTCCCGCCTTCAAGAGGCCTTATATTTTCCTACTGGCGTACCAGTCAGCGAAGCGTCGCATGTGCGCTTGTGCAGCGCTTGTGTGAAGCGACCTTGACTTGGAGCTAGATACAGTGTACAAACAAACCAAGTAAAGAAAGGCACAATCTTCCATTCACAAACGTGTCCTGGCTTCGTTTCAACTAAGCGAACAAATTGCGACCAAGCTATTTTTTTAACCTCCTTGATTGCGACGACCCGCTGGCGGCCGGCGGATGAAACGCTGGGCCGACTGACTCTGTCTGAAGGCCGGGGAGCCGTGCGATAGCGCAGCCAATTGCCAGCTCATCCCCTCCTGACGTCACACGAAAACGCCCCAGAAAATGGGCGAGCGTAAAGAGAGGAGGACAGCATTTCCGAATTAGTTTTTCTACTAAATAAAATCTCGTAAACGCTCCTAGAGTGGTTGAAACATGGCCTGGGGACTCCGGACTACAATTTGCGCTAGTAATCCCGCAATGTTTACATATCACTTCAGTGTCCCTTTAAGGCCTGTCAGTGAGGTAAACTAAGCTCTCCTGCTGAGTCTCAGGATTTGATAAAGTTTATCCCTCTCAACAGGTGCTAAACGGGTTTTGTTGTAAAGGAACAAAAAGAAAACATCGTAAGGCAAAAATGGGTTACAGCCCAATCGTGACCAATACGCAGAAAACATAACGCTCCAGAACCACCTCAGCTTCCAGAGCCTTCGCCTCTGTGTATTATACTGATATGTGCGGTCATTTTAAGTGAAAATGAATGGGAAACTTACGTCAGCAGCAGTAAAGAAGGACGCGGAAAGAGCTTCCTTCCTCGACCACGGATTGCTCATGCGGAAATGCCAGTGGTGCCAGCGATCGGCGCCGGAGAGAGTTGTACCAGATTAAGGCCGTTGCTACAGCCGCTATTTCGACCAATGTTCTCGGATTTGACAAAAAAAAAAATAAAAACGTCAGGTTTTATTTGCAGCTAATAACTATTGTGCATGTATGATGTATCCAGGACGAAAATCTAATTTTTAGCACGTATGTTTACTCCGTCAAATTTGGCGTCGCAGTCTACCCGGATGAAAACCGTAAAAAATAACCTTCCTAAACTTTTCTTTCCGCCACCACTAGTATTTGAAGCATGCTACGATTTCAACAGAACAAAATAAAGCCTAAACGCTAGTGAATATTTGGGGCTGTGCCTGTGGCGGTTGCACATGTGGTTAGTCGTGTAGCTTGGCCCGAGGTACGGTTAACTTCTCGCTCTTACATGTGACGCGCCGTGGAAAAACTGAAGAAAAACGGCATTTGCTAAACATCGTTTGCCAACCATAGCCAGAGTGGTTGGCTGCAGACCGCAGCCCAACGTATAACCGGGTCATGGAAAAACGTCGTCGGCCAACCTAAATCTCGATTGGGTGGCCACAGGCCACAGCCCAACGTTTGACCTGGACCGGCAGGCCAACTCCATTGGCCACCGACCAGCACCGGCTGTGTTGCCAATGGTTGGCAGTCGGCCAAGGCTGCTTGGGAACATGTGACCGAACCAACCACATGAAGTTGCCAAGAGTCTGGTCATCAAACGTGATGGTGTCTCTCGTGTAAAAATACGACCTATTATTACGCCCATATGGCGTGAACTGCAGACAGTGTCAGCTAAACTACGTGTACTTTTAAACCGTTATGTTTTGCGTTACAATTCAGGGTGTGCTTGCACAGACCAGATGCTGCTCCTGATTTCCCGCTCTGAAGGCACTCGACCAAATATAATAAACAAATTTGCTTCAACGTCTAAGACCAGGCCTGGTCACAAACATGCGGGCCCTCTTTAGGCAAAAAAAAAAGAGACAGTGCCCGGGCTGGGCGTGGGCTTGGGATGACGCGCCAGGGCCGGGCCTGGGATTGAGACGACGAGCCCGGGCCGGGCCCGGGCTAGGCTCACTTATGAATACCCGGGCACGGGCTGGGCCCGGGCTCGGTGTTACGGGCCCGGGTCAGGCTGGGGCTTCAAAAAGCAGGCTCGGACCGGGCTCGGGCCTTAAAATCAGGCCTGTGCAGTGCTCTAATATCAACCACGGAGGGTCGAACCGTTCCGGCATGAACCTTAGCCGTTATTTCTTTTTTCGGTTCTGTTCCGGTTCGAGTTAGGCATGCTCAAAAAATAACGGTTCGGGTTCGGGTTCAGTTGCGGGAAAAATATCGGTTCAGTTCTGGTTTTCGGTTTGGTTCGTTTCCGGTTTGACACCATGGTTTACAGCGCATGAACGCTCTTTTTCGCATAATGCACGTACGTGCTTTTCACTGGTAGATTATTTTTAAAAGACCGCTTAATCTTGCGCATAAAACGTTTCGTATATAGTAAAAAACAGTTCAGGCAGTACCTAATATAACCATAAGGAATAGAAACACCGTTTGCTGGTTGCTTCATTCAGAAATATTTTGACGGAAGCCTCTGGCCGACGCCACAGTCACTGCTTTGGGGTTCTCGGTCGTGGACAGCAAGTTTAAGCTCTAAATACTTGAACCAACAGCACGTGAAGGTGTAAATTAAACTTGCAGCCATGTGCGAACATTACACTGCATGGTAAATTGCCGAACCGGCAAGCGCCGCTTCCGTGCGATCGTTCCCGATGCTTTTGATAACCCGCAAGGCTTAGGGGTTTACTGCTTTGACGTTATGACGGGTGCAACCAATCAGAGGCGTCAAAGACGATAAGCGCGCATCCTTCAAATTGTCATGTGCGATAAAAATTAATGTGATATGCGGGGTCAGCGCGCAAGAAACTATATAAACGTTCCTATAACTCAAATTTTTGGAAGCTCTTCAGCTTCCCTTTAATGTGCATGCAGTCCATACACGCGCCCAAGTAGGCAGCTATGTACCGTGCGCGTCAGACTTGTCCACATCAAGCGAGCGCGCGGCTATGGAGCATGCTGGCGATACCTGCTGATAGCGGCTGGGTCGGAGATAGCTTGCCATTGAGCGGTCGGATATCAGGCAGGCTTGCGCTGGTCGCCGTCTACCATAGGCCTTTGGAATTTGCAGATGCCAGTAGGGCCCCTAGATTACGTTAAAGAGCCCCGTGCCGCCACCGTGATCATAGGTCAATTGGTATTTCGTGACTTTGTTTATACTGCGACTCTTCATTGACGTCGACATTTTGTTATGCGTTTTATTGCCGAGCTCTGGTCTACTTAACTTGTGTTACCTGCACTGCTGCTGCGCTCGACTGACGACACTGTGAGCGTGAATAAAAGATAACGCGTTTAGCAGCGTTTCAGCAGCAGAAGTCTGCCAGAAGATGCTGGTTTGCTGCATCTTCGGCACTGTTGTTAAAAAATGACAGGCGGAAGTTAGCGGCGATCCCGTAGATACGGCAGTCTCGCAAAACTGATGAACACCAAAATGTGCACCGTTCCTCACTAGTGGGACTGAGTGGTGGTACGCTGACACCTTATCTAGTGATTCTAGGCGCCACCATGCACAAGGGCGCTAGCGTTCAGCAATGCAAGCCTTAAGCGTTGACACAAGAGCTGGGCGCATAATTTAATGAGCAAAATTTTCAGCGCAGGCAGTTTCGCAATCGGCGAAAAGGTTCGATCGGAAGTGGTTGAGTGAATTGTTTTTGCGTGCTTTTGGTTTGGGTCTTGTGGGACTCAGATTAGCGCAGGTCGTTTTGTGCGATTTCGTCACTGCCTGCTGTAACGAGTTGGCGGCTAAGTACTACAACATTGGGATCCTGAAATCGGAGCACCGTTTACACAAATGCTTGGAAACATACGTTGATGAAATCGAAAATTAGAGCAAAATGTCTTGATCCCAACGACGTATATTATTACAGAACAAACAATGTTGCGTATTTGAAACATTGATGGGAACCTTATTTCCGGAACAACCGTCGTGCCACTTCTTTCGGGAGAGGGCCAACAAGACACGAGTTCCTACAGTTTCCTTATGCTCCAATCCTCGGGTAGGAGCCAAAGTATTGACAGCACGTGGGATTCCTAATTGTGTACAACTACACTGTGAACTACCTTATTATGAGAAGAAAAAACTGAACAGATATTATGCAAATTATTGCCCTTTGTATACTGACCCACCCGTGCTTAGCTGGATATATTCGCTCGATTTCAATATTTCAAGATGTACTGCTGGGTATCAAATGTCATGAAGGCCGAAACCATAGATTGCTATGTTTAATAGAACACATCATGTACAAAGAATAGTTGTGACGTACGCGGAATCCTCTGAAGAAGTCGTAGCCCTGCGTGTGGAGCGCGCGAGCTGGGGATTGCTCCCCAGGCAAGGGCGTAAGCCGCAAACCTTGAGAGCAGGGTCACAAGCCATAAGTGGAAACCACATTAGAACGGTGGTTTGGAGTAGGTGGAGCATACTAACTTAAATTCAAAACACAGAAAAATGACGGACCCAGAACGCGACAGTGCCGTGTGTCGTCGTTTCTTTTCCCGTCCTTTTGCGCTGCCTTGAATTTCAGTTCTAAACAGCACGAGGAGCAGGGTCAGATGAGGGAGGGGGCGACCGGATTCTCCTGGCGATGGCTAACCGGTGGGACGAGCCTAGGCTGCTCCTAGAGATGCCTAGCAAATGGAAACAGCTTCCAAGGGTGCTGGTCAAGAGCTACTGGGTGCGGCCCCAAATTTACAAAAAGAAGTTACAAGTGGGCATCAAATGAGGGACTAAGAGGAATTTAGCCTTCGCAATTTTAAAAACTCGTGAGCGCCCTCTGATCTACAATGTCCGCGAAATTCATTTACGTGTCCTTAATAAAGCAGAGAAAATGAGTTGACCATATTAGTAATCTGTAACCAAAAATATCAAGAGATAATTGTACTAATTATTGCAGGAGTTATTCTAATGTTCACCCACATTAAAAAAATTGCACTATTTTGTTTGGTAAGAAAAGAAACTTAACAGCAGCGAACAGTACTCCACTTACCGAGATACTTTGTTGCTACATTATACCCTAATGTTTCTGCAGGTGGGACACAATGAAATCAAACACGTCGCTCTGCTGTATGTTTCAGTGTAGAATAAGTGGTTACGAAACTGCTGAGTGATTACTGGACGGCGCTTTGTATTTCTTGAATATGTTGCTTTGTTTAAATGGGCTCAATTTGATCATTTGAGAACCGTCCCATGCAAAAACACTTCGTGCCGTGTGTTTAAAAGTTCCAAATTTCGTAATTGGTTATTGAGTTATGCAATAATTTACGTTTTTCCTAGTTTCTAGTTATTCCTCAACGACGACCACGGCGGTTCTAAAACTGAAACCTTTGCTCGAATTCGCCTGCTTGGTTTCAGCTGTCGCTCGCTATTCGCAGCTGGCGCGGCCGCTTGCGCCAATCCGCCAATGTCCTGCTACCTCTGCTCATCATGCAGCTGATCAGCGTCGTCGCTTGGTTACGGCCGCGTCGCATGTCGGGTCGCTTCCTGCCCTGGAGAAGTTCACCTTGTAGCGAATCATAGGTAGGCCGTGCGTGCTCCGTTTTCCTGAAGATCAGGCAGGAATTCAAGAACGTAAGCGTGAGAGACCTCGCTAACGTGCTCAATAAACGTGCATAATCAAAACTGGCCAATTACACCAGCCACCACAATTGTGATCAACTGACCTTTCGTACCTATTCAGCGATTATATTGTTTTATAGTTCACCCCTCACACATAACCACTGAACTGGCACTCTTTGCCCCACTTGGCATTGCGCCATAAAATCGAACTATCATCAATTTCCTCCCGTACGGCTTCGTGAGAGATTGTGTCGCAAGCCTTCTCGAGATTACGTTTCACTAATGAAAAAAAAAAAAACTTACGTAATTTGCCCATTACTTTGATGGGTGGAGAGAAACATGGATGGGAGCCAAGGAATCCAAATTTAGTAAAGCTCCCTTCGGCCCCCCCCTCCTCGTCTAAACAGGTGGCCTTAGCGTGAAAATTTAGAACATTTCCACCAAATGTGAGAAAGGAATGTGCGGTTCTCGCATTATTTTGATGTGTGTTTATTTGTCAGGGCATATGTGACTCAAAAGGGGCTTAAAAAATGTACCACCCTGCGATTCTCTAGAGGAAGTCTGAGTCGCCTCCGTGTCCCCCACCTCTCCACCCCAACCACCTAAATATTCGCCATTCTAGCGCCTGGTCCTTGGCCGTGTGTGCATGCGAAGGTGGGTATTGACATAAGGCAGCTGCCTTCGGGGGGCCCATACAGGATAACGACGTTTTCGATTTCGCTCAATTTGCTTGCAAAATAAGTATCACGTGTGCGAAGACATTGCTTGTGTAGTTGGGGTCATTGTTTCTATTTCTGGATCAAGGGCAAGTTTCTATGAAATCGGCTTCAACTTCGTGCTGCTGAAAACAAACAAGCACACTTCAATACCAAGGAGGCAACATTATCATAATATTAGCGAAAAAGTGCCAATCATAGCATTCCCTAATTGAACGTTACATGCGATACTGTTCCTTCACACGGGTTCAACCTACTCCCTTTTGGGCTGCCACAAAAATAATTCTGTTCAAAATACACACGTGAACACTTGCTGCGAAAATGTGTCTCCATTCTAGGGGTATCTCGTACTGCACTGCACCTCTTAGTGGTTCTTTGCAATGTGCTTAAAACTTGGAGCATTGAATTTTGAGGGTTCTTACCTGCTTTTTGCGAGAAAATAAAGCAGGCGTGTTTAGACAAACATTGCTCTACAAGCAATTCCGTTTCTTCAAGTATGAGAAACAAAGTAGCCTCCAGAATGTTCTTCTCTTGGAAAGTTCTGTTTCCGGAACTCCCGTTTGAATCTTTCCTGTATCAACCCTTGCCGTTAAACAAAATGCCTTTTGAGGACCATCTTATGCTGGTTCGTGTCATTTATGCCACCCAAAGTTAGCCCCAAGAGCGATGTAACACGCTTGATGTGGGTACGCGTCCTAAAGACTTCGAGACTCAGAGTGCGAGGTTTTGAGGCAACGATATTTTCATCCTGATATTCTGAATTCCTATTCCACTGGAGTCTACAGCCGAGGAGATCATCGAAATTTATTTTTGCGTGTCAAAAAGCCCACAGTATCCTCGCTCCGCCGATTAGAGAGAACACATCGAGCAGACGACTTATGGAGTATGCGGACTGGAAACACGGAATGAAGCTGTATTTTGGGGTAGTTTGCCCCTGGGAGACGCGGGTATTCGGAATGCTTCCTCCACTCAATCCTCCATTCTAGGACACCCTTTAAATGGATTTCCCCCGCATAAGCACTGCGGAATGCTTCCCTCAGCCGAGCGGAGTGAGCAAATAGACCGGAGGAGGAACTTCGAATACGACCCTGAGTCTTGACGATTGTTCTTTGAGAATAGATAATATTCTTGCTTTTACGAACTACCCACTTTGGGAGGTGAAAAATACAAATCTAGCTGGTTTATTCAGATAGCCGATAACCTTCCTATTGCAATGGCAAGCCATTATAGGGACGCATGCGTTACTTGCCTACACAAGGCTCGTAGTTGCAATATCCACCAGCAGACAAGCACACAATTGTTCGAATCCCTCCCTCAACATTTCGTCTAACAACGCTCCCAATGAAGCCGAAACATTCGTACGTGCACCTTTATATGAGGTCGATTTGGACAAGCAGCATATTGTCTACCTTGTTACTGATTCTGGTATTCGTCGTTGCACACCTTACCGACGCAAATAGTCGGCGTGAAACAATAATTTCCAGGGAAATGTCCTAGTGGCGGGACGACCATCTGCATTAATAACCAGCGCCTTTATCCTCAACGTGATTGGCTGCCCACAATCATCCTCAGTGGTGCCTGGCCAGGTCAGCAGTGCCCCACGGCACGGAGATCGAACACGACTGCTCTCCAGGGGCGACGCATGTCTACGTCGCTCTCTAAGTTCCTGCCGAGCCTTACACACCTGAGAAAATGTAGGAGGCCACAGCGCATCACCGAGTCCACGGCTTCCTTTCATACAAGTGGTGACCCGGACGTAATACGCGGCCAGTGGCAGCCTGACATGGTTACGTGCGTGGACCCGTCGTTACCGGTGTTCGATGCACGAAACCTCAAAGGTTGGTTTTTCAAGGTTGAGGGCAACGTCTCGCTGAATTACGTAACCATTCAGCCGCTCAAGCACAACATCCTCTGGGAGGCGCTTCCCCTCTAGCTCCGCTGCGTCCTCGCCCTGAAACCGCCCAGCGAAACACCCTACGATGATCTTCAGGCGGCCGTGCTCGAGCAATACGGCTATCGAGACCACCCGCCGCCGCCCGTTGCACACGAGGTACCGGCACAGCTTGCACACGGTACGTCGCTGCACATGGCACCATCCGTGCCACCCAGCAGGCACGGTCCGTTCACACCGATGGCGACACCTCGGTTTCCGTCTCCAGTGCGGCAGCCTCACGTTTACCGACAGTACTTGCAGCCCAAGACATCGCGGATGCTCACTGACTACAGCTGCCTCTTTCGCTGCAAACATACCGCGAGAAGGCTCGGGTGAGGCACGGAGCACCGAGGCAGCGACCTCCATTCCGCCTTGGTTAACACCACCGCCACCTACACCCACAGCGATCCTTTCTCCGACATCAACCCACGAGCAGTCCACCGTAACGCTGCTCCTCAAAGCCAGCCTACAGGGCACGCACTATGGGCCACCAGTAAGATGCACATCAACGCACCCACCATCTGTCGTTGTGACTTTGCGTGTCCCATTTCGGCGACAACAAAGGAGCTGCATGAGCCTTCCGCGCAAGACCTCCTGAGTCGCAATGACACTATGAACAAAACTGCCATCCCTCGGGGTGACCTCCGGCCAGGCAAAACCGAGTGCGCTGGAGGACACTGAACGAGCACACGTCACCATACTGCTACTGGCTCAAAACTTTGGAGACTTCACTACTGTTTGTAAATACAAAACCGCACTCTCGCCTGCTCCTTCACAAAACGACGCCACGTGTTCCGCTTGGAGAGCCGCAACAGCAAGCGAACTCACAAGCGACGTGCACCTTCCGGACGAGTCTTCGTTCTGTATCACCCAGCTCCTTTCACCACATTGCCGGCGTCGCGAGGACTGCTAAGAAAAGTTTTGGCCCTCCACCATCGGCAACCGCAGCGTCGCGTCCGACAGACATTGACCACCCGTCTACATGCTTCAGGCTCATGTTCCTTCAGACGTAAGATGAGTCACTGGATGAAGCAACCACGAATCTCAAGGTCACTTCGCCAGTCTCCTATCCTTACGCGACTATGGACGACACCTTCCCCCTCACACAGTGTACGTTATCGTGCCCCGCGTAACTACAGAGGTGGCTTCAAAACGGAGCCGTTCACACGCATGTCTTCTCCGCCCACTTCCTTGGACCGCTTTGTGGATCCCACGATGCACCCGAGCTCTTCTAGGCCTCTACTGTGCCTCTGGGTGCACCTGCTTGATTTCTCATCACAAAACATATTTTGCTGTCTACGTGCGCTACGCCACTTTCCGGCTACGCCACCGGAGGTCTGTCTGTGGCCCGTACGCTATCACCCAGGACCGCTTATTTTCTTAACTCGAACGCGGACATGCCTCCATACCTGTTTGTGTAATGCGTATCTGTGCATAGTTTCTCACGCACTCTGCATCGAACATATAATTTCATAACGAACTCCGCGCTAGGGGGAAGCGCTGTAGTGGCAGCACCACCATCTGCATTAACCACCAGAGCCACTATCGTCATCGCGCAGGGCTGCCTACCATCATCATCAGCAGTATCTGGCCAGGTCAGCATTGCCACGGGACACGGAGATCGAACACCACTGCGCTCCAAGGGCGGTCGCATGTTTACGCTGCTCTCTAAGTTCTAGCCAGGCCTTACGCACCTGAATAAATGTATGAGGCCACAGCGCATCACCGAGTGCGGGTCTCCCTTTCCTAAAAGGTATTTATTGTTCACCTAAATAACCAATGATCGCTATTGCTGTGTAATTACAAATCAACCTCTCGGGGTAGGCCGAATTGTTAAATTTGCATTGTTTTGTATGGCGTCCAGCACAAGCGTACGCACGTGAAACAAAAGAGTTTGAGTGCCCATAGCAATCACCGATTGCTTCGGGCACAAAACACCAGAGGGATAATTTCTGCTCCTGTTGTGCCTGTAGTTCATTGCACTACGTTCTCGACAAAAAACCCGTATAGCGAGAGGGAGAGAAAGAGTGCGAGAGAGATAATGAATAATTGGACAGGTTAGCTACAACAATAAAGAAGCTCTCTGCTCCAAACTTCGAGTTATCAAATGATGTGGTGACTTCCTTAATAAACCACAAGGCAAAACAGTTAACATTAAAACCGATAGCTTTTGCAAGATACCTCCTGCCCATATGAAAAAATGCGGTTGTACAATATATACACCTACGCGGGGCAGTAGGGCCACATTCTGAATCAGGACGGGATCCAGCATACGTGCATTTAGTAAATTCAAAGTCCTGGGTGGTAGTGCAATCCTAAAGGGACCAGCCTTTATAAAAGTTTACGATGCCACAGGTAGGAAAGAGACAATGCCGTGACGTGTTTGAGGAGTTAAATGCTACGTAATAATTTGACTTCCCCATTATTGACATTACATAAAATTATGATCGTGAACTTTAAATTATTACAACAGCTTACGCTATCCGAAAAAAAACTTTCGCATATACTTTTTTCTCCTTTGTTTGTACGTGGGTTATGAGAACAAAACTTCGTTCAAATTTTTAGTAAAAAACATTGTTTTTGTGCAGTTGAGTAACAAGCAGCATAGTAAGGTGCAAGGGTTAAAACTAACTAACGTCTGCTGATAACATATTTATTGAATTGTTGCATTTAAGGAGGAAAAGCAACTAATGGCAGCTTAATGGTTACCGTAGTTCAGGTATTGTTGTCTAATGTATGTGTCGAAGAACCGGATTTTGCGGTTTTTAATGGTGATAGAGCACAAATGGCAGCAGGCTTTGACCTTGTGCACTCCTCCGACCTGGACGCGATAAAAAAAGAAAGTTTTGTAGGGAGGAGGGCCAGGAAAAGCGCTTGGTTTTGTGGAAGGGATAGTTGAAAAGGTGAAGTAAAATCAATTCTGTGGGTGGTTGGGATGCCATCCATGGCCCTGTCTGCACCGAACACGGACGACCTGTTCCAGATCCTTTTTTACCGTACTGAAGCTCTCGGCAAATTACCATAACACCATTATAGTTGTGTGTTGACACCGGCGCCCTCGTAGTTGTGGACATTGGTGCTACTCTCAGAGCTGGTGAAAGGACCTCTACTGAAGCCAGAGGGGGTGTAGCCACAGGAGAAGGTGCCGCCGTTGTAGTTGCAGTTTCAGCTTTTGACGGTGCTTTACGTTGTAGAGATGGTAGGACAGGCAAGTCTTTATCCAAGTCAGTAGAGATGGGCTTGCCTTCTTCACGTGCTTGCCTTCTTGAAGAGTTCTTGGGTCCAGTGCCACGCTGCTCTTGTACAGCTACTTTTGCAGACTAATAGTCAGTCTTATGGACCATCTTATACTTGTAGATCGCAAGCCGAGCAGCTTCCAGAAGTTGCTTCATGCTTTTTCCCACAGTTAGCACAACGGAGGCTCTCGGTGTGCACGAAGTATGATCGTGGTTGCCAGCACACCGAGTGCATCGCGTTGGAAGCTGGCCTACTTTGGACAAATGGCCGAACCGCAGACATTTAGTACACTGCCTGGGTGTTTCAACATATCCGTAGACGCGGTAGTGCGCGTAGCCTATGATGACGCGTTCTGGGGTGACTCTGTGTCAAATACTATTTGCACACTTTCAGATGACTTGCCCAATCTGCGGACTGATTTTACTTGGATCCTCTGACGTTGTGCCTGAAGAACCTCAGGTGGTGTGATGACTTCAGCTACATCTCGAATTCAGCTGACACTACATTTGCTTGGGCGTTGTTGGTAGGCCTTCACGCGGTTTTCCGCAGTGCTTGATATTGTCAACAAACAGTCGGTAGCATCAGCATTGAGTGTGTCGATGGCCAAAAGATTGAGCTGACGGTGCGTTGCACTTGAAGCATTCCATCGGGAGCTATCGTTTCTAACCCATCATTAACGGCTAGTGGGTCGAACCTAGTGATACGTTTTGTTGGATTCGTACACTTTACAATCACCACAAGTCCATGTCTCAGAGGGTTTTTCGGTGAGGCATGTATATACAGGGCTTTCAGTACGCTTGTAAACCCTCGACGGAGCTGTGGAGCTTGCAATTTCTTAAATGGTTCAGAATAGTCTGCGATGGTGTTTGGCCTCCTACACGTGTATTGTGGTTCCACCCGCTGCAGCCGCTGCCGCACCCGCTGCAGGGTCAATTTCGGGTGTTAAATGCATCAGAATAATCAGAACTGAGCTCTTCATTTGCCATAAACTGCGATAAAGTGCAAACAGCCAGTTCCGACGGACCGAACGATATGATCATAAAAAGGAGTAGTGACGGCCATATTAAAGCAAAAGGTAACACAAATCACATAAATCTGACAACCACTGAAAGATAACCCATACGCCGAGAGAAACGTGTACTATGCCAATATATACACCTAAATATGGCAATGGGACCATAGTGTGTATGCACCTAAAAGTAGGGGAATGTGGTCCAGCAAACGAATTTGCATCTATATAGAAACTCCACAAAATTAGCATAATGAAATGTACACACCGACATTATTCCTTGTATGATACAACGCCTACCTTTTGTGTAGTTTGTTGCTGTCATCCAGGAAAACATACGTGAATTTGGTAAAATCACAGTTCTCAGTAATGATTCAACACTCATGTCAGCGGGCGTGTTCAAATAAAATGATGTCATGGCAGAAGGAATGCAATTCAGTAACTGTGCCTACAGCAGGAGTGGCAGGAAACAATTTCACGTCCATATTGTTTTCAATATAGAGAGATATTTTTGAGAGCCTCGAAGTAAGAAAAGTCATCTGCGTCATTCAAAAGAAATTCTGTGCGAGTGCTTATTTTGTGCTTTGTTGGTACCTTATGTGTGAGAACAAAACTTTTTCCTCACATTTGAGTAAACAACTGCTTATTGATGTAGCTGAGGCCCCTCCAGCACATTAACCTACAACAAATTATCAAACTCACGTCCTGATATTGACATGTTTCTTAACAAGTTACAATCTTGCTCGGCTCCGATTAGATCGACTTAGACAAGATGAGCTACTCATCGTCATTATCTTGCTCACGGTGTCAATTTGAGCGCAGTTGTGTTGCATTAAATTCAGGGGTGGTACGAATTACTCGTTGTCGTTTTGTGATGGTGACAGGGGAGAATACGTGAAGAGATTACACTTGTGTGACAAGGTGGCGATAAAAAAGAAAATTGTGTAGGGCCTGAAGAAATGAATTTTTTTGAAGGGTGAGGTATAATTTTAGGGACGTTGAGGGGTGGCTCAAGAAATAAATTCAGCGTTAGGACTACATAGGAGTCCTAGGCTTTCCTGCTCGCACAGGGACGCCTTGCGTCAGGTCATTTTTTATAACACCAGAGCGCCCGGCAAGTTTCCGTGTAGTCACTAAGGTTTCTTTCGGTCACATGAAGTGGTTATATATTTCTGAATGAATGTGATGCAAGTAGGTAAGCACCTCCGCTGTTCCTACCCAACTGAAATGCTCCTATCCCATTGGAACACGGAATTCATACGCATTATTACTCACCGAGGCGCAAGTAATGGAGATACTTCTTTCCAAGAACAAAACGATATATCATTTTGAAACAATTCTGGGGTTTCCGTCACCAGTGAAGACCAAATACGCAACACAATATTTTCTGCATGTTTTTCGTAAAAAACCGTATATACAAAATTCAGACGCGCATTGAGTTGGCGTTTCTAGCGGTTCTAGAGAGACAAAAGTGGTGTCAAAATTCCTTCATGTAATACTGTACTCCATTATGATACGTTTCGGACGTATTCCTTGTTTTTATACCGATGATATGCAGGTAAAAGTAAGAATTTTGTATTCCCATTATTTCCTACATACTGAAGTAAGGACAACTTGCCGAGGCAGTTATTCTTTGTTGGAATTAGAACTGTAACGAAAAAAAACGTTTTGCATTGATTGATTCATTCCTCACTGTCACGAACCGAGACGACGGTCATCGAGTAGAGTATAAAAATTTGTTAAATGGGATAGCGCGAGGCTTTGTTGGAGGAGAGAAAGCTGGGAGGTAAGGGTTACTCACTATGGAAGCCTAGCAGACGAAACTCCAAAGCGAGCTGTCTTTTCTGTAGTCAGCTCCCGGCCCCATGGCACCACTGATTCGTAGGGCGGCACCGACACGGGCCGATGCTTGTCGCGAAGCGACTTGAGACCATCGCACGCCCAAACGAGGTGACACACATGCGGAGTCACTGTACTGGCACATCAGCAGTACTTTATCGGCAGTGATGATGGCGGGCTGTCGTTATCATTTTGTTTTCGTTCCCACTGCCACAACTCCCTTAGGTCATCTGTCTTGGCGCAGCCACACCTGGTTTCATTCACGAACCCGTGGGCTCCCTGAGACAGCTCTTAGAGCAACGGCTCCTCGGCTTTGGGGGTGGTAGCCGGAATGTTGTACCCGCTACGTTATTCCAGTAGCCGCCTTTCGTTTTCTCGTCTCTGTTATAGATCGCCAGGGGTTGACTCCGCGGGTTGGGAGTGGTGTTTAAGTTGTACCTCACTAACAAGCCCGTGCGCCCGCTGGAGGATACTAAGGTTACATGTGGGGCCTGGCACCCACTTGGTGGTGGAGATGTCGGACTCTAACAGTGCTTGCCCTCATGCCGTTTCGATTACATGAGTCGTGGGGTGACATCGAGAATGTCCTTTGAGGCCTCAAATTCTCGTATTTGAGTCCGAATAAGTAGCAATTTTTTTTAATTTGCCCAGCTCTCTGCCAATTACCTTTAGGGCAAGATGTGCACCTTCCAGTATGTCATGAAGCTCTAGCTCTGTTGTTGGCGGCTCTACTTATTTCAAGCACATTGGCGTAGTGTGCGGTGGCATTTTCACAATATGTATCCAGATACGCCGCAGAAATGTCGCAGCGTCCGATCAGCGTCTACGAATTTACGGGGCCTTTAGTAGTCGCTTCTTGCGTCCGCCTTGAGTCGTTTTGAATAATCTGTTAAGGGTCTTGCTACCATTGTCAGTTCGTCCTCCCAGGCGAGCGTTGTCCATGTTTTTCATTGCTGTCGTAAAGAACTGTGTCCACTAACGTGCAAACCCTGGTAGAATATTATTTCCAATATCTAGCTATTACGAGTTTCATGGTGAACTTTTTTGGGCGTGACTCCAATTGATGACTATTTTTTTTTCGCCTAAGAAACAAGTTCCTGTTTTTCCTAAACAAACAACAAATGCAGAATGGAAACTCCGAACGCAAAAGCCTGGCTATTTTTTGTAACTGCTTCAAAAAACACTTTGCTTTACCCATAGTGTAGTTGAGTTGATGACCATCATGCGCTTTCAGTTCACATCGGTTGCGTAATGGTTACTTGCTTCAGAATAATTAACAAACGACCTGGTTTTGGTGAAGTGGCTGTGGCTCCACGTGAGTTGACACGTTTTAACTCACTATAGCCGTATAGATCTATTTTTTTTATGACGAGCTGTAGTCTCCGGAAGAGTCTGGTTCATACGAATTTATCAGCAAACTGGTATAAAGCACAACAGACAAAAATATAGTGAGTCAACTTGATTCAAAAGGGATTAATGGTGATCCCCACAGCCCACGTTCAGGCTGCCTTTAAATTTTAAATTATTAGGAGTGAATTAAATATTTTTTATTTGAAATACACCGGATATTAGGACAAGCTGCCTTTTTCTTTCGGAATGTAGTCTTTTAGCGCCTTAAGAATGTGAATGACCCGCCAGGTCGGACTCGGTAGGATGTGCTGCTTTTTGTGCTTGCGCACTAACAAAATTTCAGTAAGACTTCTTGTGCATTGCCAAAGTGCGTGGCTACTATTGCACTGTAGTATCCTCCGCAATAGTTAAAAATTGGTGTCGCTATGCCCAACGAACATAGAATTGTGGGGTAAGTAGATTGTTTGTATCGGGCGAAGTATGCTTTGTTGTTTAGTTGTGTCGGGGTACGGGAGTGGAAAATCAGTTCTAATCATTTTGATTTTTAAGCAGTTTTAGTAGTACAGTGGACCTCCTCAGGTAACGAGAACCTGACCTTACTGGTTAGTGATTGGGTCTTTCCATTCCAAGCATTCCTACATGCCGAAGGGTGCCATGATATCGTATGTACGGCTGGTTGGTTTTATTTAGTGGGATCACTGCGGCCGATCTCACCCTGCCGTCCATAATTTCCACCATCCTCACGATGGACTACGTGATCATGATCACTGGCAATGCGTCTATGGTTGAATATTGTGGCGAGTGTTCCTTGTTTTTCCCGACAACCCTAGCAATTGTGTGAGACTCAACGATTAGTTCTCTCACATTCGAAAATGGGTAGAACGCCTGTACGGAGATTTCAAATCACTCCTACGATGCTGCCCTACTTATGGCCGGCCGCAGTCGCATCTGTGTTACATTGATTGTGTAGAGTCCGCTAGCTCATCTAGCTTGATGATTCCTTTTTATATATCTCCCTTAGTCATATTTAAGGTGTCTCCTGTTTGTAGAGAGAGGCGCCAGTTTTCAGGATCCGGCGTTTACAACCTTGTTAGGCAAGAGCCTGGTCGCACCGCGTTGTCGAAGGGGCAGTATGGTGACTGTGGGAGAAATATTTGCCCGGAGTATAGGATTACGCTCATGAAAATTTGTGACGATGTAGATTACGATGGTGACTATGATTATGATTATGCATAGCATGACCTGCACACACGTGTGCCTACCACCTTCCTACTAGGCCTGCGTAGAGGCAAGTTCATATCCATGCTTCATGCATTCAGCAATTCATTGACCGAGGCCATTTGAGCCACCTTGATCATCAATCGCTTAAATGACATTCTCCGCAAACACAAAGATCCACATATAAAAAGAGGGGCTGATATAGAGTTGGGTTAAGGACTGTCATTCACTAATGTAACGATAGCCGCAATGAAATACCTGCAGCCACGCTAAGCCCTAAGTGCCCAAAATCCTATTCTGCGCATCCGAAACCGGCTGCGAGCTGTTGGAGGGACCCTCTTCAAAAACCCACCGCGCGCAAGCGTGTTTTGGGTTCCCCGAATTTGGGTGCCCTAAACGCTTGATTCCCCTATTCTAAAACTCTCCATTACCCCACGAGGTGCTCTGCCTCGTACACAACCATGCCTTGTGTGAGTAATCGTGAGTTCTCGAATGATGCTAGAGCAAGGCGCAGGCTCGCTATAAACACGCAGAAGCCCGTCTTGCAATTATGAATTCCCACGGCAAGGTCCTAAATTAAAGTAAATGTAGGCATGTCCAAACCTTCTCGAAGGCGTTGAAAACTTGCGTTAATACCATTCATACATTGTAGACCAGTTGTCCCGAAAAGTAAGAATATCAGCCGTACAGAGTACTAGTGATGGTTAATCAAATCAGGGATAAATATAAAAAAAAACACATTCTAGGTAAATAGGCACTGCTTAAACCAAACTGCAGATCGTATCAGCACTTTTAAACATGTGCGACGAAGCAGTTCGCTTACCGTTCTTACATAGACATTCATTTGCCAAGCAATGGCCGCAGTATGAGCGGTGACATCAACACTGAGCGGCACGTTTACGTTGCAGTTACAAGATCTACTTTCTTTGCATACAGTCTCGTACATAGGACGACCCAAGTATTTCATATTGAATTCACAGCATGATTTTCTCGTTCGTCAATTCGGTCGTCCACGGCGTTAGCTGGCTGCGTACGAGCTGTTGGTAGTGATGGTAGCAACTACCTATACGTGGTGGGGCTGCCGGGAAGAAACGCATCAATCATTTCTCGCCAGGAATATTCGGTCTGTTGAAACATTTTTCTGTAATTTGAATCAAAAGCGCGAGGAGGGGCACACGGTGGCCACAACCAAAGTCACGCGGTCGCATAAGCACAGGAAATGTATTCTACCAGACGACAACATTATCCGGCGTCTTCAAGTGACGTCATTCGTAGGTGACGCCATTGTATATCCTCGACGCCAATGTTTGAGAAGAAGGGGGAGGGTGCTTAAATTCCTCGGAGTCGTTTCTTGAGCCACCACGTTTGAGTTGGCTTTTCAACGAACACATTACGTATTTCCCGTATGCAATAAAGGAGAAGAGGGAAGGAAATTTTTGCTGGGATTCACCTCAAAGAGGCTGCCTGTACACGCAGGCGGAGTGGGCTACCTATCACTTCCATAACGTTTCCTTGGAGGCGCTACAGGAGCTTATCTCGAGCGCTGCACGCCATGGGCTTTGTCGGTGATGGGGGTCTCGGTGGCAGCTTAGAGGACAAAGTCAGCTGAGTGATACGCGATCTGGAAACGGGAAAAACAATAACGGGCAGGGGTTACCAAACGTATAATGCCAAAGAGAACAACCTGACCCACGGAAAACGAAGACCACTCGGAAAATAAATCAAGGAAGCTAAATGCGAAAGCGAACAAATCACCAATAAAACAGGACGAGCGCCTGGATGGGACGGATGAGCTCGAAGAAGCTCGCTCCCAGTGACACAGGCAGGAAAGTTAGCCAAACAACGGGCATATACTGACTGAACGACATTGATGCACTCAAGGGCTACGGGAGAAAGGCAGGCAAAAAGGTGGAAAGTGCTAAAGCTTGAAGTAGTAGGCGCGCAGTGGTTTGATAAGCTGCCGGCCATAAATATTCGGGAAGTTGACTTAGCAGGAGGGCACTGAGCCAGTTTCCAGAAGAGAACAAAAAAGGAGTACGACACCAGACAGAGTGGTAGTCTTTTTTCCAGCGAAGCTATTTGTGTGCTGAACCTGGATGAAGGTGCCGGTGTTCGTTCCTGGAAAGGTTGAAAAAAAGGAGGAGAGGGCGGGTAAGGAAAGAGAATGTCGGGATAAAATGCAATTCAAGTCTCGATGGAAAAGTGGCGAATGGGATTACGCCGCTCTTCGCAGTGGCCAAGATATCGGTTTCATTCGGCGGCTCGTAGGGGATACAGATAAAGGAGGCGCTCGCTACGTGGGCACATGCACCAATTGTGCGAGGTGACCGCCGCAATGGGCAGCAGCGTTGCAGCAGACATTAACCCCCCCTTCCCCTGTTCGGGAGATAGAGATCTGGAAATAAGACGCGAAGGATAGAGGGAGAGCGGGGGAGCGGGAACGGACTGAAAGACGGCCCACGTTCCATGAACGAATCATCGTCATCATCTCCAGCCTATCTACGCCCACTGCAGGTCGAAGGTCTCTCCCATCATAGGGGCACTGACGTGAATCTGTCAAGCTCCCGTTTTTGCTTGCAGTGCGTTGACTGGCTCAAATTACTGCCCTTTTTATCTCTTATCCGTTAGATAAGTCGCAAATTATTTTATAAAGCACAAAAGAAGAAACACTACCATGCGTGGTTTGCCGCGGCCGCACCAACTAAAGTCTGTGACGTCGGGAGGAGGTGCGCCGTGATTGGACGATGTCCAAGATTAGCATTCGAAGACGTTTCGGTTTCGGATCTGGCAAACAACATGCTTGACATCCGACGTTATCGTTGGATGGGCATTCTCCATATCTTAATATTCGTTATACCGCGCTTCTGCATGTTTTCGGCAGTAGAATGCCTAAAATAGGCCTTCCAGGGAGGCTTGGAATCGTAGCAATCACTAGCTGAGGCCTACGCAGTGGATTATTGCCATCCGCGTCACCGTAGACGCTCCAATAACATGCGCGTTCCCCCAATATTTGGAGCTTGCCTCACTCATGCCTGTGTCGTTAAAATGGTTTTCGCACAAGGCGAGGGTCGGCTGATTCTGGCCTCTGCCCACTGCCCGCACAAGTCGGTGCTTATGGTACAAGTACGTCAACGAGAACTCGCTTGCGCGTCAGTGTCAGTCTGCGTGCGTTCTGCGAACTCGTTCGTGGAGCAGTGAACGTTACGACCAAAACAATCGTCACCTCAGTATAAAATCACCGACATAAAACGAAAAAATGAACTTACAAAAACAGAAGGAAACCTCAGGAATTCCAACTTGCAAACAAAATTACACACCTACCTTGCGCTCTACATCCCTCCCCCACGCACCAGCGCAGCCGAATTTGGAAATATGAGGTATATAATGTATATTCAGTTTACACTGTTTTTAGGTTTATTATTTCACGCAGCTAAGGTGACTTTTTGTTGTATACCGCTCGTGCGGTTAGCGTTCTCGAAATTTCCACTATATCCCTTGTTAAGCAATTGCATTTTTTATACGGAAAAGGGTTCGCAGATGCGTAGTCGTCCTGCTATCCACCGCGCTGGTTCAGCTAAAGCAAAAAAGTACTTCCTGCACACTAGTTTTACGCTGTATGGTAAAGGTTGCAGTTGATTTTATTTCATTAGTACATATATTGACCTCGTTGACTCTTCTCCCGCCCTCAGCGGTCCTAAAATTTCGAACTAGCACACCAGTCAGCGAGAGCGTCGCATGTGCGCTTCTGCAGCGCTTGTGTGGAGCGACCTGTACTTGGAGCTTGATACAGTGCACAAACTAACAAACTAAAGAAACGCACGTGCTTCCATTCGCAAACGTGTCGTCGCTTCCCAGCAAACCACGTTACGTCGTGCAGATATCCCAGAGACGTCAGCAATAGACATTGCAGATGTCCAGGAGACGTACTGTTGGGGTCAGAGTTACATATAATCAACGTCCCCACAACTGCAAAAAAACCCATCCAAATAACACGAAGGATCACGTACTGTAGACGTCTCATGGTACTTTTATACGCTGTTTGCGGGACGTTACCTTAGTGGTACGTCGTATAGATATTGTAGTGGTACGCATGCAAGACGTTTATAGACGTCTGTTCTACATTCTTTTTCTGTCTTCGGCACAAGCATTAGTTTCCCAGCAAACCACGTTACGTCGTGCAGATATCCCGGAGACGTCAGCAACCGACATTGCAGATGTCCAGGAGACGTACCGTTGGGGTCGGAGTTACATATATACGACGTTGCTACAACCGCAAAAAACCCATCCAAATCACACGAAGGATCACGTCCAATAGACGTCTCATGGTACTTTTATAAGCTGTTTACGGGATGTTACCTTAGTGGTACGTCTTATGGATATTGTAGTGGTACGCATGCAAGACGTATATAGATGTCTGTTCTACATTGGTTTTCTGTCTTTGGCACAAGCATTAATTTTTTATATTCATGACTTCTGTACGTTAGTATGATATTGTTGATATGAACCTGTATGCCTGAAATTTACATTCTTTATACATTATTTGGAAGTTTGGCCAGCCTCCTTTCAAGGTTGCCTACGTGTTGTGGGCATTTATATTTCAAATACATGCCTTACTAGCTATTCAGCACTGTTTGCTGTTACTTGTCAACTGGTTTCTAGATTAATATTGTTTCCACTTTTGAAGTGCTGCATACTGCATGAAGTCTCATATGTGAAGTGCCAAGCTAACCACACACTCTCGCAGAAGCACACGAAGCACAACTCTAAACAAGAAATGTCGTGTCGAAAACAAGAGGCAGTAAGTAACAGCAAACCAGTCCTGATCAGCACAAGCGCCCTGGACACTAAGGCAACCACAGTAGCGTCATCGAATTGTACCATACAGCACGGCTGTACAGGCCTTCTGCAAATAAACTATCACAGAAACAATTCAAAAATTAAACTATTTAAAATTACAGTCTCCCATCCTATCTCTAAGTACCTGCAGCTGGGTAGTAAAAACGCTTTCAAAGTGCACATACAACACAAGAGTTCAGGCAAAACAGTTTATATTGACTTCCAAATTATGTAATATGCTTTCGCAACACAACCACCTTAATTTTCATTCCTATCTGCCCTGGCCCACAGGGTACACATTGTACAATTACAAGAATAGTACAAATATTCATGACTATAAATAAGTCACACACAGGAGAACAGTTGACAAAAAATAGGAAGAAAAGCAAACATGTAAACCCAGGGTACAAGTACAAGATAGCTATGCAACTTGAAATATCGCACATAAAAATAATTGGGTGAAAAGCAACGCAAGAAAAGTGTGAAAACAAAAAAATGGTTGAATGGTGGTTATAACACACAGCAAATTTACGAAACTAAATAGTTCGCATGTAGCGAAAAGTTTGTGGAACAATAAAATAAAAGCACCTAGGAAACACAGAAGTGGTGTTGAGTGGTAGCTGTGAGTGCCATACAAATTTAAGCTACCTTAAACAAACCAACATCTAGGGAAATGGTTATAATCTATAGAAAATGTGTGTATAAAGAAACGACTGTAGCCGGTTACAAGAGCAGTAGAAATTTACGTGATGAAATGATTCACAATTAGTGAAATGGCAGGACAACAACAAAACAACAAAGAACTTTAGAAACAACTTATTGTATTCTGGTTAGGAAAACAATAAGTTACACTATTTCAATACTTCACACAAAGTGATATGATTTGGGAACAAACGAGAAAACGGGGAACACGAAAATGATTGAATATTGCTTACAAGAAGACAGATTTACATGACTACGTCATTCACACCAAGTGATACGCTCAAAGAACAATAACACAAAATAAAAACGCATGGAAGCACGGAAATGCTTCAATGGTGGTTCAATGGTGCATGCCTCCATCATCAGTTATGGTAGGGAATTCTTAAACAGTATGCGTTCTTCGTTGTGGTGCCAGAAACTGCCAAAATAGTTGCAGACCGGATTGGTTGGAAAGTGAGTAATATTTTTATGGTTCAAAGACTGAAAAAAATTTAATACCGCTTGTAGCAATACAAACTAAGAAGCCGCAGGTTGTCGACAAAGCTGATATTTGCGCAAAATGTGACTGACAACAAAAATCTGGGCCCTATACATTGTCTGGAGAAAGAATTTGATGTCTGTAACTATACGAAAATATCTAGTTACACACAATGCAGGATGCCACTCGCAGGTGGAAAAAAGCGTGTTTCCTGTTTCCTAAACCAGAAGTCCCGCGCCAGGTTGACCGTCAACAGTAGCTTGAGCAGGCGCCTTGTGCAGACTGTTGCAGTAGCACCTCTCTTGCAAGCCAGTTCATCAATCTAGGCATGGGTACAGGAGAACCTGTGTTGTTAATACAGCTTTTTGAGGCTGGTATAATACAGAATGGCCGCCTACCATTGTCCCTGAAAAAGACAGTGTATGACAGCTGCATCCTACCGGTACTCGCCTACGGGGCAGAAACTTCTAGGGTAACTAAAAGGGTCTAACTTAAATTATGGACGACTTAGCAGGCAATAGAACGCTAGAAGATGGGTGTAACAATAAAGGACAGGAAGAGAGTGGAGTGGATATAATTTAGTGTCAGCACTGGCACTACTAAGGCAACCTTAACACTGACTATGACAGCTAATGTGAGGTACCACTATATATAAGAACAATATTTCGTGAATGGGGGCTCTGAGGAAATTTTAGCACAGCTACAGGTCCCATCTGAACTTGCAAAATATTTTTCTGTGTCTATCCTAACCGCTTGGTGGATTGAAGCGACAATATATACACGGATGAAGCCATGTCCACAAAATGTGGCAAAAGGAAACATGCACCAACCCGGACAGCGTCACTGCCATGGACGTATACTTCCTGCAGCAGAAAGGCGAGGTGGGCTAGTTGGTATATATGCATACCTAAATCTTCAAAAAGCACATCAGTGAAAAACTAGTCATGTTGTCCTGTTCGCTCATCCTGCTAGGCCTGTATTTTAGTTGAAGTATACGTTGTACAGCAGGAAGCATCAAAGTAGTGCAAGACATTTTTACAGCCCCTTGACATTCACACATAGTCTAAGTGGCACCAGTCAGCAGCCTGCAACATGTAAGTTATTAGGAAACGACCGGCCAGAAACCAGATTCATACTCTGCCTTAAACCTGCGAAATCCCAAATGCTGTGTTACTCTGATCCCGAAGGTGTGTTACACACTAAATTCATTAAGCTGAAAATTCCATAAGTCACAGAAATTTAACAGCCATTTTTGAATATTTTTACTAGGTTCTGAAAGGTTAATTTACGTTTGCGATGCTGCAGTAAGAGTACGAAGCACAATCAGCGACATGCGAGTAGTTCTGACGTTACAAATAAATTCGGGTTGCATACACGTTGTTAATTCCAACATTTCACGACAAAACTCAGCGTTCGAAAGTATTGAACACTCAATCTAAACGCGAAAAAAGCATCCAGATGGCATTTTAATCTAATGCTGTACTCTCGGAATTCACTCGATTTATTATTTCGTTTTAATGCTACACGCACGGCAATCATTCAATTTATTGTGCACGTTTTTTACCGAAAACTATTATGACGAAAAAAAGGCATCTGCAGAAAACGAAACAAAAACCAATATCACGCTAAAAAGTACACGGTGTGGTGTAACGCATACACGCTTATATTCGCACACGGACTTATATTCGCACTCTACAACTTCTCTTATTTCATTTCATATCAAAACATTCGCCTAGCAAAACAGGACAGAACACAAACACTTCACCAAACACAGGGCTAGAAATTGCGCGAGAATTGATTCTGTTTACAAACGCAGCAGCCAGGTACAAAGGTTCTACCGACAAATCTCCGCAACGCACAAAGCGAGTCCCTCAAATCGTTAGGGCTAACCGCTTACGCGTACCGAAGTTCGAGAGCAACTCTGCTACGTTAAATACATACGACAAGAAAACAAGGTTCACTAGTACTCACTTACCTCCACTACTTGGCAGTATTTGTTCGTCCGGTAGATAAATCCTATGGTAGTCAAATCACCGAAATAACGAAAGTTGAAGGCGTGCACACCCGTGCCGTCACCGGCCTGTAGCACGCGTATCGATACGGAGTGCAGTTAATAAACTGGGGACGATCGGACCCGCCGCGCAGCGACTTCCTGTCTCGTGTTCGTCCGAGGGAAAAACTAGTTCCTGAAACACACCCACCTTGATAAAACGCGTTGCGAAATAGATGCCCAAGTTATTGGTAAATACAGATATTAGTTGCCAATTATATACAAGAAAAGCTTGAGCGTGGGTATTTTTTAAAGAAAACAGTAATTGTACCGACAATCTAGATTACGGCATTTAAGGCAATTTTCAGGGTCTGCGGTGGAAATACAGCTGCCGTGGGGTTGTGGGCGCGTAATTTTACGGTTTGTTCTGATGCCGCAACCACTTGCAGGCTATTTCCGCGCTTTCGCGCGTCGACATCGCCCGCGTTGACAGGCGTCGGCAAAATGCACGGCGACGTGAGCTGACGCGGGAGGAGGAGGGGGAGAGGAGAAAACTTTACTTGAACAGGTAGATCGAGCTTCGAAGTTGGCGGGGTCCTCAGTCCAGGACTCCGTTGGTGCGGCCTGCCGTCTTCCCCCTTTCAGGGAGCCAAAGCTGCTTACTTAGGTCCGAGCTGGCAAGTTCACTCTCCCACTGCTCTTATGTAGCTATGCCGATGTCTATGCTGCTCGCCAGATATCAGGCGTCGACGCAGCGCAGAAGCATCCGAAAGCAGGCGACATTGTCCGGATTCCATGTCCATTTCCTGGTTTGGGGTCATTACGTTCGCCAGAAAACAATCATTCTTCAACACGTGCGGTAATTGGTGCCTTGAGGCAAATACAAGCTATTTCTGTTCGAAAGTGCGCATTCCTCCGTGGCTAGCTTAGGCTTTTCATCGGGGAGATGGGGGGTTTGGGAGAGCTTTTTGCGATGTTAAACGGAGCTCTGGCTACATCGCTTGTAGTGTTAGCATGATGGGCTTGTCTGCAGATCGGTGCGTAACGAACAACGTTTATCAACGCCGGAAATCTAGCGGTGCATTCAATTTCATTCGCGGCTACCGTAGCTTGCATAGGGGGAACGATGAAGCGCGATAGCTTTTCTTGGCCTAAATAAGGGAGCTTGGTTACATCACTTGCAGTATTAGCATAATTGACCTCGCCTCCAAGATCGGTGCGGAAGAAACAAGCGTTAGCACTGCCGAAATTTGTCAAATACGACCAAAACGAATCACCCCGACAATATTCGCTTGCAGCCTCTGTTAGGGTACCAAATTCTTGGGTCCACGCATTTTTTTCCGGCGTGGTCGAGTGGATTGGAGCTTATTGGCTGGTGTTGTGTTTGAAAGACTATAGTTCGAATCTTGGCAAAACCTGACGGAATTTTTTTTTAGTTTTTTTTTTCCAATGAGGGTGTCATCGACTTTTTTCTCAAGGCAAAAAAAGGCAGAGTACCATGCCGTTTAACTACAAGTGACTTTTGAACGGTAACCTCAGTATCAAGGAGCCCCGAAATTTGCTTTGCTCACACTTTGAATTCATGAAGCTGCATCGTTACGTAACATCAAGGTTATATCAAGTAGCAGTAAAGTTGTGCTAATTGCATCTTCGTTCATCATCCTGTCTATTTTGTTCAGATTCGACGGCAATGACCCCCGCACCATCCCCCCCCCCCCAAAAAAACCTTACGAGGCTCGGTGGCAACGTCGCTTGTAAACGAATTCCTGCACTAAGTCCCTGCCATATTTCCGTAAGGTTCGGTATTGGGCTACTGTTTTGAAGGTCAAAGGTTCAAAGCGATAGTGGTGGATTACAATACTTGCAAAAAACCCATCGGTACAAAACCCTTACAAAACACATACAAAATCCGTCGGTAACTTCAGTACATTACGCCTGCGGAGAGTTTGAAACTAAAGTATAGCAGATATAGCTAAAATAAATGTAACTGCGATGGACATGTTCGAAGTAAAAATCGGACATACCAGCAACATCTGAACAACGTCAGCAAAATATGTCTATATACCGTCCCCAAATGAAGCAGCAGCAACATCGAGAGTACGTCTTTAGCAAAGTTGAAAGAACGTCCGACATTAAGGTACCAGCAACGTTATCTCAACATCCAAAAATTTTCATTAAAATATTGCACGTTGTACGGATGTCTAATAGAGATACTGCTTGGACCTAGACTTTCAGATCTTTTTGGGACGTCGCAGAGATGTTAGTGGTTTGCTGGGTTGTTATATTCATGACTAGTGTACGTTAGTATGATATTGTAGAGATGAACCTGTATAATGGAAATTTACATTCTTTATACTCTATCTGGATGTTTAGCCAGCCCCCTTTTCAAGGCTGGCTACGTGTTGTAGGCAATAATATTTCAAATACATGTCTTACTAGCTATTCAGCACTGTTTGCTGTTACTTGTCACCTGGTTTCTAGAATAATGTTTCCACTTTTGAAGTGCTGCATACTGCATGAAGTCTTATATGTGAAGTAACAAGCTGACCACACACTCTTGCAGAAGCACACGAAGCACTGCTCTAAACAAGAAATGTCGCATCGAAAACAAGTGGCAGTAAGTAACAGCAAACCAGTCCTGATCAGCACAAGTGACCTTGACACTAAGGCAACAACAGTAGCGTCATCGAATTGTACCACCAGCATGGCTGTACAGGCCTTCTGAAAATAAACTATCAGGGAAACATTTCAAAAATTAAACTATAAAATGACAGTCTTGCCAACCTAGATGTAAGTAAGTGTAGCTGGGTAGTAAGAAAGCTTTCAATGCACACATAAAACACAGGAGTTCAGTAACACAGTTTATGTTGACTTCACAAAATTATGTAATATGCTTTCGCAACACAACCACTTTATTTTGATTCCTATTTGCCCTGGCCCACAGGGTACACATTGTATATTTGCAAGAATAGTAAAAATATTCATGACAAATTAAATAAGTCAAACACAGCAAAAAGGTTGACAAAAATAGAAAAAAAGCAAACATGTAAACCCAGCGTACAAGCACAAGATAGTTATGCAACTTGAAGTATCTCACATTAAGTGAAATGGGTGGAAAACGGCAGTGTGGAAAAAAACAGTGTGGAAACAAAAAAAAATTATTGAATGGTGGTTACAAAAACAAAGCAAATTTACGGAACTAAATAGTTCCAAATCTAGTGAACAATTTGTGGAACAATACACCAAAAGCACCTTGGAAACACAAACGTGGTGTTGAGTGGTGGGTGTGAGTGCCATACAAATTTGAGATACCTTAAACAAACCAACATCTAGGGAAATGGTTATAGACACTAGAAAGGTGAGTATACAGAAATGAGTGTACGGCGGTTACAAGAGCAGTAGTAATTTTACGTGATGAAATAATTCACACTTAGCGAAATGGCAGGACAACAATAAAACAACAAAAAACTTTAGCAACAACTTATTCAAGTCTGGATAGGAAAACAATACAATGTTACACTATTTCAATATTTCACACAAAGTGATATGATTTGGCAACAAACGAAAAAACGGGGAACACGGAAATGATTGAATAATATTTACAACAAGACAGATATACACAACTACATGATTCACACCAAGTGATACGCTCAAGGAACAATAACACAAAATAAAAATGCATCGAAGCAAGGAAATAATTCAATGGTGGTTCTATGGTGCATGCCTCCATCATCAGTTAATGGTAGGGATTCTTGAACAGTTTTCGTTCTTCGTTGTGGTGCCAGAAACTGTCAAAATAGTTGCGGACCGGATTGGTTGGAAAGTGAGTAGAAATTTCATGATCTAAAGGCTGAAGGAATATAAATGCCTCTTCTAGCAATAAAAACTAAGAAGCCGCAGGTTGTCGACAATGTTGATATTTGCGCAGGATGTGACTGACAATAAAAATCTGGGCCCCTATACATTGTCTAATGAAAGAATTTGATGTCTGTAACAACACGAAGATATCTAGTTACACACAATTCAGGATGTCGTTCGCAGGTGGAAAAAAGTGTGCTTGTCTTTTTCCCAAACCAGGAGAACTCCTGCGCCAAGTTGACCGTCAAAAGTAGCTCGAGCAGGCGCCTTGTGCACTGTTGCAGTAGCACCTCCCTTGCAATCCAGTTCTTCAATCTAGGCATGGGTACAGGAAAATCTATGTTGTTAATACAGCTTTTTAGGCTGGTATAATACAGAGTGGCCACCTACCATTGTCCTTGAAAACTACAGTGTATGACAGCTGCAGCTTACCGGTACTCACCTACGGGGCAGATACTTCCAGGGTCAATAAAAGGGTCTAACTGAAATTAGGGACTACTTAGCAGGCCGTAGAACGTTAGATGATTGGTGTAACACTAAGGGAAAGGAAGAGAGCGGAGTCGATCGGAGTCGATGCAATTTAATGCCAGCATTGGCACTACTAAGGCAACCTTAAAATTATGACTGCTAATGTGAGGTACCACTATTTATGCGCACTATATTTCGTGAATCGGGACTCTGAGGACATTTTCGCCGAGCTACGGGTCCGACCTGAACTTGCAAAATATTTTTCTGTGTCTATGTTAACCACTTTTTTGAGTGAAGTGACAATATATACACCGATGAAGCCATGTCCACAAAATGTGGCAAAAGGAAACATGCACAAACCCAGACAGCGTCTCTGCCATGGACGTACATCCTGCAGCACAATGGCGAGGTGGGCTAGTTGGTATATATGCATAACTAAACCTTCAAAAACCACATCACTGAAAAACTCGTCCTGTTGTCCTGTTCGCTTGTCTTGTTAGGCCTACATTTTTATTTGAAATATACGTTGCACAGCAGGAAACATCAAGGTAGTGCAAGAAATAGTTATGCACACTCAAACTTAAACATAGACTTCCCTTAATTTAAACTCTATGTAAAATTTCAGTGGCCACTGTATTCGAATTTCTGAGGTTAGAATTCTATTGTAGTGAGTTGTTTTGGCAGGCTTTCATTAAATGAAGTGCATTTTGCTTATGTTCTTTCAGTGGCGTTAGCGTTTAAACAACAGACATGTGACAGTGGTGGCTGCGGCATTGCTTAAAAACAGGTAGGAATGAAACCAAAATAATAGATTCCCCCACTCACTTTGGTTATTACTGCACCTACTATGCCCTGAACACAAGCCAGCCGAATATTTTTACAATTCAACTTTGCATCAATATACAGTTAATGAGGCCACACCGCACGATCCTACAATGCAGTGAAGGGTGGGGCATGGATGGCATTGGCTTGCACCAGGAGATAAACAAGTTTAAAAATATTCGTCTCAGCAATGAAGCACATGCAAAATATAAAGACTTAGGTGGCATTTAGGCGACCAACAAACATGACTGGTAGACGGGATAATCAGGACGCAAACAAGACGCACGTGAAGTAAAACATGATACACGCAATCTGCAATTGATACTGGCTCAATTTTACGGCATACAGCAGGCTTTGTTCGTTGCATAGGTGGGATGAATTGACTGTATAGCAATGCTATTGGGGTAGGCCTTCCCCAAGTGAAAGTTGGCAGTCAGTCTTGTTACGAGTTTGGTGTTGCATTTGCAGTTCAGCGCTAGACATAAGAGACACCAACTTGCGCGAAAACAAGGTTGCTATATTCAGCAGAACGGCGTGTTAAAAATACAAAAGTTACAATTGCATTCTTTGAGGCTGAGCTGAGTTTTTTTTGCGTTCTTTTAGGAATGAGTCATCATCTTCACCCACCAATCTACGCTCACTGCAGGGCAAGGTCTTTCCCATAGATCGTCAATTATCCCGGTCCTCCGCTAACTGCGATCAATTTACCCCCGCAAGCTTCACCTCATCTGCCCATCTACTTAATTTCTGCCGCCCCCTGCCACGCTTGCCTTCTCTAGGGATCCACTCTGTTACGCTTAATGACCAACGGTTATCTTTCTTTCGCATTACATGCCTTGCCCACCTCCATTTCTTAATTTCTACTAATATGTCATTAACACGCGTTCGTTCCCTGATCCACTCCGTTCTCTTCTTGTCGCTTAATGTTATACCTATCATCTTCCGTTCAATTGCGCACTTAGTGGTTGGGCGCTTCCGTTCCATGGCGTGCTGAGTATCATCGCACAAATTTTGTCATTCTACAGTTTCTCTGCCCAAATCGCAGAAATATATACGCACAGGATATAACAATGAAAATTCCTGCCACTCGTGTTCATTACATCACTGCTGCACATCAGAGTTTTTCCCGTTCAGGTGCACAATCTCTCGTTCTGTTTTTTTACTGACTGTACAAAAGGCGCCTTCTACGCTGCGAACGCAAACAAATCCCGATGACTCTTCTGAGGCGTTGTGCCTTCAAGCACGAGTGGGGGAAACGAGGCTGTGCTAAAGAGTATGGACCAAACATCCACACAGCTAGTCCACTTTGGCAAATCAGCATTGCGGAGCCAGTAGGAGCAACGGGTGTAGCTGGCAGGGCGCAAGATGATGTTTACGTCAGGTGGTGTCGCCATTCCTATCGGATGTGTCCTGGTTTATGTCTTTCGTGTCTGAATAAACTCAGAGTTCACCGCTTTGTCCTATTTTCTCTTCTTATGTTCTCGTCTACGTGCGCTTGTAAATCCATTGAAGATCGCGTCACCAACAACTGCTTTTGTTGAGGCACGCTTCACAGGAGTTTGAACTTCGACTGGTAGGTTCGAGGGAAGGCGTAGGCCAATAGAGCGGACGGGGCGGAAACTAGAGAGTTTTAGAATAACGTACGCAACCGTATGCAAAAGTTAGCGAACGCTATTCTTTGCGTCGTTCTCACTGCGCATGCGCCGTACGTTAAGCCGCTTCTGCATTTGGCGAACGGAAGCGAAATAGCGTGCCTACGTAAGGCCGCTTGCGTTTTCTAACAGGCGGCAAGTAGCGCGACAAGCATTCACGGTTCCGCCTTTCTGCCGACAGTAATTTGCCTCCGATGGAGAAAGTTCCTTGCTTTACGAGTGCTTAGCACATCTCCCTCGCACAGCTCTGTATCGTCGTGACATCGCTGACTGTCCAAACAAAGCTTTGTAGCCAGGCAAGCGAACGAAGTGGTGTGGGTGTGTGTGGTTGTGGCCCGCGTTCGCGATGAGATGCGACGATTGTGCTTTTGCGGTGAACAAAGCGCAAGTGTTTATCTGCTTATCGCTCCTGCCCCGTCTGTAACGCCCCCGCTTTATTTCGAAGGCTACGTTTCTCACAACGCAGGCAACAACGTACAACCCCATATGCCTTTTCAGAGACATGCTGGCAAAACTAATAACCGTGATAATTCATTAGTAATGACGTTGAAAGGCACAATACTCACGAGGGAAGGCGATTGAACAAGTTGCAACTGCAACGTATAAAATAGCGTTGCATCGGTGACAACTGTCGTCCGCGCTTTCGGCTCGCTGAGCTCTTCAAGACGAATTGAGTTCACACACACAATTCACACGGCTGCACACAGTCTCTTTCATTCACAGTAGTAACAGTAGGACATTTGAGTAACATTCAAGGCTCTCATCCTGTAACACGTTTAAACTGAACGGCGGCAGCACGCGTCTGGCCGTTGCACTCGTTGAACGCCGAAGGTCATGACTAGTCGGATTGGATTGCTCATATGATCTGGCTTTATAGCACCGTCGTTATTTTGCGGTCTCAAAACAGCATATACAACAATAAACTTTTCAATAGTTCGAACTGTAGCGGTTAGTACACATTTAAGTGTATTTGATAGTTTTTATCTTAGCGGGAGGAATTTATACTCAACTTTGGGCACTGCGCGAAATGACGGTGAGATATTTGAGTGGCGCCCCCTGGATGTGACGTCTGAGGGACCCGCTCCTCTGTCGTCTGCTACATTCGCGCCGCGATCGTCCGGTTGTGACTGGCAGCAGTGCCTTTGCTAGAAATCGCCCGCTTTGATGCTCTGGGGCCTTAAAAAGCGTGTTTTTATTCAGATTCCGATAGCTCTGAATAATTTCAAGCTTTATCTCGCACAAGTTTTTCTGAGATGCTCTTATGAAGACTCAACAGTGTAATGCTGCGTATGAAGCAGCGGGGCGCACGGCAGGAAATAAAACGGGTGTTTTCCATTTCTTTTGTTTTTGTTGACTTGTGTTAGATGAAAGTTTTTTTTTCTGTGCCCAACGCATTCATTTTTCTGCACCGTCCCAGGAGGTTTGGAGATGTTTTTAAGGCTCACAAAGTTCATGTGGATATGCAATGCAATGATATTTGTGCTACGCCGCAGATAATGTTGTCCCCAGTACTCGAAGAAAGCTTAATTTCTATCGAACCATCGTTATCGTAACGAACTCAATCTCAACCCGAACAGTTATGCCATGATTACGGTGTTGAAAACTTGATATACCCGCTAACGAGCGCAATAAATAGTGTACATGCCAATTTTCAGTATAACACAATTCGAAACCAATGAATATGTCCAGGCAGCTTTTTATTGTTTTCCAACCACTTCAGGCGCAAAGAACAAATCCTGGGCAACTCGGGGTGACGTTCGGTGAATTGAGGAATGAATCTTTCTCTCTCGTCTGGGACTGAGGAGCCTGCCCACTAACCAGCTCGATTTTACTGTTAAAGTTTTCTCCTCCGGCTGGTCCTCCTCCCCTTGAGTGCAGTTCTACTATAACGCCTATCTGAATATTGGGATAATATGGCTGTGGCAAATGTACCAAAATATTCCTCCAAATTTGAACAAAAATGCCTCACTGTATGTTTGCAATACCGGTTACTCGTCTTGCTCAATAAGCCTGCATACTGCATACTCAATAAGCCTGCATACTCCCTGGTATAAAACCAGCACGCGCCTATACACACAGCAGGTTGTTTGGAAACCAACCTACATTATTTGTGCCCCATAGTGCATGTCGGCACACTCTCATGCCGTGACAACGTAAAGTGACTTTATACAATAGTTTCGAGCGTTAGGCAAGGTTGCCAAATCTGTTTTACCTTACATATACGATTAGCTGGAATCGTAATGCCTTCTGCCAAAGCCGACAGCCCCGAAGGATTGGAATTTGTTTTGGTCCTCCATTTTCGCTGTTGTCGGTTGTCAGCCTCCGGCTTTTACGTTTGTTCGAAAGACTGCTGCATACAGAGGCTGACGTCTAGCTCAGACTCTTCGCGCTCCTCACGGGGCCAGCTTCACAGCAATGCATGGGCGACGCCGGCAATGTTTTTTTCCGGAGCGGTATCACAAACTATACTTAAAATCACGCCTTGAGCTAGTTTACGCTATTTTAAGTCTTTTGTTACGAAAAAAGTCGCGCATACGCGAGATCTAGTGCTGACAAGCACAAAATTTCAACCGCGCGCAAAGAAACATCGGAGAGAGCGAGCACAAGGACCAAGTAAAATGGTGGTTTCAGTGAATGAAAACTCCTTTAGGCATCAAATTTTTTTCAGGCATATGTTGAAGATAATTTATTTATTATGTCCTCCGCATTTATATTTCTGTAAAAGCAATATTGGTGGATAACAAAACTTGCACAAAACCCCTCGGTACAAAACCCATACAAAATCCTCGGTAACATGAAAAGGTTACGGCTGCGGAGAGTTTGAAAATAAGGTATAGCAGATATAGCTAAAAATATGTAACTGTGATAGACATGTACGAAGTAACAAGCAGATATACCAGCAACATCTGAACAACGTCAGAAAAATATGTCTAAATACCGTCCACAAATGAAGCAACAGCAACATCTAGAGTACGTCTTCAGCATAGTTGAAATAACGTCCCACATTAAGGTACCAGCAACGTTATCTCAACATCCCAAAATTTTCAGAAAAATATCGCACGTTGTACGGATGTCTAATAGAGATACTGCTGGGACATAGACGCTCGGATCTTTTTGGGACGTCGCAGAGATGTTAGTGGTTTGCTGGGTTAGTTTCAACTGAGCGAACGAATTACGACAACTCATCGGAGGCCGCCGGACTGCACGCTGGGCTGACCCAGAGTAGTTCTGGGCCGACTGACTCTGTCGGAAGGTCGGCGAGCCGTGCAGTAGAGCAGTCAAGCCAAGTCATTTCCTCCTGACGTCACACGAAAACGCCACAAAAAATGGGCGAGGATGCAGATAGGAGGACAGCTTTTTTCATTGAAGTGTTATAAATAAATTCGCGTAACGCACCCAGAGTGGTCTAAACATGACCTATGGACTCCGGACTGCAATTTGCGCTTGTAATCCCTCTATGTGTACAAATCACTTCAGTGTCTCTTTAACCTCCAATTATCCCGGTTCGGCGGTAACTGTGATTAATTTATCCCAGCTGCAAAGGGGTTTATTGGAAGGGAGACAGAGTCCGCTGGAGAGGGATCAAGAGGCAAAAGCGTCCAAGGTGAACCAGCCAGAGGAATCCACTCGAGCCGCGCGATCACGCTCAGGTGATGACAGCAGTTCATCCGTGCTACATGCTCATTCGGGGATGGACCGGTCTGTGAAGAGGGATTGGACGGCGAGAGCACTTCAAGCAATCTCCATTACAATTGCCCCCCGTGAAGCAGGAGCCATCCTGGCGACTTACGGCGATGAAACGACTGCGGGGTCGTTGTAGGGCTTCAAGCGACTGATTTGGACGGTTTTGCTACCACGACCGCGAAGGTCTGTAGAGGGCGTCAGTGGTTCTACTGTGTAGTTCACGGGAGAAGTACACTTGAGGACGCAGTAGGGGCTGTAAGGTCCACTTATAAGATAAGTGGCAAGGCGCGCAGGCTGTGCGTGAGAACCCGCCGCTGTGTCATGTGGCTCAACGCTGTGGACTCTACGCGGCAGCTGTCGCCAATTCGTCACGGCACGTATGGGCGCCGGATAGTCCGGCCAACGGAATTCCGCTGGGATGATCCCCCTTTAAAACGCAGTCGGTGTCGAAGGAGTTGTAAGGCCCACTGATGAGGTCAGTGGCCAAGCGCCCGGGTGGCGCGTGAGAACTCGCCACTCTGCCTGGCGACGTAGCACTGCCAACACTGCAGAGCAGTCACCGCCAATTTGTCACGGCACGCACGGGAGACGGTTGTCTGGCCGACCGAATACTACGGAGATTATCCCCCATTGAAAACGTGACGGCGCCGCCGGGTTCCGAGTATCGTCAGCGTGCCGCGCCAGGGAGGTGTAACTGCCAAAGTCGGAGCATGCGCCCCACGAGTCCCATTGTTGACGCGCTCCGGTCGGCGTAGTGCACTGTCGCCGCCTTTTGCCCTCACCCCGCGGTGTCGCGCGCGCTTGCTCGTCTGCGAGCGGGCCGTTGACCCGAAGATGATGGCGCCTCATTGAATATTCTGTAGCGCGCTGAGTGACAGCTGTCTACGAGAATTTGGGCACTCCCTTACGCGTGTACGAATGCTACAGGGGCGTTCCCGAGAGAGCGTGAGCACGAGGTGTTATAAGGCCGAACTTGGCAGCTAGAAATAGTTCTTGTCTGAGCGCTGAGGTGGGCAGTTCCCGGCGGGACAAGGAGTCTCGACCGTTAAAGCTAGGTTAGGATTTGTGAGCCCCCTAGGCTAGAGGTTAGGATCGCGTCAGAAGTTTGGGGTACAGGGCCTTACCGGGCAACTAGACGAATCCTGCGGCGAGACAGGGTCTCTGCCGTCGTTTCTAGAGCGGTTTGTGTAAGCTCCGAGGATAGCACAGTTAGGCGAAGTTGAGAAGCTCAAGTAACTTGTACGCACTCGGAGCTAGCGTCTAGCTGAAGATTGAAGTGTTTCCTTTCATTACTCATGTACCCAGTTTCCTGCTGTAAATAGCTGTATATAAACTCTTCGTTTCCCTTCTCCAACTACAAACGCCTTGAGTTCGTCAATTCGACCGCCACCTTCAAGAACTTCAACACCATTGCCCTGCCAGCCTCCTGCCAAATCAACCGGAGCCCGGGCGATTGGGTTCCTGATCGACACCGGACTTCGGGGAAACGAACCAGAAAAATCTTTACTGGGGCCATGATACTTTGCAAGCAGTTGGATGATAGACCCGATGTTGTAGCGGGGACCCACACCCAACGCAAGGTCGCCAGCTCGAAAGGAAGATAAGGCGTGGTTGCTTTCGTGAAGATGCTTCTGGCGACCCTGGTCATTTGTTGTCAGTGAGCGGGCGAGCTGGCGGCACTCTTTGGCTTGTCGGGTTATGTCGGAAACAGGGTGGAACTCAGAAGAATCGGGGCTGTACGGCAGTATTGTGTCCATTGTGCAAGACGGCTCGTGTCCAGAGAGGAGAAAAAATGGTGAAAAGGTAGTAGTGGTGTGTGCGGCGGTGTTGTAAGCAAACGTTACAAAAGGTAGCCCCACATCCCAATTGGAAGGATCATGAGCGACGTAAATGGTGAGCATGTTTCCGAGTGTGCCGTTGAATTTCTCGGTCAGGCCATTCGTCTGTGGGTGGTATACGGACGTAGTGCGATGAACAATTCTGCATTGAGCGAGGAGGGATTCAACAACCTCAGAGAGGAATACGGGTCTTCTGTCGCTGAGTAATTCGCCGGGTGCACCATGCCGCAAGACAAGGGAGCGCAAGACGCACCCAGTACATCACGCCCCGTAGCGGATGGCAGCGTTGCGGTTTCGGCGTAGCGGGTTAGATGGTCGACCGCAAAAATAATCCATCGGTTGCCGGAAGGGGTGCATGGCAAGGGGACGTACAGGTCGATACCGACACGATCGAAAGGATAAAAAGGACATGACAAAGGCTGCAGAGGGCTGGCTGGTTGCGGTGCAGGCGTCTTGCGGTCTGACAGTCAGTGCAAGCACGAATGTATTTGCGCATGAAGCTGTACATTCCACGCCAATAGTATCGTTGGCGGAGGTGAGTGTACGTTTTATGAAGTTCAGCGTGAGTGGTTTGGGAACCAGAATTGTAAGCAGCGCATACATCATCACGTAAACTGCGGGGAATCACAAGAAGCCACTGCCGACCATCGGGCATATTATTGCGGCGACAGAGATGATGGTCATCCCGTATAGCGAAGGAGGCGGCTTGGCGTCGAAGAGCCCTGGGTCGCGTAGCGGTCGGTGTAGTGGAGAGAAACTCGATGATCTTCGCAATCCATGGATCACTGCGCTGCCGCGAAGATGTGTTGGTGAAGGTTAATGACGCTACGAGCGTATCGGTTCCCGCAAGACGTCCCGGGTTACCAGGCAACGGAGAGCGAAACAGTGCATCCGCATCAGAGTGCTTGCGGGCGGATCTATAAACAACTCGAATATCATAATCTTTCAGGCGGAGCGCCCCACGAGCAAGATGTCCCATAGGGTCTTTGAGGGACGACAGCCAGCACAGCGAGTGATGGGCGGTTACCACGTCACAAGGGTGGCCGTAGAGATAGGGTTAAAATTAGGAAAAAGCCCAGACGATGGCAAGAGTTTCTTTCTCGGTAACCTAATAGTTTTGTTCAGCTTTGGTAAGAGTCCGGCTAGCGTACGCGACGAGGTACTCCTCGTAGTTAGGGTTGCGTTGAGCTAGAACCGCACCGAGTCCGGCGCCACTGGCATCAGTATGGACTTCAGTAGGGGCGTTCGGATCGTAGTGCCGCCGTGTGGGTGGCGAAATCAACAGACGCCGCAAGGTTGTACACGCTTGATCGCACTCCTTGGACCACGAGGACAGGCCTTTGTCACCACCGAGGAGCTTGGTCAGTGGCCCAAACCAAGACGCGAAATTTCGTACGAAGCGCCGAAGGTACGAACATAGCCCAATGAAGCTGCGGAGGGCTTTCATTGAGGTCGATTTGGGAAAGTCGGCGACAGCACGGAGCTTTTTGGGATCTGGTAGGATGCCATCCTTTGACACTACATGGCACAAAATAGTGAATGTGCGAGCACCGAAGCGACACACTTTGAGGTTCAGTTGAAGCCCTGCAGCACTTGCGCATGTCAATATTTCGTGAAGACGAGTCAGTTGAGTCTGGAAATCCGAAGAAAACATGACGACATCGTCCACGTAACAGAGACATGTCCGCCATTTGAGACCACGCAAGATGTTATCCATCATTCTTCCGACCATGGCGGGCGCGTTGCATAAGCCAAACGGCATTACATTAAACTCATATAGGCCGTCTGCCGTGACAAAAGCTGTTTTTGGTCGAGCAGGCTCAGAAACCGGGATCTCCCAATAACCAGAACGCAAATCAAGGCTGGAAAAGTATTCAGCACCGTCAAACAATCAAGGGCGTAATCTATTCGAGGCAGGAGATAAACGCTTTTCCGGGTGATCTTGTTAAGGCGGTGATAGTCCACACAGAATCGGAGGGACCCATCTTTTTTCGTTACTCCCACCACAGGCGACGACCAGGTGCTTTGAAAAGGACGGATGACGCCACGTCGGAGCATATCATCAACATGCTCACTAATCACGCCACGTACCGATGCCGACGCCCTATAGGGTCGCTGTCGCAACGGCATGTGGGTACCTGTGTCAATGTAATGGGCGACCCTGGATGTTCTGCCCAAAGAAGCTTGCTTGCAGTCAAAGGAAGACTGAAACTTCCTAAGAAAAGCCAGGAGGTTTTTGCGTTGCTTTTCTGTGAGCTGATGTGGAAGTTGTAATGGTTTGCCCTTTCCTAATTAGATCTTTCGTCTCCTGGGAAAGTTTACCAGTATCCTGTCTATCCATCGTGCCCCCGACTTCTACTGCACACTCCGTGATAATGCCTGTAAGATTGTCGCTGGCTTGCTGGGTCATACACTCAGCTTCCTCTTTTGGTTCCGGGGTCCTAGCGCCCGGCCGCGGCTCCCAAGAAAGACACTGCGCCCCCTAAAACCACACCTTTACTGGGAGTCATTTTCCGCCAATGTCCGCTCCTCAGCCGATCCGGCTGCGCACACCTAACCCAGCCGAGTTCGCCATGTTCTAACCTCGCTCATCATGCGCCACATCTTCACCCTCCACCGGCACATGTCCATCCCGTGGGATTGTCTCCCGGAAATGTGGTACCGGGGTTCTTGCACCCGGACGCGGTTCCCCTGGAAGACACTGCGCCCCCTAAAGCACACCTTTACTGGGAGTCCTTTTCCGTTGAGGTCCACTCCTCAGCCGATCCGGCTGCGCACACCTACTCCCGCCGAGTCCGCCATGTTCTAACCTCGCTCATCTCGCGCCACATCTTCGTCCTCCACCGGCACATGTCCATCCCGTGGGATTGTCTCCCACCACTATTGACGGGTTACCACACTCTGTAAAAGCTTAATGTCGGTTCTGCAGCGGGGTCCTGAATTATTCAAATTCACGTCTAACTGTTAGATCATCGATCGGCTCCTTTCGTACTAGCTTGTTACGGTTCTTCCTGAAATATAGCCTTAATTCGTGATCCTAGCATACGGTGGTCACTACACTTTACCCTTCCAAGAAATTCTACATCCTGCACGACGCCAGGGTTATCGCACAATGTGAAGTCTATTTCACTTTTATGTTCGCCATTCGGGGTCCTCCACGTCAACTTCCGGCTCTACCGTTTGCAGAAAAACGTGTTGGTGATGCGTAGAATATTCTGCTCTGTGAACTCGACAAGTAGGTGCCCCCAGTTATTTCTGCACCCAGACCATAGTTCCCAACTGCCTTGTCTCCAGCCTGATTCTTGCCTACATTAGCACTGAAGTCTCCCATAACTACGGTATACTGTGTTTTTATATTAGCCATTGCCGATTCCATATCTTCATAGAAGTGTTCAACCAGCTCGTCGTCATGGCTGGATGTAGACGCGCAGCCCTGTACCAACTTGAGTTTGTACCTCTTATTAGGTCTAATTACAAGACGGGGTATCCTTTCGTAATAATTTAGTATTCGACTATGTTGCCAAGTTCCTTTGATTTACTGGAAAACACACTCCCAGTGCTCTTTTGTCCACTAGACCACAGTAACATCCATCAACAAATAGGGCATCCAAAATGCCAGGAAACGACGAAGGCCGAAAGCTTTGTGGGGGGCCAGCGAGGAAAAAGAGATATATTTACATTTTTCGAGGGTTTGAAGGGGTGACAAACTGCATCGTTTGAGGAACTATGCACGATGGTGGTTGTACAGGCATGGCATCGCCATGTTGAGGGAGACGAGAGGCTGTAGAATGCATCAGTGTTTCCTGAAACGATGGAAAGATATTCAGCATTTTAATTCTGTTTCAAAGTGATCGGTAAGGACATGTGTCTCAATGAAAAGTAACGACTGTACCCATAACCACGTGCACACGCACACGTACACACAGCAATGTCCCATTTCCTAATAGGTACAACCAGGTAACCCTGTATGCATCCATCCCTATATACGGGTTCGGTTGGGACATTCAGGGTATTGTTTCTAACGGCAAGCAGAACTCTGTTGTTTAGCCTCAGTAGCCTAGTGGGGTAATCGCGGCTTTTGCGACGAACTGCCTGAACTCGTAGCACTCCATCTGGCCAGGTCAGGAAAATTAAATACACTCTACGGAATACCGTGAAATTTACATTTTTATTCTCTATGATCAGCGGGAAATGAGGTGCTTGTAGTTTTTTGTTTGTCCTATCGTATTCGCTTGCGGGTTTCAATTTTAATTTCTCCATAAATGGTAGAATACGTAGCCCTAGTTCGAGCGCCCTCAATCGTGCTTCCGAGCAGGCGATGTTTTCCACCCTTCTTATATAACTCATATGACCTCCGTCACTAGGCACCTTCGCCGTACACCGACGCAGAAGTAGCCCCAATCACCTTTCAGCTGCCTTCCTTGGGGCGATGACGCCAGGTTCCCCATTCCTTCCACCCTCACAACCTCCAAGCGCTGTTACAAACAGGTATCTCACTCGCTACTCCCGAATGAGTCGCTGCATCCACGCTATATTCATGCCGGGAGGACGACCTCCATTCACCGGGTACCGGACCGAACGCCCGGTTTGCTGGCGATCAGAGGCTTAACGATATCTCTTGTCCCGAGGATTTTCGCCATGCAGCACCCGTTATCGCGTCTCAGCAGGGGCAAACTTCCGTTTCTTTGGACGCCGTCTTCAGTGTTGTTTTGTTTTCTGCTTCCTTGCTTGGTATTTATAACTGCGTACATCACACACAAAAGATTTGCTCTATAGCATTGCTATTAAATAAAAAAAGAAAGATTCCGCCCTTATTTCGCAAGCTTGCAATTGCTCCTTTGGGAGAATGCTTCAGATGCCTCACCAAACGCGATGAGTAAACGTAGCTTCTGGTGACTACACAAACCGAAACAAATTACGGCCGCGTAAAAATAAAATAAGTATAAATAAGTTATACATAAAAGAACACTTTGTCTTTAATGCCATTTGAAACCGGGATGCCAGAGCAGGGGACAATTGCAGTAACTGCAGTACTAACCCGGTACCGAGCCAGAATGAAACAGTTGTCCTATGCTTGCCGCATGACATGAACGTGACGGCGCCGCCAACACCATGCCGCAACGATGAAGTCTTCGATAATTGCTGGCTTTCTCTTTCAAGTCCTTTAAGAGAATTAAGTGCCGGTTGAACGCTTCGGTTCAGACTGAAAACAATATAATTGTTACATTCTATATCACAAAGGCTCCAGGAGAGCTTCGGCTTTAAAAACCTGCGCAACGATTCCACATGAGCGGATTGATTTTACAAACCGCGTACTTCCCTGCAGAGTAATCGCATCACAACAAATTTTCCGGAAGAAGCTCTGTTTTAACGGAAAGTGTCGTACCTCTGCCAGGTAACGGTTCTTTTGCGGCGTGGGGGGTGGGGGGCACTGGAGGGTTTCACTGACGGAGCACAATGTAGATGGCGCCGCAAGTTTACCCAGCGTTTCCCGCGCGGAGGTGCCTGGTCGCCAGCGGGCACGTCGGCGGTACGACTTTGTCACCTGTATCAGCGACGGTTTTTTTGTGCCCGTTTTCGCGGGGCTTCCGGGTCGTACGGCAAAGATACGTTAAGGATTGGTTTTTAAGGCGGGAAAACAAGATGTTCAGCCACATACAGACATCTGGCCGCTGCAAAAACGCCACCTTTTGCGTACTGCTTACCACGAATGGGACTCCGTTTTTCGGAATTACTGAATACCAATTTGGTTGTGCTTTGATGCAGCGGCTGTGCAGGGGGAGGGCGCTTTTGGCGCGAGTCCCAGGTAACGGCTGCCAGAATGCCTAGTTTCACTCTTTCTAGAGCCACTTTTTTTAACTTTTAGTGACGTCGCATGGCGAATTGTTGTGGTGCCGTTTACAGCTTTCTTTTCCAACCACAGCGTGGATTGAATCCATTTTTTGTTTTCAATTTATTTCTGATTAAAAAAACATGAATATTGTGTGTTTCAGGCTTTTTCATGTTTCTTTTCAACCGCTCGCATATTCCCACAAAAAGCAGCAAACCATCACTAAAATATACACTGAAAGCAAGGTCACCCGCAAGGCGGCTGCAGCCTTGCTCGCGGCACCTACAAAAACATACCCCTAACTTAGCTTCCTGCATACAGTACCCTCCACCATATATCCACCAGCATTACCACATCGTAACAAACTTACAACACTGCGCCAAACCACCTGGGCTTGCCCGAACACTCGAGCAGTCGCACTCAACCCTAAGTGAAGCGGGAGGACGCGCTTTGCCGCTCGGTCCCTGGGGACCCGCGGCAATTGGCGGACCGGGCACGCAGGGCAGCAGCCGTGCAGGAGCCCTGGATCGAGGTCTTCTCCCGCGTTCCAGCGTGAACCTGATTGATTGGTCGATTTTGGGGTTCTACGCGCCGACGCTAATCAGGCGATGAGGCGCGCTGTAGCCTAAGGCCACGGACTAATTTGGATGACCTGGGTATATTTATTGTGCGCCGCAATCTGGAATACGCTTGCGTTTCTGCTTTTTCGCCTCCACCAAAAAAGCGGCCGCTTTGGCCGGGAATCGAACCCGTGCCTTTGGCAAGCGAGAACCTGCTATCACTTGAAATGAAGTTTCACCACCACCACCAATAAGAAGGTTGTGCGCCCTGCTAACACAAGGGAGGAAGGACTGCGTGGGTTTTTTTGTTACTGCTGCAAAGAAATATAATTTGTAGAAACGAGAAAAATGGATGCTCTTAACCTAACAGAAAAATTTTAGGGGCAGAGAACAAAAAGGGACCACAGCAAGATGCCATCAACCGGGTGTCGATACACCATCGACCAGCACGACATGTATACAAAGTTTGTTTGTTTCCCAGGAAGGGGTGTCCCCTGTTTGCTAAAATAGACGCAATTTCCATCTTGTTTATGGCAAAGGGTGCACACATTTTTAGGTTTCTCCAGTGAAGATACCGTGTGAGGATCCCATAGGCATCAAAAAGTGGAGCGCAGCAGCCGGAAGAACAAAACGTGAATGACCAGCTTCACATCGACGACCCGACATTACATGCGTGCTTTATAAGTGAATAATTTAGACAACGACCTGCTTGCCCTGTGTAAGAGCGTCCGCCAGTCAAGGGATTCTCGTAGAGGACGTTGTGGACACTAGCGGCAGCATAAGTTCCTCCTTATAAAGCGTTTTTAGCTTTCGTAGCGATAGCTACAATGGTCGTATTCTCGCCGTTTGGTTCTGACAGGTGGCCGCACCTCTCCTCCCTAGCTGGCAGCGGTTTCTACGGAACGTGCGGAAGCTTGGGAACCTAGCGATTCCCTAGCCGCGCAGCTGGCAGCGCAACTCGAAGCGCCAAAAAAGAAAAAGAAATGAAAAATAAGAACAATAAAATAAAAAGGTGAAAAATAAAAAATAAAAAAAAACGGATAAAAGAAATAGAATAAATTTGTAAAAATAGAAAAAAAATCTATGTATCGAAAGGCGGCTCGTTGGGATTTGTCGCCAGGCTTAGTCTTCGGAACGAAACCAAGAGAAGGCAGCGAACCGAGGAGACGGATGAAGAATAAGCCGCACATATCGAGAAGAGTCGTAACCGTACCGAAAACCAAGCTAAACAATAACATTAACCGCACCTCTCGCTACGCACACCCAAGCATAACTGAGTTAAGCCAAAGGCAATTTTTTGTGTAAAGTGTTCCCTATTATGAACAGTTGCATGGTGTTATATGTCGCAATATTAAAAATTTCTATTTTTAATGTATATTGCCCTTCGTATCCCGATAGGCATTCTGAAGTTGTAATCCAGCGCCACCGTTTTCTCGCCTTTTCTTCTTTCGGCCTTCCTCTCAGCGCTTTCACCACATCTGGAGGGGCAAGCCGTGCTGTTAGTTTGGCCCCAATAAATTTCATTAAACTGTCTTCCTCTCCTTCTCTTCAGACTTTTTCACGCCAAACTCAAAGATGGTTAATTTTCTCTGGAGCACGTTAAAATGTTGTTTACGTAGCGCCTTGTGTTACTTATAGTGCACTGCTGCTGCAATAATTAAAGCAGCAAGCTCAGACCCAACTTTCATACCCCTATCTCATAGCAGGGGCAGTGGGTTCTTGTACACAACCATCGAAGTTAGTGGGAAGGAAAGGCCCGGATGTACAAAAGACGCTTACAAGATTGATCAACCCTCTTTCCTAGTGGATCCTGTCCCCTATTAGTAGACGCATCTGGGATTAATGTTGTTGGCCGCCCCTGCTTCGATCCATCGGTCCGTTTCTGATATTATTCGTTCACGTGCATACCTCTTCGCCGGCGTCAGCATTTTTTTTTCGTTAGCTTCTTCTATTAAAAGCGAGTGGCTTTTTGTGAGTCATAGTACCGACTCTGGCATTCTTTGAGAACCGCTCTTCCAGGAATCAACCGATTAACAGCGTCCCAGCCCCTCTTTCTTTTAGTGCGAAGCAGCATACGTCTAAGCACCGAAGGAAAATTTCATGTCCGCATTAACACAGAACTACACAAACATATGTCCCAAGCTACTACTGGCTACTGACTACACTCTGGCTACAGAAACAAACAAAACCTGTGCCCGCGTAGAGGAGAGGAGACCGTCGCCTTGCCGGCTAATCTACGCCCAGACGTGCAGTAAGAGGACACAGACGGTTGCTCGGATTCAAGGTTTGGGGAAAGGGTAAAGCGCTCTTTGGCGGTGACGCATAAAACAAAAGTGAGGTGGAGCAGTGATAGAGATGACGCCAAGTACGGGGTGTCACCCACCTCCTCGCCCTTCGAACGACGCTAAAAGTGGCCGTCAGAAACGGCGCGTTCCGAACTGCGCAGTAAGGTGCCGGCACGGGCGACATGACAGCAAGCAAAAAAAAAAAAAAAAAGAACGCAACTGCCTCTCGCGCTGTTCAGGCAGGGGGTGCGCGAGCACTGAAAAAGCGAGAAATTTTAGTTGCATTGTTCAAACCTCCGGTAAATTCATCAAGAGAGGAGTGAGACAGGAGGGCGAAGAGCGTGATGGGTGGTAGAAGTGAGCGGATGCTACATATGCGAATTCAAGGGACGCCGCATGGTTAATCGTTGTTGGTGTGGTTTACAGCTTCACAGTCCAACCACTTTCACAGCGTGGATTGGAGTCAATGTTTTGTGAGTGGGCTATAAAGTATACTTTCACCCGTTCATAAATATCTATGCTATTTACAGGTCAAGCTACCCAATGACTCGGTTCTACGGAATTAAATGCGCGAGTTGTTGTATCTCTATATTCAGCGATTCTAACATTGAAGGTGTGTTCGGGTTTGAGTGTCGCATTTGGAGTATCTGCCTTGATCTGCATAAAACATTTTCCGTCCAGTATTTTTCACACGTAATAAAGCACGGAAGCCTAATTAGTTCTTGATACAACGCCACATTTATTTAAATTCGACCAGTGTAACAAGAGACGCAACTAGAGACGTTTCACGGTGAGTAACAGGAAATTAATTATGCGCGATAAACAGTACCCAAATATTTAAGTAGAGCGAATGAGGCATTTCTCCCCGTGAAGGTGAATGTTTTATTTTGCAACTCCTACGCATTCCCATTCCCCTGTGTCCAGTGTCGTGTGTTGCGGAATAAAACTGTAAAATTTATCAAATGTGCTACATCAGTTACACAAACGAGCTGTTCACTGCCTAGTTGAAGTCCGGAGGAAATCCCGAAATTATTCTGCTGAAGTGTGTTTGTAACATTTGTAAGCAAGTGGCGTTTGAATAATGAAACTGGCTTAACTTTTTCAGAAATTAGTAAAACCTCGAATTTCACTCGAAATACGGATTCGCAACATTGAGGGATTGGTTTCCGGAAAACCTTAGAAAACATTTTTTGGACATTCGCACGGGTCATCAGCATTGTCAAAAACCAGTCGGATGGGTCAACGTACCTCAAATAAATTAGGATTTCCTGAAGAAATCGAAAACAAATTTATTACTTTTCACTTTGATAACGTGGGGTATTTCAAACATTCCGGTACTGATTGCGCCCCCTGTTGGTAAAGGTGTACTTCCTAAAATTCTAGCCTCTTAGACCAGCAGTTGGGAGGGTAGTCGATATCACCGCTTAGGCCTTTTAAATCTGTAAAAGGTGTGGTTTCAAAAAATCACTGGCACCTTCTGGCAGCATCCTATGGCAATGTTATTAAATTCTGTGTTTGCGCATTGCTATCGGTAATATTTGTCAGCAAAATCCGATGCGATGCTTCGAAAGGCAGAAGAGTTACTGTAAATTCCGCAAAAACACCTATGTTGCTCCCGAATTCCCATTTATCCCATAAAAGATGGTTGCACCGCAAAAATCAAACTACCTTTCAGAGATTTGTACCTCTTATACATCAGGCAGGAACGGGTTGGGTATTACAATGAACAGGCGACATAATCAGAAATGTGTAAAAATATTATTTCCTCACTTTTTTTGGTGTCACGGTTGTAGTTTCCGGATCTTCATTCTTAATGAGTCCCTACTTCATAATGAAATTACACTCTTGAAATTTCAAGTATGAAGTCGTATGTTTTGTTTGGGTGCTGATGAATTCGTGAGTCAGTTGGACAGCCTAATTTAGTATATAGATGCATGTGTTCCTTTGTACGTGCATGCGTGTGCGAACGGAGGGTCACGGCGCTGGTTTAAACGCAGAGCGAGATGTTTTAACCACCACTAGCCCTTCCAGTCAGCATCCCAAATTCTCATCCCTAGCTTTCCCCAGTGAGAACATGATTATTTCGTTGGTTACGGCGTTTACCACGCCGCCGCTACACAGGTGATGATGCGCGCAATGTGTGGAGGGCTCCAGACTACTTTTGGCCACGTGGAGATCTTATACATGCGGCCAAACCTCCAACATACCGGCGTTTACGCATTTTGCCTCCATCTGATAAGCGGGCGCCGCTGCCAAGAATCGTACCCGCGTCCTTGGGATCAGCAAAGCAACACCTTAGCCACTCAACCACCGTGAAGGGTTTGATATTAACAATATTATGAAGCCTTGTACCTCCTCTAATGTGTTCCGCCATCGTAATCAACATCCCTCTAGTTGTGTACACCGCCGGACGAAGGCCTCTCTTATAAACCCCCTTCCGCTCCTATCCTGCGCTCTCTAAATTCACACTTTGCCTCCAAACTTCTTTTGCTCTTCCCTCCATCCGTTCATATGTGTTCCCCAGCTTCCGGTCCAGTCTCTGAATAGCCATTCTGTTCTTTCGACGGCCCGCCGATTGCCACTTTTCCTCAAATGCATACCCGGGGGGATTCAATTTTTGCCTCTAAATTTGAGTTAGGTAGTCCTCTATACAAGCTTTCTCCACTGTCCAAAGCGATCGTTTTCTATGGCCACCTTCAAAAATGATTTAGCCACAAGGCAACATAACGAAAGAAACTAGGAATAAAGCTTGGCATTCGTCATCGCTTCCAAAGTAATCGGACGATGAAAAGCTACGATACCAAGGTAAGGTAATAACAAAGATGCATGGCAGAGGTGGGGAGCACTAAAACAGAAATGAGGCTGTAAATATAAATGAAGGAAGGCAGGAGGCCCAATGTCCAACACTCGCTTTTTAAGAACGAAGAAGCTATCGTCGCGGCGCACTCTTCAGCTCCACCCAGTGGCCGAAGCGGCCTCGTTTTGTCGTTGTCGTCTCCTGGGAACTGCTGGGAACGGCTCCGCATATCGTAACGCAGTGGGACGCCGCGGAACGCTCCCGTGGCATCACCTCTGCTTCTTTCCGATCCCATTGACTGCCGCCGCTTTCGAGGACATGTCAATTTAAGTGTACTCAGCGTTTCCCCCCTCTCGATGTCCGGATTGATTCTGAGCCGTGTCACTTCCTTCACTCCTCGGAATTCATCTTCTTGTTTATAGTGGCTAGCGGGACATTGAGTGTTTCATTTTTTTTCGATTTTTTCGTTTTGCTTGACTGGGCTACTTACTTTGTCATGTTTCTTCTGTTGTTAGCTTTGTAGCTTTTACTTGAGTAAAAAATGCGCTCATTATTCGGAATAGATACAGCACAAAATAAATGAGGCATAATTCAGTTTCCTACTGAGAGGGAGCCTAGGCCGTTCGAAACCGGGTAGCGTTGTTTTAGTGGTAATGGCTTGCGCTGCTATCACTTTTGTCGTTGTGGTTGTTGCTCTCGTTGTTGTCGTCGTTGCTTTTGTCGCTGTTGTTTGCGACAACGGTACAGTACTGACGCGAAGAGGGCCAGAACATCGTGATTATTCTGTATACAATACGGAACGAGAAAGGCACAAAAAACGTTATTCGTCTTATATAAGTGGTCAAAATGATATTTGATTGATATATTGATTGATTGATTGTTGATTGATTGACTGATTGATTGTAGGGTTTAACGTTCCGACGCAGTGAAGGCGATGAGGCACGCTGTAGTGGAGGCCTCTGGATTGATCCTGACTACCTGGTGCACCGAAATCTCGTACACGGCCGTTGGTTCTCGCCTTCACAAGAAAGCAGCCACCCCGGATTAGAATCTTACCCGCTTTCTCGTGCTCAGCATCGCCACGCCTTAACCACCGAGCCACCGCGGCGGGTTAAGTGGCGCAAACGTCGCAGTGAAAAACCTTTTATGCTAAACCATGCTTCTCCGTGCTTGCCTGTAGTCCTTAAGGCTCGTCATTCTGCGGCACTGAAAAAGTCAGCCAACAACTCCGTTTATCAGGAAAGTGGGTGTATTGGAATCAAAAAGGATGGAACCTCAGCATGGACAGTCCAACAGGCGCCTTTTTCTTTGTAAGAAAGCAGAGGGCGGAGCTTTGATTGTGGCGGCGAAAACGTCAATTATCGACCGCCGGAATGCTGATTTATTTATTTATTTATTTACTTATTTATTTATTTTTAATACAATCAGGGCCAAGTGGCATTACAGAGGGGAGTGGATTACATTGAATAACACATGGTACATGGTGGGGAGGAAAAAAATACAACGTTAGTACGATTACAAGCAAAAGTCAGCGTACAAACAAAAATACATTAAATAGATCCTGCGTATACAATGTTAGCTACGGTATCACGGAAAAGATGGTTGTCATGAATAGCAACAATTTCAGGGGGAAGGTGGTTCCATTCGCCAGAAGAACGAGGCAAGAACGACTGCGCAGCTGTGTTAGTGCGATAGGTGATAATTCCAACCTTGTGATGGTGATCGACGTGGTGGGAAAAATACTGGGGTTGCGAAATTAGTTCGTCGCGCAAGGTGGGGTGGTGATATAATTTATGAAAAGTTGATAGGCGGGATACTTTTCTTCGAAGTGACAGAGTTGGCAGGGACAGATTATTTTTCATTGCAGATATACTAGCAATGCGATTGTACTTCCAAAATATGAAGCGTGTGGAATTATTCTGAACTAGCTCAAGCGACGCAATTAAGTTAATCTGGCTGGGATCCCAAACCGAAGAAGCATATTCTAGTTTAGGTCGTATTAAAGTTTTGTACAGGGCTAATTTCAATGAAGATGGAGCTTTGGAAAAGTTACGGCGTAGGTACCCGAGCGTGCAGTTAGCGTTGTTGATTATCTGTTCGATGTGCAGTGCCCAAGAGAGATTGGCTGTTATGTGGACGCCTAAGTACTTGTACGAGGTAGTAGATTCAAGAGGTATGTCGTTTATATAGTAGGTAAATTGACTGCAAACACTGCGGGACACGCGCATAACTTTACATTTGTTTATGTTCAATTCCATTAACCATGTAAGGCAGCAGTTAGCAACAGTGTTAAGGTTTGATGGAAGAGTACACGAATCAGTTATGTTATTTACCTCACGAAAAATAACGCAATCATCAGCAAATAAATGAATGCTGGATTTAATGTGACAGGGCAGGTCATTAATATAAATTAGAAATAAGAGGGGCCCAATTACCGATCCCTGAGGAACACCGGAGTGTACTCCGGTAAAACAAGAATTATACCCGTTAGCGTAAACAAATTGTGAGCGATTTGTGAGAAAACATTCAATCCATTTAAACACGTTAGGACCAAGTTTTAGTTGGCTCAGTTTGTGAAGTAACAGTTTATCACAGACCTTATCGAATTCTTTAGAAAAATCCAAAAAGATGCAATCAGCTTGTGATGAGTTGTCCAAAATGTGGTGTGATCTATTAGTAAAAGATATCAGTTGTGTATCACAGGAGTATGATTTGCGAAAGCCGTGCTGAGATGGCGTGAAGAAGAAATTACTTTCAAGAAAATTTACAAGGTTTGTGAATATTATGTGCTCTAATAGCTTACAGCACGTACTGGTGAGGGAAATGGGGCGATAATTAGCAGGGAAACTTTTACTACCAGATTTATGAATAGGAACTACTTTCCCAATTTTCCATTCAGCTGGGAGAGTAGAAGTGTCGAGCGATTGTTGGAATATCTTGGATAATATGATAGAACTAATTTCTACCGTATTTCTTAAAAATTTACTATTAATCGAATCAAAGCCAGGGGAAGAATGGTTGCTTAATTTGTTGATAAGGGAAGCGATACCAGAAACGTCTACTAAAATTGGTGGCATGGGGAGGTGATTGTAGCAAGAGGTGGAAGAAGTGGAACATCAGATGTTTTTGTAAACTGGGCAGCAAATGAATTATTTAGGGCTGTTGCACACTGATTGGTGGGAACTGTGTCACAGATGAGTCTTGTAATAAGATAGAATCATCTTTCGGAGGATTGATAAGCGCCAAAACTTTTTTTACATTTGTTTTTTAAAATTGACGGCAATACGTTAGAAAATGTTTCTAACGTTTTGAACCCGCCCTCTTCCTGCGCGTATTTTCGCCGGATGGAATTTACTGCATTGTGCACCCGTCCACAGAACGGAGTGACTCGTCGGCGCCCTGCAACCTAAAATGAAATACGTACCAAATCATTCAATTGCTCGACAAAACGAATGCGCATGTGGGCAGTAGGAGAACATTAGTACATTGTATCCTCACAGTTGAACGCAAGAAATACCGGCACTGGTTGCCCCGTTTCATTCCGTTGCCGTCGCTGTTCGACTAAATAATTATCCAAGTTGGCCCACAGCAATGAACCATCTCAGTAATTTTAAAAGAAAAATCTAAAAAAAAGTACTGCAAAAACTTCGGCGCATATGTGCTTGCTTTCCTACAAATGTAGAAAGGAGACAGTCTTCTGCCTCTTCTGACACGTGCGTTGACAGAGCTTGGCACTCGTCATCATCTGTACAGTTACCCTCTGGCGAAATAAAATATATTGACGTACTTCGACTGTGTCAAAAACATACCGAAGAAGTGGGCAACAATGAGAAATCGGAACCATAAATGAAGACACGCGTAGCACCGAAGGTACTATAAATGTCTGCAAAGAGCAAAGAGGTTATACGATGAATGATATAACACAGAAAACTACGTCTAAGGTGTATACCCCCCTTTTCTCCATGTTTCGAAGTTATCGAGAACAGCCTGTCCCCTCAGTAATGAGTAGCTCTATAACCGTAAGTTGGACTAGTTGAGCGGTCAGCACCTCCTGAAGCGAAGCAGCTCCGCCAAAATACTGTCCAAAATGTACCCCCCCCCCCCAAACAAATCCCTGAAATGCACCCCCTTCCCAGTTAGCCTTGTATGGACATTATTCCTCCACTGCGGGACGCTTTGAGGGTCTTATGCTTGCGAGGTACATTAGCTAAATATCCTTTTTTAGTTTAAGGTCTTCTTTCATTGGAGACTGAGACTGATTATCCGTATTGACGAGTGAAGCGTAAAAATTGTTCAACGCTAGGTTTCATAATTATAAGGACCAGTGGACTAGTACCGGTACAAATCTATCTCACGAAGGTGTTGCGATGACTCGTTTTCCTCCTGTTTTTCTTTTCCATGGGGAGGACCAAAGTCCTCAATATATCCGCAGTGTTATTCGTTTATACCTTTCCCGGGTAGTGTGTAGGTAATAAAGGCAGCTGCAAGTCATTCCGGCTTCCGTGTAAAGAGCCCCCGAGAGCGGGAAATGAGGGATCATTAAACCAACCTTAAGGGAGAAAGTGGGCATATCTCCTTCTTCCTATTTTTCAAATCTTTTCGTCTTCCACTTTCCTCCTCCTTTATTAGTTCCCATTTCTCCTTGCAAATATAAGGGATTCACCCCCTCATTCTTCGTTATGTCCCCCGCCTTCTATTCCACATTTCTGTCTTTTTAAGAACTGCGAAGGGAATACAAGCCACCACTCTTTTTTCTTCGGGGGTCCCCCGAAACGTCTAGAGAGAAAGGAGTCATGCCGGAAAAAGGAAGGGAGAATAAGGAGACTGAAATAAATAAGGGAGATGGGGAAGATTGATGATGATCGGGGGGGGGCAGCGGCGGGCCCCCCTTAGCGATCATCCAGTGGGGAGCTTGCAAGGCGACGGCAGCTGATCTCGATTCGCTGAGTGGCATGATGGCGTTCGTTTCACCGCGTTAAGTGCCGTGTCGTGCTTGGGCGCTTCTATTTCAACCTGCCATTTTTTGTCCCCACCTCGTTCCCTTTCACTCCCTTCCGCCGTATGACCTTTGGGAAACCGTTGGCGCCCCGGGTACAGCAACTCTGCAAAGATAAGGCTGAACTGGAGATTTTCCGGAGTTTGTTTTGTACCTAGTTAGCTGCAGTCTTCGTTCATTCTAGAACACCTTCTGTGCTTTTTTGTAAACAAACTTCGCCCTTCGTTTTCAACTGCTCAGTTCGTTGCTTTTGTGGCTTATTTCGCTTCCACAGGGTGCTATACAGAGGGCGTTGCTATGGTTCGCCGAGGTCCTCGTTGCAAAAGGGGGAAAAAGACGGCAGTAGCAGATGCCGTCGAGTATGAAGAGCGAAAAACTTTCTGCATCGAGGTTCGCCAATCAGGGTGGATTATCGAAGAAATGCGGGGGATGCGTTATGTAGGCTTCTCAGTACAACTCTGCCCTTGTTTATTAACGTTTTCGGAATAATCTAGTGTCGGCTGAGCAACATTTGCTCAAGAGCGAAATCCCCCCCGACCCCCCCCCTCAATATTAGTTGCTTCGTCAGCCTCCGGAGCAGAAGTTACGCTGAAGGGTGGAAGTTGGTGACGACGACGAAGACGATTATAAAGATGGAGCCGAGGCTCGTCTAGTTTATGACGTCATCGTATGCGCCGTCACCGCCTCGACCTTAGAGGGAACTCTGGTCAGCGTTCATGGGCGTTACCTTTCTCAGGGTCTTCTCTCTCGCCAGTTTATGGGCTTTCGCACCGGAATTGGGAAGCCACAGGAAAACATGCGCAGCAGGACGCCCCATTAGCTAAGCGAGGTGCCGCCGGTTTCAAGCGCCTCCTAGCGCGGTTCTCTTTGGTAGAGATGTGAAATCCTGCGGACCAAACGATACGAGCCTGCCAGTAATGGAGAACGTTCAGAGGTAAGTTAAAAACTCTACGTGAGCTGCAAACAGGCGGGGTGTCCGCAGAAGGGAGAGGAACTGCCAATTCTGCTGTTTCTCCAGCCTGGCACCGCTAGTGCAAGCTGCTGCAATTTCTTTCTAGGACGTAGGTGCGCGTGTCCGGGAACCCACTCATAGAGCAGAGGGCGCAGTGCTGAAAAGTTGAAGACTGCAGCTTCGTTTGGTATCCTGTTAAATGTTTATATAGATATATGATGATAGGAGCACAGAAAATTTTATCTCATGGGATTGAAAAGTTTAATGTGACTGTTATTTCTAGAGACCGAAATGAGAGCAGGGTAAATATTGACGTAGTGACATCTCTTCACAGTTGCCAGAAAGGATTGCGTACAAGGCATGGGCCAATCGCCCAATACACTTAATAGAGAAAACAAATGAAGCGCCATTGATGCCCCAGCCACACACTAAACTTTTTAACACCCTTTAAGTAGCTAAAAGGGTGCACTCAACATTTTGCACCCTTTCTGCACCGTTTAGGAACCAAAACATGGCTCATGCTCCGGCACCCAATCATGAGGGTGCCACAAATTAAGGGGTGTAAATCTTAACATTTTTACACTCTTTAAGGTGCTAGAAGGGTGTACTGAACATTTTGCACCCTTTTTGCACCTTTCAATATTGCTCGGGCACCCCACCTCGAGGGTGCCAAAATTCAGGGGTGTAATCAACAGTTTCAAAGGGTGCTACGACCGTTAAAGGGATGCTAAAAAGTATTTCTTCTTGATTGGGGTGTTACCACGGCACCCTATCGTTAGGGTGCCTAAAAGAACGGTGTGTGAATGCAAGCGTGCAAAATTGCACAAAAACAGCCTGAATGTTTAAACCGCACATTGGACTATTTCACCTCCCGTAGAGAGGTTTTAAATATGAACTCTCCACATAGACCAGGGGAAATGCTCTAAAATTGCTGTTCGTAAATTGAACAAAACTTGCTGAATGTTTAAATTCCACTCTGCACCTAATCTACTTCGAGTGTATCACAAGGTTCGTTTCGATGTCTGGGTGCACGGGAAGGGAAGGCTACAAAATGCCTCTTGTAGTCCTATAAATAAACTTTTACGCGAGGCATCGGTGTCCTCAACGAAATCGAATTTACCTAAGAATTTGTTCCCGTATTATTATGCCCCGGGAAAAAAGTCCAACAAGACCTTTTTGTTGGGCTCACAGCACGCCTGTGGGGCCAATACGAAGTTCTATCGGCACTCTATCGTACCAATACGGAAACGCAAAAAATGGTCCCGGAGAAAATGGTCCCTGAAAAAATGGTCCCGGAAAAAATGGTCCCAGTGACCATCTAGGAAAAATGGTCCCATGGCCAGTCAACGTGTTTCTCTTCAAGTTAGTCGGATGTGAACGTTTTTTGCTGTTTTATTTCTCCCTTTGCGTTTTAGCTAAAGGGTTGAGAAAGAGATGGAATGCTTTAATATTCCTATAAGGGGCCGAAATTAATGCCTTTGGAGGCTAAAATCTAACAAAGAAAATTGGGTAGACAGACAGACGGACGGGTGGATGGTTTGATGGATGGATGGATGGATGGATGGACGGATGGATGGGTGGTAGGGCTGAGCATGGATTAAAAATTTTAATGCAAGTAATTGGATTAAAACTGCACAAACAACTGCGAGGCCTGCAACCGTCCATACGCGCTTTAGCAAGATTTAAGAGAGAAGCTGCAGCTGTCTTCAAAAAGGCCCATTCTTCCTTCACGACTCCGTAAGAAACAGCTGCCGAAACAGTATTTAACAAGTTTATGTGAGCGCCACAAGCGCTGCCGGCGTGAAACACTTCATATTTCTTGCATTTTGGGAGCAACAGAATGTTTGTAAAAGTGCTTTCTTGCGATTGGGAGTGTGTCTTTTATTTAGAGAAAATTACTTGCAAAATACATCGTAAACATCGGCTGATTTCCCTAGCTGATGTGCATGCGGCAAAAAAGAGCGAATCTAAATTATAAATTGCTGTAGTAAATAAAAGGGTCTGCGAAAGGATTTAATTAGTTGGCTGCCAATAAATGTTCCTTGAACAAGTATAAACAGAATATTGAAATGCTCAATTTATTCAAATATCTGAAGGCCAATAAAAATGGCATCAATGTAAATGTGCAAAACACTGCAGTAGATTATTGGGCTCCGTAACCCAAGTTACGCGGAAATATAGAATGACTGTTTAAAACAAGTAAGCACCAGATAATTCGTTTCCCGGAAAGCTTGAGCACCGAAACGTCCAATCCATGCACCCAAATGTCCGCACACCGAACTGTCCGTGCACCGATATGTCCTAGACCCGAGCGGAGAAGGAGGGGGGATGGAAGGGGGAATAGCGTTTACCGCCATCGTACTTTTAACCATAATCTAAATTATCGCCGCTAAGGGAAGAAGGAATAACGCCCCAGTGCTACTTCGGTAAAGCGGCAAACCCAATCTTCTACTTAAGAGGATCGTCCAAACTTACTTTACTCGAATTAAAAAAAATTATAGTCACTGAAAAGAAAATGACACACCATAATATCGCCCCGGGAGAATGGGTCGGGGAAACTGCCATCGGGGGCAAATGGCACGCGGGGCAAATGAGACACGGGGCTAACGTCGCGACGTGGGATTCTGCGCGCGGGGCAATCGTGATACGCCCCCTAAGAACATTCTGCTCATTAGTACAATAAATGTTTCTCTTTCTCTCTTTCTCTTCCTACCTTGGCGTTGGGACCATTTTTTCCGGGACTAATTTTTGCCGGACCAATTTTTCCCGGACCATTTTCTCCGCGACCATTTTTTCCTACCTTGGCTTTGGGACCATTTTTTCCGTGACCAATTTTTCCGGAACCATTTCTTCCGGGACCATTTTTTCCGGGACCATTTTTTCCGGGAACATTTTTTCCTACACCCTTTCAATAGCCTAGTCTTCCAACAGGGAGTTTAACGTTGATGGCGTTTGTGGGGCCAATAAGAAGCTCTGTCGGCACTCTTTCGTCCCAACAGCGTAGTCTTCCAACAGGGAGTTTAACCGTGATGGCGTTTACCAGCTCGCCAAAACGATCAGTGAACGCCAATTGTTCGTAATCAGCGGCGCGAGCGCTCCATCAGACAGAACCGAAGACGCCCTGAAGGTGGTTTTTAGGGCCTAAACAGCAGCTTCTATGTCTGGCATAGACGCTAGACGTCAACGTTTGTGTTCTGAATTTTCCCTTCAATAAGTAACAGTCAGACGGACGATAACATAACGATGTGAAGATATGCTTTGGCTCATACCACGGCAAGCACAATTGTTTGTGGCTGCAGCCTCGGTTGCTCTTCGTCCACAACAAACTGAATCGGCTGTACAGCTTTCTTCGAGGGCGGTGATGCAGGGTTCTATATTCCCTTTTTGCGCAGGCAGACGGGGGCGGTCGTGTAAAATCATTTTCGCTCGTCACTGCCGTTCTGCCTACCGGTTTGCTGTACCTATTACGTCGCCCCACTTGTTACAAAGTCAGAGGTTTTCGCACTGTTAGCAGTCGTTTAACACGCCGGGTTTGATGCGCCTGACATGCCAGGAGTGACATCGCTTGTAGTATTAGCGCGACGTTGCTTTTCTGCAAGACGGTGCCGTACAAACAAGCGTTATCAACGCCATATTTCTAACGGCACATTCCATTTATTTCGTGGCTACCGGGGCTTGCGCAGAAAAGGTCGGGTTCACTGCGATAGCTTTTCTTGAGTCAAATACGGGAGCTTTGGCTCAATCGCTTGTAGCGCTAGCAATGTGGCCTCGTCTGCAAGACCGGTGCGTGAGAAACAAGCGTTAGGACAGCCAGAATTTGAAAAATGCAGCATAAACTAGACCAGCCACCACACGGAATTCAAGCGCAGTGGGAGAGGGCAAGGCGGGTTCGCTTTGGGGTGACGCCGCAGGCATTGTAGTAGTAAAGGAGGCGATGACTCGACACAAGCGACAATATTCGTTGACAACTTACGTAAGTATAGAGTTGTTTTAAGCGCCCCCAACACCGCCCGCCCAGATAGGTCAGTGTTAACGCGTCCGTTTACTGTTTTGTAGGTCAATGGTTCGGTTCCTCGTCGAACGTGTTTTTTTTCTTGTTTTAGGTGAGGGTTTCATTGGCTCATTTTTTTACGACTAGGGTAAGCGCCTGTTCCTTGCTTTCTATCACGCCGACATTTACCGCCCTCTTCCTAAACGTTTTCTCGCACCTTCTCTCTTGAGAAGTCCGCCGTGAAAACAAAACCAAAACAAACATCAAAACCTCTTTACAATATCAGTATATATGTCAATTACTTTATGTGTATTCAATTTTTGTGTTTAAAAACCTTAAATGTAGGTTTTAAACCCATTTCAGACTTTGTAAGCAGAAAGATAATTACCAAATCTACAGTACTAATACAATTTTCGTTAAACATAGAGGTGCTGCATTTGAAGTCTGGCAACTATCTCTCAATTTTTGTGTGTTTTTTAATGGCGTTTTGCGGCGAGTGGTTGCTGGAGTGGTTCGACCAGTTTTATCTATTTCAAGCTTAAATCACAGTTATAAAAGCTTTATGGGTGATGTCTACCCTTCCAACCTACGCGTGTGTTGAACATGGGGACACCGGAAGAACGATCATCGCCGGATAAAATACTGCGCGTCAAAAGTGGATGACATTGCATCAGAAGAAAGCGTGTTGGTGTGTCCGCGAGATGAAGACGACAGTGAAGGAGAATTGTATGTTGGAAACATCGTTTTTGCTCGGGTAAGTAGGCATTTTTTATTATTCTGTATTTGGTTGGAACGAGTTCTGGTGTTTATGGGTCAGTAATTCGCTAGACCCCCATCTCATTTGCTCTGAGAGCCTACGTGAGTTAATATACATGTGTGGCGCCTAGTCCACCGTTTCCGCAGAAGTCAGCATCAATTTACGCTGAAGCTAGATCTTGGCTACGATGCTCGCGCTGTGGTACACGGCTGCTAATAATTTCACATCAAGCAAGGCTCTTTAACACCGGGCGTTTGTTTATGTGTCTCTCAAACAGTGCCTTTGCGGTTGCAGATCGCAGTCGCAGTTTCGCGTGAGTGGCACAACGCTGTGATTAGTCCTCCCTCGTGAATACCCGCGGTATACCAAGAAATACCATGAACAGGAGGTTCCTCTGGAAGTGCATGTGAAAAAGCGTACACTTGATTCCTTGGCTGGCGTCTCGTAGGTGTTGTGAAATCTCCCCCCCCCTACACGAATTCCGTGCAGTGCGCTTCGCAGCTATTGCGCTCGCGAGACCGGCGACCGTACGCCTCGCGGTCTTCGGGCCGCGAAGAATTCACATGCGTGCAAATTGAAGGTGAAATGCGCGCATGTGGCCTCGCAGGGAGTTAGCATAGTCTCGGGGTAGTGGGGGAAGGTTTCACAACGCCTACGAGGCGCCTGCCAATTCCGTCAGGGTAGCTCTCGGGAAGTCTGGGGCTTGATATCAGAGGCATATGTATTGTTTAAATTAGTGTAGAAAATTGAGCGAATTCGCAAGTTCTCATTTTCGCAAAACCGCAGGCCATACAGAGACTATCAAGAAAGCTGAAGGCACTCACTCAACTCGATTTATATTGGAGAATTGAACGTGCAGATACAAGTCAGACATTGAAATGGAGGAGCCTCAACTATCACACACCAGTTCGGATTGAAAGCAAGGGATACAAATGAGCTGCTAGCATGCGTTCCATGCAAATTAAATTAGCTCAGCAGTGAGCTTTGCATATATCATGCATACCGCACTCACAGTACCTGCGGGTCTAATAAATACATTCTTACTGTGACCTAAATTTCACTTGGGGTGTTCCTAGAATGTTCTTATTAGTGCCTTCGAGGTTACTGTCTTTAAACGATTAAAAATCTAGTTGATGTAAGCATTCGTGCTTTGTGTGTGCTGTTCTTGTATTTCAACAAGTGTCAGCACACTCACAGATTATGCACCTGCAGGTGCTGCCGCTGGCTGTCCTGGGTCAGCTGCCTTCCAGTCCAGTTTGAAAGGCTTTGCCAGGGCCTCCCTTGGCCAACCGACACTGCACCTGCTGTACCCAAGTACTGCCTGGCCTTTCGTTCGTCCTCCGTACGCTTTGCCGCCAGGAATGGTCATTCATCCATCATCTGGCCGCTTGGACCACCCGTTCAGAAGTCAGCGCATTTGCTCGACACATCGGTCCAGGCACTGCTGCCATATCGGTGCACCCACCGATTATGTACTTTCAGGTTAGTTATTGCATGTTGTGAAACCTGCCATGATGTATACCTGTTAGCAGTGCTGTGGCCTCTGATTATTTGAAACATTTTCATGAAGCAGTGCTGTGCGTTTGGAGCGTGTCATTGCTTAGCAGAGATATTGAAGAGAATCTGGGGCCGTTGACTAAAGGGCAAGAAGAGAAATTGAACTGACTTTGAAGCAAGTATTCGTACGTAATCAAGTCAAGCAAACATTTAGGATCTTTCGATGTGGTTTTGAACTTGCAATACAAACTGGACTACTTAACATCATACTGGTATTAATCATACTATACCGAAAAGTACATCCCGCAGTCTGTAGAATTCCAACAGCGCTTTTTTCGCAGTCTCTCATGACTGGCACTATTCCCAATGATTGGAAGATAGTCGAGGCAGCACCAATCTTTAAATCAGGAGACGGTACTTCACCATTAAATTTTCCTAACAAGCACCATATGCAAGGTCGGGAAACATTTCATCCACTCTCAGGTCGCTAATTATTTATAAAATCACAATATCACATTCGAGTATCACCACGGTTTTCACAAGGGTTACTTGAGAAACACAACTTTCAGGTTTGTTCAGGATCTACATTGATCCATTTACGCAGGCTTACAAACTGCGGTAGTTTTTCTCGATTTTTCTAAAGCATTCAATCGCATTGCACACCACAGACTACTTTTCAAACTTCACCCTAATGTCCTCACTTGAGCGAAAGATTTTCATTCTTCTCAAATGAAGTTTACTTTTAATAACTATATACTTCTTTTGCTCGTGCAACTTTGTTGTCCCCCAAGGACGGTTGCTTAGTCCTGTCTATCTTCCATGTTGCATATCCTCCCATGTAGGTCTATTTGCAGATGATGTTGTAATTTATCACACAATTTCTTTCAGCTACTACAGTCAATGCTTTTAATCTGATCATAACACAATTAACTCCTGGTGCTGCAAATGGCTAATGTCGCTTATCTCTAAAGCAAAGTGCATGACTTTAACGGTGGCAAGTCTCGAATTGTAAATACTTACTTCATTAACAACAGCCTGATTACCTCTTGAGACAAAGGTGTTCTGGTAGGCCGGTAGGGGAGGGGGGATTGCCTGGTGGATTTCAAAAGGTACATCGATTGGGAAAATAGGACGTGTGATTAATATTTTCATTTGCACTCCAAAACTCGCTTTATTTCATATTTTTAACCCACTGCAGTGGCTAGGGTGGTGTGCTGTGGAGGCGAATGTCGTTTAGATACCGCTTGGTGTGGCCGCTTTTCAGATGAAGGCAACACGTAAAGACGCCCGCGTTTTGAGATTTTGGTGCGCACAAAAATACCGAGGTGGTCAAAATTAATGCGAAGCCTTCCCCTACAGTGCTTCCCATATCCCAAGTGTAGCTTTGGCGTGTTAACCACCGTTTTTTTTCATGTTTTTGGTATATTATCAGTTGCTGTAGCAGGTGCACCATAAAGGTGAAATTACTATACATAATGTTTTCAAGAACTAAATATAAAGGCCATATTGAAGGGCGTTTATGGGTCTATCTCATAGCAGTAGTGAAAGGTTATATACTCTGGTGCAGGTTAAGAACAGCAATGGCTCAAGTGGAGTAGTCCAGTGTTTGACGGAATGCCGTTTAGGCAGGTAAAAGCATTATTGCAGTGATGAAACGTAGGTCACTGACCAAGTCAAGAAAGCATTTAACGGTTTGGTGCTTGTTCACGGTGAGCATGTGTCGTGGGAAACGAAGCTATATATTGGGCATTACACGGCGCAATGAGTTTGCATAGATATCGTGCAGATTGCAATCCATTATGTTGATAATGTTGGGCGTCGTCTGAACGATGAGGGACTCGAGCAGTAATCGAGAAGATAGATTGCACTCAGTTGTCAGTAATTTTGTCTTGTTCTATTCGACCACGTGTCCCGTCCTCTCTTGGTGCTCTGCCAGTGGGCTTGTTTTTGCATGGCCCTTGTTAACTTCGTTCCAGTGCTGCGTTAATCTTCTGTGCAGATTGCCCGTTTCGCCAATGTACACTGATTTGCATTCAGCGCATGGAATCTAATATACAATACCTGGAAGCTTGGAGCGTGAGAGGGGGTCTTTCACGCTGAGAATGTCAGAACGCAGCTTGCTAGTGGGAACATGCAGGATGTATGCACTGCGTTTCTTGAAAATGTGTGCGAGAGTTTCATCGATGTGTGGGACGTAGGTAATTGCTGCACGTTTTGATGCAGTCCTTGTGGCTGCCTAAAGCATTATATTCAGAAAGAAACGAAGAGGGCGACTTCAGGAATCCGCATTGACCTTAGCAGGCAGAAGCGTCCACAAGGCCTGTGTCAAAACGTGCTGCAATTCTCGTCCTACACATCAATCAAGCTTTTGCACGCATTTTCAAGAAACACATTGTGCACATCGTGCACGTGCCCACTAGCAAGCTATCTTCTGACATTGTTAGCGTGAGAGACCCCCTCTCACGCTTCAAGCTTTCAGGTGTTGTTTATGTTTTTAACGAAAAAAGTGCCATTTAAAGGTGTCACCTCCTTCCTTGCCGATTTCTGATGCCTGATTGTTCAGTTTGTGGGGATAAGTTTAGTAGATTGCTCACATGTCTAACCTGTATTTGTGCGTGAGCAGTCAAAAGCTGATGTTAGCAGTGAAGTAGGTGAAAATTGTAGTTTGATTGTAGTTGTGTGCAGATTACCTACATTGTGTTAAATTGCAGAAAAGCAAAATTGAGGTAACCCTGCTAACTGTTCCGCATTGCAGCATTTTATTATGCGAACGTTAAGGAGTTCAGCTGCTTGTTAAAGTTGAAATAACAGTCGTACCAAAAAAGAGCATCTACTAAACAGAAATATCTTCACAATCGCAGGATGCCAACGGTCCGCCTACCAACTTGTGTCCTGCATCGTTTCTGCTGGCTGGAGCGGCTCATGGAGCATTTTCAAGCTTCTCAAAGTTTGTGGTCAAACGCTCCTCTAAGTGAAAGATGCCGCAGAGGGATCTTTTGTTTTAATGCCACAATTTCACGTGCTCAGCAGCAAATTTACTCGTAAGGCTTTTTAAATATTCATCACCTAAGAAGGCATCTTACCTTCGTCATTGGTGGAATGTGTCTGCAGTCAGGTTATTTGTGACAGAAACAAGTGGACCACGTCGTGAGAGTCCTTGAGGCCTTGTGGATTGTGCATGCTTCTGAAATGACATTTTCATTCGGCTGAATACTTTCCGAATATTACGATTTGTGAAAAAGTTATGGTAAAAGTCATGATTAGCTGTATTACAGTGCAGGAAGGAAATGCCAACATACGTTTTAAGCGCCTGTGATATCTCAGATTGTTGGCTGGTGAGCAATAAAACAAAACTGGAATTTTTAAAAGTAAAATCAAATATTCGTTGTCACCAGTCCATGACCATAGTAAAAGCTATCTGGTCACCAAATTTAGAATTAGACAGGAAATGCCAAAAAAAATAGTGAAATAAACTACACAGCTCGCTACAATAAACCAATTCGTAAAATTCCTCAATGTCTATAAAGTGATGATTCAGGCGGGTTAAGATGTCAGTGGGTTTACACACCCAACTTGCAGGGAAGCACATGAGCTCTCAATATTAACATGTTTTTAGTGAAGACCGTCTTCCTTCATTAATCTGCTTCGCACATTGATGCCAGTCTGATAAATGTAGTCCTGAATTTTTGTGATGATCAATCTTTGTATGGGAACCATATATTTTTATATGATGTCGCTTTGTATTTCTGAAACTGTATCTAGTCACTAGTTCCAATTTGTTGTGGTCAGGTTTTTCAACTAATTCGTAGCTTTTTTAACAATTATGGTATATTTTGTGTGCCTAAAGGAATGCCTCATTGCATGTTTAGCCTATGTAGTGTTGAAAGCGGACATTTTGCTTCAAAGTGGAATGTCGGGCTAGCAACACGGTACTTCACGTGCTGCTCACTTTCATTAATGCATTTATTTTTTATGTTATCATTTAAAATTAAAAGCCAACCAATTTGCTGTCGTTTTAATTTTGTCACCTACTTTATACTTTCTTTTTTTTCAACTTTCTGTGAGGATTGACTATCAATATTTTTATGATACCAAGGCGTTGGACTGGGCTAGCTGGTACATGTTTGAATGGATGAAAAACCATAGGAAAACCCAGGACACAGAAGAGAACGACGGGACAAACTTGTGCCGTCATTCTGTTTTAACTGTTTCCTGTGTTTACCACTGGTTTTTTATGCATTCCAATATTTTTTATGAGTTTGGTGAACAGTGATTAGTTTAGGTGCTCAGACAATTTTTGGCTGCGAAGGCTCCCTGTAGCATTTATATAAGTGCTCTCTGCTCTTTTTTTGGGCCAATACCCCATCACCAGTCTTCATGAGGTGGTCTTTTGTAGAAATAAAGTTTTAAATAAATATTTGTTTGCATTGGTTTACATGTTTTGAAAGCATTTCTTGTTCATTCTTGTTTCTTTCAATCCTGTTTCAGAATCCTGCTTAAGGCATTTCCTCTGTTATTTTTTTCAGAACCAGAAAGGGTGCTCATCCTCGGTTCTTGCTGAAGCAGCAGTATCCATACTTCACACGTGAGCTTTGAACACACAGTAATTATAGTATGAATCATTCTACCAGTATAAACTTGCTTTGTAGACGTCATTGTAGATGTCAAAGCTCTTGACAGTGTAGTCCAATGTCTGGTGTAACGGGCAATGTCTACAGCTTGTAAATATTTATGTTTCGTCTATAATGTTTGAGACTATTTTAAAATGCACGTCAACTACTATTTAGAATCGCTGTCTAAATTGGCAGCGATTTTCCTGGTGGATACAGAAAGTGAAAAAGCGCATGTGTAGAGATTTCAGTGGACCTTAAATGTCCCAAATTTGCTAAAGCTAATCCAAAGTCCTCCTTGTGGTGCACTTCATATCCCATGTACAGTTTTGCGTAAAAACAGCTAAAATTTATGATCAATATAAACTTATTTAATTGTTTTTAAATGCAAATATTCTCAGCTTAAGCTGCCATATTTAGAGTAAAATATTTTGTAACAATTATATAGCTACCAAAGGTTTACAGAAAAGCTTTTTGCTTTTGGTTGTGCACCTTCTCATCAAAAGAAAAATGTTGTTAAGAAAGGCAGAAGAAACCCAACTACGGAAATTAGCAAACCCTAAAGCTGGGATAGACTGAATGTTTTGTAGAGAATCTTTTGCTGATTTCAGTTCTAGTCAACTCTTAAAAAGTCTATCGACGTAGAATGCTTGCCGTGAGGCACCTCGTAATACTAGCCAAAACTAATGGGCCCTGGCTGTTTGCTTTACATTTGCAACAGTGACAAAAGACCCCACATCCACCGGCAGGGACATAATGCAAGACACCATATACAAGCTATCCTCATGATAAAATAATGTTTTATGAACAATGACATTACATTTCAACCATATGCTTCACCAGGGAATTTGTATGCATTGTTCTGTGATGTATGCAGTTTTTGTTATTTCTATGTGGGGTAATTTAGTCTAAAGGTATGCTATAAAACTCCATATACCACCAAAACTTGCAAGTGCTGTATCATATGAATATTTTTTCGTAAAGCAAAAAGAATAATGCAAACGAAAATGGGTACCCAACTTTTATATGTAGATTATGAGCCGCAGTACAGAGGGAACTATATTATGAGCCGCATTACGGAGGAAACTATACATTTTGCATTTGGTCTTCCTTCATATTGAACCTTCCTGCCCAGCTCGAGAATAAGGCACTAAACATTGCATATTGGTTGGAAGTTTGATTTGAACCTTGATTGGAAGTTTGATGCGATACTGAGAAGCCAAGGGTTTTAAGGTTCAAGGAAGTTTTGTGCGGCTGAAGTGTTGCACACCTAATTGCTTTCACTGCACAGCATGGTTAGGCTGTGCAGTGAAGCTCGAAGGATGTGTACTGCAGTTCGGCAAAGTGAACATATAATTGGTTTTTTACGAAGTTTTGGATAATCAACTACATCTGAAGTTATAACTCTGTTCTGACATGTGACTCCTGACTCTTTAAATTGATGTTTTAACAATCGGTGACACAAGTTCAAGGAAATTATCAGCTGACGTTGAGCTACAATGGTATATCTCACAGAACCGAGCTTTGAAAGCACGAATGTTTCATACCATAATCGTGTGTGATATTGTGCAATATGTGGTCTCACACCTGCTGCACCATTTGTGAACCGAGGATGACGCACCCTTTTTGTACCCCTTTAGGTGGGTGCTTTTGCAGAAGATGCTCCTACAGATTGAGGTGCTAAGTAGCACCCCAGGATACTTTTAGGCCGAAAAGGGTGTTATAAGGCACCTGTCTTCTGGGGTGCGTCACAAAGGGTGCTCCTGCGGCGACAGAATCCAAGCACCCTAAAGGGTGTAAAATATTCAGTTTTTAAGGTGCTCCTGCGGCGACAAGCTGTAGCACCCTTTCTGGCGTAAAAAGTTTTAGTGTGCACTTTCTTCCGAGGCAGTGTCAGGTTCGGGGCACACTAATAACTAGAAGAAAAAGCTTTGTGAACGAGTCTAGTTTTTATAACACTCGAAACCAAAACAATATACAAACAATAAAAAAAAAGCAATGAGGAAGTAGTAACATGGGTAACAATAGAGAAACTATCGCAAAACCAGTATGAGAAGCCAGCACGGGTTCAAACAGGAAAAAGTCACCATCCGGGAATTAAGGTGAAGGACGCAGTAAGTGGTTATTACCGGTAGAGGTCCGTGGCAGCGTTGAAATGTTCACGTAGCGTGTCGATGCCGTGGCAGTGATGCGCACTCCGAGCTCCCCGCACCGTCGTGGCGAACGCAGCTCTGATGACACGCTGCTGTCTTTCACTCACGCCCGGCGAGACAACTCACTTGTGGAGAAGATGTCTTGGAGGTTGCGCTCGTGGAGGACCTCTTGGGGCATGGCGCAGGTCCGGTCGCCCGACCGCCGCGCATCCCGGTCACGCTCCACACTTCACAAACTCTCTTCTCTCACGTGTTCTTCTCGGGATCGCGACTGCCGCCAGCCGTTGTCGCTGGCCGATAACGATTGGCTGGTCATGATTGTGGGGTCAGTGACCCCGTAAAACGCTGATGATGATCGTGCTCTCGTGCTTTGAAACATAAGCCGCTGAGCGGGTCTGCTTTGTCGTAGTCATCTTCGTTTTCACTTCATGACAATATCCCCCCTTCAGCCTTTCAGTCCAACCCGCAAAGCACACACCTTGAGAGAAATTCACACAATATGTAGTCCTCATAATTGCTCGTCAAACATCCCCACGGAAAAACATAAGTGCACAAAAAACTGAACCTATTACATAATAAATCAAGACACCAACTTCATGGCAACAATATACGCTCCGTCCAAGTGGAGAAGAAAGTCCGGAACCATCCAATCAGGCAATCAGGCAGATATTTCTTTCCTTTTCCGGCGGTGGCTACGGTGCCACCCCCTGCCTCTTTCTTACACGCGTAGAGTAGCGTAGTGATAAGTTTTTCCACTGAAGTCGCAAGATACCCACGGCCATACTAACTCTCTGTCCGACTGTGAGCGCGGAACGCGCAGTACAACAAATCTTTTGGTATTTTCTGGATTGCGGGAGCTACTGGTGATGCCTGAAATTGTTATTTTTGACGTACTGTGCCTCTTTTGGGTAGTACTTGAAATTCGCCGCTTCGTCGGACTAGAGTAGCGCCTTCTTAGCTTGAAAAGGGGGTGCTTTATTCTCGAGACTACCTGGTCCATTTGCACTAAAGTCCGGGGTTGTTCAGCATTTCTGTCGGAAGTCAGGGTCTTTTGCAATACAGAACGGCGCTTATGAGACAATATGTCGTGCAGGCCCGGTTTATGGTTCTCGTTAATCTTGGGCTCAGCAGGCCCAAAAAGAGTAAAGTGCGATGCTGCCACAAGCGTTTAAAGTGAAGTTTTTTGATCGCCCTCTTATTGAAGATGCGCCTATTGTTTTGTGCTCACGTTATGCTCACACGGTTCATCGACATCCCCAGACTCTTCAGAAGGGGTCAGAGGTTGGCCTGCTCTAGAGCGCGGTAGTAAGACAGCTTGTACTTGATCAAAGCTCTTCCCGCCATTCTTAGACTGACGTGCCGCATTTCGCGTCGCTGCAAGTTCTGCGAGATGAAGCCGTAGCTGCGGCGTTTCTTTTTCAATTCTTTCACGCGCTTGCACGTGCTCATCATGCTCCTTTTTAATCTCGGCTAGCTCTTTAGCCGCCTCGAGATCTAGAGCCTTCTCCTCGCGCCAGAGCTCTTGTTCGTCACGCCCCGACTGTTCCAGCCCTTCGCCGCTTATTCACAACGTGCCCCGCACGGGGCACCTTGAGCAATCTTGGTGACGGTATTGGCGACGCCGCGAATCCCGAGCTCCACAACATAAGCTGTGACCTACCGTGGGGATGTCTTTGAAGGTGAAGGGTGAGAAACCACAAACGCTTGCCGTCGGACACCAGGTCCTAGCTCCGGCGGATACCAGACAAGGGGCTCCGGGACTCTCTCGGTATCAGGGTAACCCGTGCGAAAAAAGTACCCCCGTCCCCTGATTATATTTTATGCTATATGGTTTTTTCAACCCCCCCCCAAAAAAAAACGTGATCTGTCCCTAAAATGGTGCTGCACCGAAGTATCTTTTCCCCCATTGCATTCCTTAATTTTCGTGAACCGGATCATTACTCACAATTTCTTGTCATAGAATCCCTCAGCCGAGCCCACCCTCTTGCATCGCAGTCAGACTTCTTGATCTCAAATTATCTTGATGCCATAATAGAAACATCGTATAAATCCAAAAAAACAAAGGACTGGTGAACTCCTCATCGAGGTAAATGACAAGCAGCAGTTCGCAAAGCATATAGCTCAGACTAGACTGGTTATCTCGACATCAGGGTCACAGGAAACCGGAGCCTCAAAAGCTCGCAGGGTGTGAGGTCCGAGACAGATTTTTGAACGAAACGGATGCGGATCTCCTAGCGGGCTTGAAGAATGAGGGCGTCATTGCCGTGAGACGCATCACCATCCGCAGAGGCGAAAAGGAGATTAGCACCAAGCACATCATCTTGACGTTTGACCGCGCAGTACTTCCACAACATATAAATGCAGGATTTATCCAGTGCTCCATCCGTGCCTACATCCCGAAACCCACGGCGCTGTTTTAAGCGCCAGCGGTTCGAGCATGATACAAACTCTTGCCGTGGCCAAACGACCTCTGCAGAATGCGCGGCAGACGATCATCGGAGAGACAACTACCTATCCGACACCCTCACTTGTGAACTGCCGTGGGCCTTATGCGGCGTACTCCCGCAAATTTGAAAAATTTCAACTGGAGATAAGCATAACAAACCTCAAGTTAACTGAGAAGTTCTCCTTCCCAGAGGCGGGAAAGAGGTTTGCCTCTTTCCCTCTGGGGAAGTACGCCGACGCAGCACGCTGGAGCGTACCGGCATTTGGTTTCCACAGGAACTCAATTCAGAGAATCTGACCTGGTTCCGCCCCCGCACTCCGCTGGGTTGCCTCAGGCAGCCCAACCCGTCACCACACCGCTTACTGAGGCGGCAGCGGTTGTGGTGCTAACCGTCTCTGTTGAGACTGATGATTCTCCCGCCCATGCTCCCCGTCCTCCAGTGCGTTGGAGGCTGCCGAGGGGATGGACACCGGGGGCCCGTTATCGGCTCTTACCGCCACCACCCCGTCCGTGCCACCTCTGGCGCACCCGACGCCCTCGGTGGTGGCAGGTCAAACGAAGGGCCCCGAGAGGGGGCGAAGTCTTGGGGCCCGGCCCGACACGCAACTCTGACGAAGAGATGGATGTCGGGCCGTTCCTGCCTGCAACGCAGCGCAACCAGGTGTCTCCGAATTCGAAGCCTACAGAAAGGCCCATAAAGCCTAATCCCAGAGTAACAGCCCCGAAAGACAACACAAGAACACACATACACACACACACTACTAATTCTTAATTGTAAAAATTGTGAACAGAATACATTCAATGGAACTTCAGAGGCCTGGTTAAAAATCTTGACGATGTGTATGAGATGCCCAATGCCAATGAGCGAAGTATCACGGTTCTTAGAGAAACACAGCTCAAGTCCAAACAGATTTTTTAAATACGTGCATGGTATTCAGAAAGGACAAGGTTGGCGGCCCACACTCTTCGGGTGGTGTGGCCATTATCACCCTGAAATCCTTAGCATGCCACCATGTCCCTTTGAACACTGTCCTTGAGGCTGTTGCTGTTCGCACAATAATATTTAATAGGTTGATAACGGTGTGCTCCATCTGCATTACTCCTGGTCTTGCACTTTCGAGCTCCGATTTCGAGGCGCTGGTTGACCAGCTGCCCAAACCATACATCCTCACAGGCAACCTTAATGCGCACAACTCTCTTTGGGGCTCTTCCAGAACGGATGCCCGAGGTCGCCTGATAGAGAAATTCCTAGCATTCTCGCGAGCATGCCTTTTCAACAAAAAACAGCCTACATACCATAACTTATGACATAATACTTACTCACATCTTGACTTGGCTATTAGTTCTGCAATTCTTTTTCCATGGCTTGAGAGGGGTGTGGCACGGACCCTTATGGTGCCACTTCCCCACCTCACTAACCTATATAGGTAGAGGCCCAAGCAGTACATCTTCCCAAAACGCATTTAATGAATCAAAAGCAAACTGGAGTACATTTAGAGAAACATCTAAACTACACAACACATCCATAAAACAACTAGACGTGGAGGAAGCAGCCCAACTCATTACGGCGCGCATACAAGACGCCGCCCAAAAGTACATTCCCCACGCATTTAGTGCCCTGCGTAACCAGAGGAGGCCGTGGTGGAATGAGGACTGTAGGTGGACGTGAGAGGCACAGAGCAAGGCGTGGGGTATTATCCGTCGTTACCCCACCTCGGATAACCTCATTTCTTTTAAACAGGCAAAAGGCTTTTCGAAAGCCGGTGCATCTCGAGGCGAAAAGGGAGAGTTGGTGCGCCTTCCTCACTTACCTCAACTAATACACAGACACACACAAAGCCTGGACACGAATACGAAAACTCAAAGGACAACAAACACACAGCCTGTGTCTTGTAAGTAATACAGGAGACGCACTCGTAGACCAGGCTAACACACTCGCACAGCACTTCTAACACATGTCCAGCTCGGCACACTACACTAACACTTTCATGCAACATTAAACATCTGCAGAGAAGAAGCGCTTACATGACAAAGGCACATCAAAAACTTCTTACAACTCTGATTTCGAACTCTATGAGCTGAGGCCTGCCCTTAGCACGTCCAAACATTCAGCTCCAGGCGCAGATAAGATTACATATACCATGATACAACACCTACCCCTAGACACTCTTGAGACACTCCTACAGCTATACATCAAAATATGGCTTTCGGGGCAGCTTCGAAGGTCTTGGAGGGAGGCCATTGTAGTGCCTTTCCCGGAGGAAGGGAACGAGCCTTACTCTACCACTCGCTATCGACCCATTGCCCTGACCAGCTGCCTGTGCAAGCTTCTCGAGAAGATGATCAACAGGAGACTCATGTACTTCTAAGAGTACAATGGCCTCTCGAGAGCTTCCAGGCTGGCTTCAGGGCGGGGACATCACCAACGATCAACTGGTTGCGTTGGAATCATATACAGGGTGTTCCAGCTATCATGCACCAAGATTTAAAAAAGAGCAATGGCGTTACTCGAAGAAAACCTTGTGCATAAGGTTTGCAGTACTATGGAGAAGCGGACAGTATTTTTTTCGATAATGAGGCCTAACTAAACATTTGTAATTAATCATCTAACTCGCAAAATACTGTCCTAATCACTGAGATGTCAATGAGGCACTTGTATGTACCCACGACGGGCATATAACTGGGGTAATTTCAGAAATTAACTAATTGCGTACTCATTTATTCTGACTGATAAAAGAACACCGCGAAATACGAAAGATACCACGTAACGGTGCTTCCGCGCGCATTGCACAGCAGCGTCGCCAAATAAGCTCATTGAAAGCACTTGCTTCGCCTGTCACCAACCCGAAGTTACAGCGCATCACCTTGATAATGGCATGCATGGAAGGAGCACCAAAAGCAAGGTTCGCGGGAGGCGTGTGCAGATACGCCACAAACTCGGTCGCGATTTCTTCTTTCTTTCTTTTGTTCATTTCATTCTTGCTAACACAGAGGCAGCCTGTTTGAGGGAATTGCTTTATGATGCGCGCGGCGGCGCCGTCACGTGGTATTTTTTATATTTCGGGGGTTTTCTTTTTCAGTCAGAATAAATCAGCAAGCAATTACTTCGTCGCTAAAAATACTGCACTTTGATGCCCTTCGTGGGTACCTAAAAGTACCTCATGGACACTTTAGTGATTACTTATTAGTGATTAGGGAGTACATCTCGAGGTAGATAACTAATTACAACTGATTAGTTATATCCAACTAACAAAAAAGCCTCTCTGCTTCTCCACAGTACTGCAGAACGTTTTCACTAGCTTTTTCTGCGAGTTACAGCCTTACTGTTATTATTAAACCTTGGTGAATCGGAAAGACGCGTTTTGGCAGCCGAGCTCAGAAGATTGGACAATCAACAGTTCAAGCTAGAGACTATTCTAGGACAAAGACCCCTACAATCGACTTCGCAGAAGGCAACAAAAGCCTTCTGCGTTTTATGAAGGACACAGGTTTAGCTGAGAGACTCTAGAGCCCACGAAGGGACTAAAGTGTGTGCGCGACCCCGCTCTTAGCCCCCCTTTTTCGCCTGACATCTCTTTTATCCCCTGAACACCCCTTCCCCAGTGCCGAGTAGCAATCCGGGCTCTAAGCGTGGATAACCTCTCGGCCTTTCCTTTCGCTTTTCTCCTCCTCCTGCTCCTGGTGAATACAGCCAGAACCATGAGTATACACGCAACCAATTTTTTTTCAGCAGAAGCTTATGAAATTGTACTCATTGTACAACCCACACTTGAAAATAAAATTCCCAATTGCATCATCTATACAGATTCCTTGAGAGTTGTTTGTACACAATCATCGCACAAGCCCCGCAAAACCAACATATTCAATCTTGTGTTCAAAACCATTATGTCGGTCTATGCGCAAAAGCATGAGCTGCTCCTTTGCTGGGTCCCAGGACCCTCTGGGATCGCTGGCAACCAGTTGGCAGACGAGAGAACCGCTGCTTCAGCGCTCGGGAAAACTGTAGACATAACGGTACCTTATGGAGACCTCAGCCCCACATGAGAAAACACTTGCGCAGAACATGACAAACACATTGGAATGAACAGACAACAAAGTACATGTAATAAGCCACAATTGGAACGGTACACAGCTTACTCACACAACAGATACAGGGAAGTCTCCTTGGCTTGTCTACGGATAGGGCACACCCATGCAACAGACTCGTATCTGCTCACAGGATCTTCAAGACACTAATGCCGCAGCGGCGGAGAGGCTCTCTCCGTAGTTCACATACTCATTCAATGTATGGCGCTCGACACCACACGACGCATTTTCGTGAACTGTACAGACAACACATCCCGCTACACCCATCACACTTCTTGGCCAACAACCCCATGTTTTCTAACAAGAGTGTTTTTCAGTTTTTATTCGACGTGAAGTTTTTACAGTTCCTTTCATTTCACACTGGCCCTATACAACACCCATCTTCGTGCATTCGCTTCACTTGTGTTTACTCAGACAATTTAGTATTAATTTCGACATCTGTCCTCATTAAAAAAATTTGTCTTTGGCGCTCTTTCCCCTTGTCGGCCTTGCATCATTAAACTGAAACCATCAACATTATTTACATCGTGCAGCGAGTCTCCATTACGTGACAGAATCTTGTTCAAACTAGTGGATGCTGCCGACGAACGCCCCTGCCAATAACTTTGACGGCACCTTCCTAATGGGGCCTCTATTACCGATTCATCGTGTACCTTTAATTCTAGCTACATTTTAGTGCTGGGCTCTATTGCGCCAGTCCTGAATGAATTCTAGGGCTGCTGGGGTTGTATTGGAAAAATTCAAAAATACTGTAACAGTGGAGCTATTGCAGAAGCCATAGGTTCGCCATTGCATGAACAAATACATCAAAATGGGGAGCGCTATCTAGCGCGTAACTCGCGGGTACCGTCGAGTCCTCCAATCACGAAGTGGATTGCAAAAAAAAAAAGAAACTCTAGCGCTGTTTTCACGTGCTTCCCCGCATGTAAAAAACAAACTCCATCGTTAATGCGAAAGATGAAAGGACACCCTGGTTGGGAGGTGTGACCGCGGCCGCCGGATTCTCCAGAAACCATTATGGAGAGTTTGAGACATGACTACGAGTGTGCCAATCCTTCGCCAGGGGATTTGCAAATCCCGCCACTGCTGCCTCGAGTCGATGACAAATACCTAGGGGCAGTCTACAAATTTGAGGAGTGTTTTGCATCCGGTACTCGCAACGAAGAAGACGGCGACCTATCCAATGTTTGTGACGGCGAATATTAGCCCCGAAACTACGCGAATAAACAATGATTCTGAAACTTAATTAGGCGTCCGGCATTGCTCACCTACAACAGCTTCGCCTTTTAAGCCATGCACGTGGGGGCGTTCTTTCCTGGAGTTTTTAATACTTCTTGTTTTTTATACCAATACACCTTTTGCAGCTGGAATAGAACTGAGAGACTTACCGGAGGCTAGTTCTATCAAACTGAAGTGTGTTGTGCTTAGCAGTCATGTCTCCCTTACCAGCGTCTTCTGACAGGAGATTACGTGTTTGTACTCCAAGTAAACCTACATTAGTGCTCCTCTATTCTCCCTCCTTTTAATCTCCTTTCTTTTTTTGAGAAGCAATTGGGTTGTTTATTTCGCCCGCTCCCTCTATTATCTCTCTCCCGTATTACATTCGCGGCCCGGCTCACATTTTTTTTCCAATTTTCTCCTATTATCTTGCCTTTATTTCGTTTCCTAAACCGCGACGCTCTTTTATTCCACAATAGAAACACTGGTACTCATTTGGCGGAAGCCCTATAGTGCTTTAAGCTGCCTTTGAACATGTTGCATGAAGACCGACAATTCGCATTGCGGTATTTTGCAACACCATAGGCGCCGAGCTTACCTCCGGCAAAAACTAATTCGGTAATGAAAACTGAATCTCGATCTTACTTTTCTTTTCACGTTAAAGGCGAAAGTTATGTCCGCCAGTTTAAACGCAATTACGGACGTGCTCACAGGCAAACAAACTGGATGACTAGGTTTGAGTTTTTGGTCATGATGATGATGATTATGATTATGATTATGATGTATGGAGTAAGATAATCAGGACAGAAGGAGGCCGAAAGAAAAGTACTTTTCAGACTCTTTGGAAAAGAAGCTCAGTGAAAAGCATGCATCTAGCATATCGGGAGCTGGAATGGCAGAAGGCATCCACTGATGGCATAGGGTGAGACAGTTGGCCAATGTCCATCTACCCGCCTTGCGTTTCACGAGCCGATTTGCGCGGCCTACATACAGACTCTGAATTTTTGTTCGCCGTATAAGTCGGGCGCAGCACATGAAACGAGAATGAAAACTCTTCGAACGCCACAACAGGCGGAGTGAAAAATTAGGCGGAGGTGACTGTGTGAAGGGAACGAATGCTGCGACAGCTTTGGATGCGTCGCGAGCCAAAAATTCCCCCGCACCTCCCCGAAGGGAATCGTGCAGAAATGCGAATGCATTGGGTGCACCGATGAGTGTGTTGCGAGTAATGGCGTAATTAATGACGAGAGTGTGAACGTAATCATTTATTCATCAGCACCTGTTTGTGTTATCGTTGTACCTGATGGCCACAATCACTGCCTTGTGAGCGCTAAAGTGCACGGTCAAAGGGTCTTTGAGAATCATACGCGAGTCACAGTTTCGCGTAAAGACCAGATCAATGCAACTCCCGTGAATGGTAGTGGGGCACGTTTTTTCTCACCCGTTGACCAGAGACTCGCGGCATGAGGCACACACCAGGTACGCCCTGAACGGCGCCAGACGAGGGTTGTCGTCACAGACCGCGATGATGGCGTCACCGTTCTCATGACCTCCTCTTCCAAACTCGTTCCAAAGAACCCGAAGCGCGTTCAAACGACTAGACTCCTTCTTGATGTTCCCGAGCGCGTAACGCGTTCGGCATTACGCGCTCTTCATATCGCAGACTTGTCTTTTTCTTCTTCTCCAACCGATGATGATGACGTGGAAGCAACTACAGTGACGTCACCGCCAGGGAGAGGCGTAATGCTCACGTTGCATTGTGTGAACCCCCGACTAAGAAATGCATTCGCATTTACGACGACGACGACGACGAAGGCAGAACTACGAGGCGCGCGCTCACGTGCGCTCGCGGTGGAGGAATGCAGGCGCACGCCGGCCAAGGGAGCAAGACAACCCCCGGCTAATAAATGCATTCGCATTTAAAAAACCGAGCGAGAAAATATAGAAGTGGACGCGTGCATCAATGACGGTCATAGCAAGGAGCAGCGGGTTCCGGAATCGCCTCGAAAGAAAAAAGACATTGCGCTGTCGAAGGAACTAAAGTACTCTACACTGGTGTGACACTAATGGCACCTATAGTTCTGAACGGGCTTTGCTGTATAAGTCGATAAAAAATAATATATCAATAAACCTGAGACTGAGAGGAAAACGAAAAAATACGCAAAAGATATGTAAGAAAATGGGATTCTCCTTCTCTTTAACTGCTAGGTGGGAAAGCCAGCGAAAAGGAAGGTAGCTAGGAAGGTTCGGAGGAAAATTTATACCATCTTCCCGCGAGGGGAACCATGGGGTAGATGCAACGCATCGGGGGTTCCCGTTGCGTTTCCGTTATGTTAGCAATGTCAGCGTGTGGATTGCTGTTGTTGCGTATCCTATTTACGCAGCATGTTTACCCCCGATGCGTCGCATCTACCCCATGGCTCCCCTTGTGGGAAGATGGTGTAAATTTTTTAACCCAGCGCAAGCTGCGCGCTAACGCACAGCTGGCACGGCGACGGGAGCGAGCGGAGCCGAGCGCAAGCTCCGCGCTGACGCACACATGACGCTTCGGTGATAGCGGCGGAGCGCGCAGCTGCCGCGGTGGGAAGAATGGGGGAGGAATACGGACTACGCAACGACAACGCGGGACAAGGCGAGTTAAAGAGATGCGTTGCATCTAAAAATATCGATACCTCGATAAGCTGCGCACGTTAGCTGGGACTTGTATATTTTATTTCCGCTCATTCGATGCTTGATTGATTGATTGTGGGGTTTAACGCGCCGATACAACGCAGGCGATGAGGCGCGCCGTAGTGGAGGGCTCCGGATTAATTTTGACCACCTGGGGTTCTTTATTGTGCGCAGAAATCTCGTACACACGGGCGTTTTTGCTTTTCTCCTCCATCAGAAAAGCGGCCGCCGCGGCCGGGAATCGAACCCGCGACCTCGTCCTCAGCAGCGCAACGCCTTAGCCACTGAGCCACCGCGGCGGGTTCATTCGATGCTTTCTCACTCTCGAGTGGTTTGCCCAACTTTGCAAATGCGCTACAGCACTCGCCCTCTTTCTCCTACTCGAATGCTTCGCTTTTTTTGCGCTTCGTTTTTTTTTCGCACCATCTTTATGAGGGAGGCGTCGATTTTGCGCGGGTGATTACGCGCGAACGCGCTCTACCGGCTAACCCGAGGCGTCGACAAATCTAAAGGTATACGTGACAATGTGAGGACGAAACAACAAAAACGATCACTGTAACCGAAATTCGCGGAGCCATCAAGGAACGAGTGCAGATCTGGTCGTTCCGATTAATGAGATAATTTTCTCTTTTTTTTCGCCGGCTTATTTTTTCGTTCTCGGTGTTTGAGGGAAATCCTCTAATCAAATACCGAAGCCGGTGCGTTACTGTGATTTGCTTGTTTCGTTTTCTGCAAATAATTTTCCAATTCGTTCCGCTATAAGCAAGACTGAAGAGCCCAGCGACGTAGATGTCTCACGTTACTTCTTTCGTTAGTCGGGTATTTTAATTAACAGCCCTCCTTTTTCGTGCGAGAGCACTTTTTCTTATTTCTGCTGTTACATGTAATTGTTTTCTGAGGTTTGTACCACTGTTTCTGCATCTATTTTGCGTATTTAAGTCATCGCCAATCAATCCCACTTACGTACATTGTTCCGCTGTGAAAGCTGGTTCGTCTACCTCGTTCGTTGCGCTGGATCAACCTTTATCGTTCACCTTCCCACAGCGGCGACGACATACTACATAGTTAGGGCTAATGCGCTGAGCTCAGAAGCTGAGTCTCCGCCGAGATCGTTGTGAATTGTGGCGCTCAAGCGGGTGCAGTGCGTGTGGTTATGCACGATAAGAGACAACGCCCTTCGAACGCTCCTGCTGGTATCGCTTCACACCGACTATCCTGAACACTGCCAAGTACCGCGTGTTAAAGCGAGGCTTTCTCTGTCTCGCTGACGGCGTATGAGGCGTCGAGAACGCACTGCAGGAATGCCACCTTTATCTGACGGTGATTGTGATCGTGGGTGAAGTTACAGAAAAAAAAACGCTTCCGTGGTCGGAGACGAACCTGTATCCTCCGCGTTACGAAGCTGACGTCAATCGAAATGCGCCAGTCCTTTTTTCTTTTATTGAAAAACTTATTTGAGGTTAGACGTGCCCATTACCCCCCAATAAACAAAATTACAGACAGCCAAGAGTAAGCTCATCAGCCTAACAAAGATCTGTCCCCTTTCAAAACTCAGGCAAGCAGACGCACATATCCAAAAGATGGAACCACAAAGGTCGGTCACTGTGCGCCGCGTAAACGTCCCTCTCCAGCGCCGCCTGCTCCCGGGCAATGCACTTTGTCAGCCAAGAGGGTTCGGCATGCTGATCAATCAGGCGCCGCTTCCACAAGCTAAACAATCCTAGCAAAGCAAAACGTCATTGTGCCCCCGATTAACACATTGAAATCGCAAGTAGCGAACTTTTTTTAAGTGTCCGTTCCAAACCATCCAAGAAGAAAACGACATCACGGCACAACAACAACTAACGTCCTATAGTCTCTGGGTGATTTTACCAGTGGAAAATACCTGATGGAGGAGCGATATCATTTTTTGTTCAGCTTTGTGTTAACGGGAACTGCTTACGAATCAAGCACAAAGAAAAGCGTTTAAAGGGGCCCTGAAAGGCATTTTGAGCACACTAAATGAACTAGCGCAATCGCTAGATTGGGTCGCCAACGTCACCTGTGCCAAGTATTACTCTTTTACGCGCAGCGGAAAGCTCACACTTTTGTTGCAAAGTTTGTCGCTTTTTTCTCACCCTTTCCTTCGTGTTTTTGGACGCCGCCATCTTCACATGTCTACATCATCGATTCCCAGATGTTCGTCATGAGCTAGACATCCTGCTATTGGGCGGCTTTTTCACGCACTTCCGGCAAAGAGATGAGTCGTCTGCTCAGCGTCGGCTCGCCGGCTGATCTGCCAGCGGAGTGCCGGAGTGCTTTGACATTTTACGACAAACGAAACAAGTGTAAACAAACGCTTAACCGTTTGTATTGAATGCAACACGGCCATAACACGACGTGGATTTTATCTTACGTGAGTATGTACCATAAAGAAAGTCCCGTGGCACTTCTTTGGTGCAATCGCAGAGAACGCCCTGAGCCGAATGCCCGGGTTTGACGCGTACATTTTATTCAACTTCAAAACAATCCAGAGATGCGTTTCGAACGAACGCAACGTCTCAACATGCGTTGCAAGTCTGAACCGCGATTGACAGACGATGAGTTGCCTCCTCCTGCCCGTCGTAAATTCGGCACTCACCTCACACCCGGTTTGCGGGGACGAGCAGCAAGTCATAACTCTGGCGCGCAAGCGAGAAGGCTTTTAGCCAGGCACACTGCACATACCCCATGCGAGGTTGAGTGGTACGTCGTTCGAGAAAGATAATCCAGACCATGGGAAGCACTATCCACCCGCAGAAGTACAATGTCGCATTTCATCGCGAAACGAACGCGTCCACAACACACAGGAGGCGATGCACACACACACACACACAGCTTCGGTAGCTGCATTGGCTTAGCTGCAAGCTTCGTTCGGACAATCAGCGATGCTACGACGATACAGAGCTGCGTGAGGACGACGTGCTAACCACTTCACGTATTTAAAAACACAGGGGCAAAGAACTAGGTTCATCGGAAGCAAAAAATCTTTCCTCCATTATAGTGCCTGAAATTTACTGGCTAGTGTGCCGAGGTCGGGCTCCAGGCGGGCGCCGGGAGCGATGTACGCGGCCGTCTGCCGCTTGGGGCGCTGCCATGCGGGAGTGTGCGCGTTCATCCGGCCCGAGCAGATCGCGCGGTTACCTCCGAGCTGCGTAGCAGACGGCAGCGGCAGAACTTTCCATTCCCGCTTGCGACGAAAGCGAGCGAAAGCGACGGGAATTCTGTCGCGCAACCAAAATTTGTCCCGACCATTCGACAAAAACGATCGTCGCGCGACAAAGCGACGGAATTTCTGCCGCTCTCACTCGCTTTCGTCGCAAGTGCGAAGGGGCCTTTATGCGCAATCTCCGCCCCACATAAAACAAGCTCTTGCTTGTCGCCTGAGCATACGGTTGATATCTAACTACGTTACACTGTGCTTGCCAGTGTATTTAAACGATGTCACTAGGTTTGAAACGTACGCGCTCGGCGTGCAGCTTTGTAAACGCAAGCGGTTTCACATACGCACGCTATTTTGCTGCTAATAGAGTTTTAGTACAGCGTTTGTGGCCTTTGCATACGCTAAACGCTAAATTTTTGCGTCCCGCTACGTGACACCGCGATGGGAGTTTTAGTAGAGCGTCTCATCAGTTTTGCGTAGCGACACACTAATGCATACGGCGCCATCTGTCAAATGTTTTCCGAAATGTCTCGCCGGCTGATCTGCTAGCGGAGTGCCGGAGTGTTTGGACATTTTACGACTATCCAAACAAGTGCAAACAAGCTTTCCCGTGAGTGTTGAATGCAACACACGGGTGCAGCTTGTCAGAACACGGGTTCTCGCTGATCGAGTGCAGCGTTGGTTTGCTCTTCGCCTTCACGTTCATCGCCGCTGATAAAGCGATCCGATCCGGCGCGTTTTGTGCACGGGTTCTGTGTCGGTTGAAAATGTCTTTTTTCACATGCCGCCGGTAGTAGAAATTACAACCACCGCAAAATAACACCCGGCACCAGCGGGGCCACATCTGAGACCGCGCTTTTTGGATAAACAGTGCGCGGTGCACCAAAGGGAACGAGCGCACGATTCTCCTTACGCGGCTGCGAGTTCGCCGCCGATACCAACTGCACCTACGTACACCGCGAAAGGGCAAGGCCAGGCCGCACACATGCGGCCAGGTCATTCGTTCGCTTTTCCAGCCTGTGTCCATGGTGTCTACAGAGATGAAAAAGCCGAAAGAGCTGGCCCGTAGCAGACGGCAGTCTGTGGGAGCGCAATAGCGGAAGTACGTCACCGCTGAGGAGCGGAGCATCATGGGAGGGGAGGCCAACAGCGAAGAAACAGTTGAAAGGAGGAGGAAATACGGCGCGACGATAATTCGCGGTTTTTGATTTACGATTTCTCAGGTAATACTCATCGCTTTAACAAAATTCTTGCAGGAGGAGATTGCTAATACATTGCTTTATTTGGTTACATGTACATCCATGCATCGGCGGAAGGCATTTCAGGACCCCTTTAAGCATTTGGCAGCAAGCATATACGTTTACGGGACCGAAAACGCTGCTACAGCTATGTCGCAGCAGTTTAGAGTTGGAGAGGAGGGCCTGGACGTGCAAAATAAGACAAAAAAATTATGCACTCTTGCGTCTACGGATGACGACGGATTAACGCGAAGCTTGCCTATTGCTAAATAAAGTGGCGAAGGTTTAACCCGCCGCGGTGGCTGATTTGTTAAGGCATTGTGCTGCTGAGCACGAGGTCGCGGGTTCGACTGCCAGCCGTGGCGGCCGAGTTTCTAATGTAGGCTAAAAGCAAAACTGCCATGTGTTCGACATTTCGGCGCATTATAAGATCCCCAGGAAGTCAAAATGAATACGGAGAGCTCCACTACGGCGCGCCTCATCGCCTGCATTGCTTAGGAGCATTAAACCCCGCAATCAATCAATGTTTATGCGTTTTATTGGGTCAAGTCTGGTTGCCCTATATTCTCCGCCCTGTTTGTACGGCTTCGCGCGACTGCCATTGTTCCGAATGTGAATCAAAGATAACGCGTGTAACAGCATTTCAGCAACAGAAGTGTGTCGAAAGATGCTGTTTTGCGGCATCTTCGGCAGTGTTGTCAACAAAAGACCGTGTCCAAGTCGCCCGTGAGGCAGTAGACGCGGTAATATCGCCACACTGAAAACACCAAAATGTCCGATGTTGCTGAATTGTGGGCGTAAGTGGCGTTACTCCAATCCATTGTCTGCTGACACCACACTCAACGTGTCCTGCAGCAACTGCTGGGTACTGCCTAGCCTGACACACGCGCTCGGTGTCTTCGGAAAGATCTTCACTATTTCATGGCACTAGTTCTGCCTGGTCTTCAAAGATAACCTGCAAACATAATCTTTACCACGAAAACATGGGTGGTCCTCTTCTTCGCAGGAGCTTTATCTTCCAGACTGCGGTTTGTATGCTTGTTTTGTGGTTTCTCTAAAAAATTGTGAGCTCTATTCTGGATGCCTGATTATCCTGCTGGAAGCGCTTGGTGTCTTAGCTCTTGGCGCCTTGACGTTTTTGCCCTTGGAGATGAAACTGTAGGGGCGGGGGGGGGTGTAGGGGTGAGGTTACAGCGTTGCTGTAACATCATGGTGCAGGTACAGAGGAAGGTAACGAGCAAATGAGGAATAAAATTAATTATAGAAGGCAGAAAAACACAACAGTCATCACCAGGGAAGGAGAAAAAGGGCATACGTTGAAAAGAAAAAGAAGAAGCAAGATCCAGGAAAAATTGAGGGAAAATAAAAAGAAGAAGAACAAGGAAGGGCGTCGGTATGCAGAAATTTAACTAACAGGAAAAACATAATGCAAAATAGTCAGAAAGATCTTCAGTAAATCCGTAAGTGACCAAAACACTGGGTGTTCTGAAACTTGAGTATGCCCGCTTTGAGTATCTTCTTTTCAGGTTACGCTAATAAAAGCAGTAGCAGGGCATTATCGGTATGATAGCTGAACAATATGTTCCCCTCTGATATCCCAATTACCACATTCGGTCTCGACAGTGTGTACAAATCTCGTGATAGAATGCTGTCGAACCGCAATGGGCTCTTTCTGATCCCTGAGGTAAGACCAGGGAACTGTGCCCGTTTACAGATACAAAATTTCCTGTCCAGGCCCGTCAGTCCCGCTCATTCCTTTTCACCATCTGTTTTTCGCTGGACTCAATATTATTTCTGTAATATGAACCGACTCGCCCAAAAACATGTCGAACTGGGAACTGTTGCTTGCTCCGGTAAGAAGACTAGACAACCTGTATTCACCGGAACACTGGATTTGCGCTATGGTCTCGGCCCATGTCAATGACGTGTTCCGCGACATCAATAATGTTGTCCGCATTCGCCTAAGCATGTATGAGTGTCAACGCCACCAGCAACGTTATCACTACGGTAAGATGGCAGTATAAATCCTTTCTAAGTCTAAGATGGCAGTCTAAACTACTTTAAGATGGCAGTCTAAATATTTCCTTGGGCCACTTGATATGAGTGGCGGTTATTCCACGGGTGCAAAACCCTTCGTATGCTTCATTGAGCAATCCGACCTATGCACAGACGCCTGTGGATGCGTGATTGCTTGCGTTCGTTCCTCCATGACTGCGTGCAATTTGTGACGCTCTGTAGGTGTGTGCCGGGCTTTTCCTCTCATATACTCCTTTGCGGTCTTTGTTACCATACCCACCCCAGGCGGCACAGAAAATGTGTCCCAAGACCGGCCCGTCTATGGCCGCTTCTGGCATGTCCGGCCAGCATCCACGTTCTGGCAGCCACTGATCATACAATGAACGGCCAACATTCGGCAACCAGCGCTTCGGTATTTCTCCGGCCGCCCATGTTCAGACGCACAACGACAGCTGCCCGGCTGCCAGATATTAGGTTGCCTTTCGGCTGCCGATGTTGAGAAAGAAATCGGCCGGAGTACGGCTTTAGGGCATCCGTTTTTCCTTCGCGAAGTGGTGTTCAGCCGAAGCACGGCAAGCGACCGGGCACAGGATATCTGTGTTCTTGTGGCGTTTGGTGTTCGAAAGGAGACCGGCAGTAGCGCGGCTGCCGCGCATCCGCTCTTTCAACGGTGAACGGCGCGTCCGGCGGCAGAATATTCGTTTTCTTCGGGCAGCCGGTGTTATAAAGGAGACCGGCCGAATTACGGCCTCAGAATGTACGCTTATCATTTGGTTAGTGGTCTTCGGCCGAATTACGGCAAGCGAACGGCCGCAGAATTTTCGGCAACCGGTGTTCAAGTTATTTATCAGGTAATACGTCATTATGCGAACAACGGCGTGCGTCTGGGCGCCGAGAATTTATGCACAGACGGCTTTGGACCCACCATGTTCTAGCAATGTGTGATCGTACAAGTGCAGACCCGGCAAAACCTCATGATCGCCAGAACAACCGACGATGCATGCGCCCTCGCGTTGAGCGCAACCACTGATATCCAACTCCACCACATTATTTACCACCTCCAGCCATACTTGAAACCTCCACCAAGCACCACTCGGGGTGTCATACAGGGATTGGAACCGACAACAACCAACGCCGACCTGCCCAATGTTCTCGCCTCGGACGATGCACCAATCCTACATGCACGACTCCTAGGCTCCACCACGTATGCCCAAACGCCGACACGCGCATCTGTTCCACTTGTCATTTTAAAACTCTCTCCATCAACCACATCTGCAATCCGCACTGCCAACTGTGTGGGCTCCCCCATACTACGGCCAGCAAGGACTGCCGTCGCCGACTCCGCCCGCGACCACCGCCAGTTCGCACTCGTACCAACCAGACGTACCGATCGCATCCCCCGCCACCCACAAACGCGCAAACGCCACTGGCCAACACCGCCCCTACAACATTCAATTCCAGGGTGAGCTGGGCTGGCGTTGCCAAACATTTTCCAACTGCTCATGGCCGCTTTCTCTCACAAACACCCATTGCTCAAGAACTGTTTCCCAGCTACCCACCAACAACCAATCCCCCGCAGAACTCACTCTTGTCGAGGCCAAAGCAAACTTAAAAGAACGCACCCTGTGCCTTTAAAAATCCATCCACTAACTGTTCAAACAAAATGCACGCCCTCCCACGCCCTTTACTCACCCGCCTCATCCCTCCTCCACACTATCTACCAACCCCCCGCGCCCAAATCTGCTACTGTCCACACCAAACCTTTCCCACCTCCCTGACGCCACCTCCACACCGCCAACTACCCTTCCGGAACCAGACCCTCTACCGTCAGCGTCGACTCCTTCCCATACCGACTGCGACAAAAAATACCGCCACCTCGAAGAAAAACTGACTCAAACACAAGCGTTTTTTATGGCCACCATTCAATCCATCATCGTGACAACCGGTACTGAAACCTTCGCCCGCCTCCTCGAACCCCTGGTGTCCCACCTCACCAACCTCGAGCACATCATTGCTGAAGTAACACCAGTCACCCAGGAACAGGCCGAACGCATCGTACACTTGGAGAAAACCATGCCCGCTCCCCATAAAAAAGCCAAGGCGACTACTTCTCAGCTCACCCCACCATCCAGCCAGCCTGAGCCCCTCATCTAACATGTCTACCAGGCCTTCAGCGTCCCACCCATTTCCCTGAGGACTGACGATTTGTCAGTGGAATTGTCATACGTATAAAAACAAGCAGCCCTCTCTGACCCATCTAAGCTAACTTCACTCTCCCGATGTGATTGCTTTACAAGAAACGGAAACACCTCACGTATCACTTCGTAATTACATCACGTACACACATTTCCATCAACCTCGTTCGCCATACTCGTTCGTAAATCACACACTGCACAAGCACACACCCTTCCCATTAATTGGAAATATACCTTCATTGAACTCTTCTATGAATTCCATCCTTCAGAAAGTTAAACCTACGACGAAACATCACCGGCCAGTCCTTCTCGGCGACTTTAACGCCCCTCATACTGCATGGGGTTATCCCAAAACAAGTAAAAAAGGAGGGCAAATGCACGACGCCGCCCAACAAGCTCACGTCACGCGCTGGACCGACCCCGCATACCCCACCCTCATAGGCAACAGCGTGGCACGAGATTCCACCCCCGACCTCACATACACTCACAACATACCACGAGCCACTTGTACACGCCCCGACAAAACATTAGGCAGTGATCATTATATCATTTCATTCACCATCATTTACACCCGCATTCCTAAAAAAACGGCCATGCTAAACTCACACACTGGAAATCGTTTCGTGACTACCCTCTTCCCACCACAATTGAAGACATTGAAACATGGACCCAAGATATCCTCAAAACTGTCAAAGCCCACACCCGCACCCTAGCTATAACAGAAGATCACCCTTTGGTAGACATCCATCTCTTACATCTGTGGGAGGCCCGCCGAGGGCTTATCCACCGCTGTAAAAAAAACACAACAAAAAAACTCAAAACACGCATCACCCACATCACACAACAGGCAGCCGACTATGCTCGCACCTTACACAAACAAAACTGGACACAATTTTGCGAAAGCCTTCAAGGAACTCTAAGCATTAAGTCCACATGGAACATCCTCCGCTCCATGCTGGGTACTAAGCCCAGCAAAGCAGACACCGGCCACACCATCCGTCGCCTGATCCACAATCACCACCTCAATGAAACTCACCTCCATGCGCAACTCCTCATACAACAGGCACCAGAGAGTGAAGTTTGTGCGCGACTGCAGCGCCAACTCTTGCCACCGCTTAGCAACTCAGCGCACGTAAAACCAAGCGCGCTGCATGCGGTTTGACGTTGTGTGGCGGAGGGATTTTAAGAAACAGTTATAATTACAAGTTGCAGAGTCAGAAAGGCTCAAAATGCTGCAGGAAAGAATTAGTTGCCACTCCGCTACTGCTGCGTGAAGTAATGCCGCAATCGCTGAAAGGCAGCGTGCCATCGTTCTTTACAGGTTTCTCGGGGAGCCGTGGAAAATAAGCGTCGGAATAAATAGATTTTAGCAGTAAGAAAGCCATGACATTTTTTGTCAGGGGAAGGAGTATTTTGAGTTCGATGACTGTTTATATGCGGAGCGCAGACACGAAGGGCCGTAAAACTAAATTGGTTGCTTTCAGTGTTCCATACACATCGCGCGCTGCGATGAATGCATTCCGTCGTAGTATTTGCATAACACAAGGTATTACAGCTTCCGCCACTATTGTTTTATCAGCAGTAACCTTTTTTTAGCTACATTCACGGCACCGAATTGATGCCAAAAGGCGGCACAAGAATATGTTCACAGCACTTCGCGGGTGATGCGAAAAGCCGGACACTACGCATCCCGCTTACTGCCCTACTTTATTTCCCGAAGTGTAGAGAGTTCGGCCACGCATTCAAAGCGAGAGCGTGGCAAGCTATCAAAGGCAAGGTTGCATTCACTCGCGCTGACTTCTTTATGCGTTTTGCGTACGTACTCCGAAAGTTGAGGTTGCCATTGTTTAAGCAGAGGATGTAGAGGAGGAGGAAATACATTTTTTGAAGAATTCTGCATGGCCTGAACAAACTGTATCACAATTAGCCGCTTAGACGACTGTAACATTACGCACAAGATAGAAGCCGAAACTAAACGGAATATTCGTAAAGTCAACCGCAGCTCCGCAGCAGATTTTCAACTGTGTGAACTGCGTTTACTTTTTCATCAGGTAATAACGTTTGGAATCCGTTGGTAATTAGTGACCACACCATCCGAGCTGAAGAAGGGCAACCGGAAAAGAAACTGCAGTGTGGTTGAGCAAGCAGATGAAACAACCCAAACACGCCTCTGCCGTGGAGCGCCGTGGTATACTCTGGGGTCACTTTATTATGCTGTAAAACAAGAAAAAAATCATACAGGCCGGAATTGGCGCTGTAAATAAGCTTCCCTTGCTGAGAATGGGACTTCGCAACAATGTCTGTCCCATCGATTCTTTCATGGCGCACGGGCGCACAGAAACGTACAATCTCTAACTTCTCGCGCACGCGAGGCCGACAGTAGTAGCTCAGCCTCGTAATTGTCCAGAAATCGCACACAAGCACTTCAGACATGGGGAAACTATTTGCCAGAACAGTTTTCTAGCACGAGACACCTTTCAAAAACAACCGCAGAATCGCACAAACAAATACCCGAGAGGTGCCGAATCTATGAACGCGATCCGGCCGTCTGGCTCTAACCCACCCAAAGTTTGCTCAAGCTTCCGCGGGGCGGCGCTGCGTGTACTTTATTCGTCGCGCCCTCTGATCAGTGACCGGTGCCTATACGCAGACCACCGAACACAACCACCAAACATTCCACATCGCAATTACCGAGGAAAAGAAAATCCCGACCTTGACGATCCCTTCATTCTCATTGAACTCACCTTCGCCATCAGCAACCTTACTCGTAACACCACACCAAACGAAGACCGAATACACAACAAAATATTCCGTAACCTCACCGCCGAATGCGCAGCCGCACTGCTTGGCTATTTTAATCACTGCTGGACAACCAACTATCTGCCCCCTCACTGGAAACATGCCGAAAATTACGCTCATTCCTAAGGCCAGGAAGCCAGTCACCCTAGAAAATCTTCGTCCCATATATTTAAAACCTTGTGTAGGCAAGTTATATGAACACCTAGTTCACAATCGGCTCACAGCATAACCCGAAGATAACAGCCTACTACCTCATACCATGTTTGGCTTCCTCGCACACCTATCATCGCAAGACGTACTGCTAGGCTAAAAGACGAAGTCCTTACACCGCTGAGCTCACAAACGAAACGCGCTATCCTAGCTCTGCACATTAAAGGAGACTGACAATGTATCACATCAGACTATATTCGAAGGACTCCAATTATCTAACTGCAGCACACGTACATACAATTACATCCACATTTTCTCGCCGATCGCACATCCAACCTCAACCTCGGCCCCATTCGATCTGTCTCCGTTCGTTCCCGACCCCGTGGTACACTCCAGGGGTAAGTCATTTCCCCACTCCTATTTAATCTTGTCCTGCTGCAACTTCCGCCACTTCTAAAACAAATTCCACACATACAACACGCACTTTATGCAGACGATCTGACTATTTGGACCACAGGAGGTTCGATTGGGGAACAGCAAGGCACCCTGCAAGAAGCCATTTACACCACTGACAGTTCCCTTACAGACCGTGGCCTCAATTGTGCACCAGAAAAATCTGCCCTTCTTGTCCTCCAAAACCGCACGCAAGGCCGTAAACGAAAACCTCTTTCAGACCCACAATTAGGCCTCCATGGCGCCCCCATCCTAACCACCCGTGCAATTCGTGTTCTGGGACTTGCCATCCAATCAGACGCAGCAGGCATTTCTACTATTCATAAATAACAAGTAACGCTATTACAAATCACGCACCTCATCAAACGAATGGCGAATCGTCGACAAGGACTGAAAGAGAATGACCTCGTGCGCCTAATTCAACCCCTCCTAATTAGCCGAATCACATACGGAACCCCATATTTGGCTCTCAAAAATAGTGAAATACAAAAACTTGACATATTATTCCGGCAAGCCTATAAATTAGCACTAGGGCTACCGCCGGCAACTTCGACTACCAAATTACTACACATGGGACTTCATTACACCTGGGACGAACTTCGAGAGGCACATCATGTCAACCAGATCGAACGGCTCAAGCTTTCACACACTGGCTGTCACCTCCTCCGTCGCCTCGGCTACCAACTACCTGCCACCCATCACCCCGCCAACGCATCCCTCTCGAACTACGCAATTGCATCTCCGTCGCCCCAATACCCAAGAATATGCACCCCCTTTAGAACCAGGACCACCGACAAGCCCGGATTCCAATGCTTCGCTAGATGCTTCAAGTCAAGCCACGAGACACACGCTACATTTAGGCCGCCAAATATGCCGATAAACCACCCTTCGCAATTTCAACAGTAGACCACGAAGGAATTGAATGGACTTCCGCAACAGTAATTGGCAGCGACTCCACAACTGCACAAGAAATCGCAATAGCCCTCGTAGCCACTACATCTCAAAACATTATCAACATAGTCACAGATTCGCAAGCTGCCGGTCGCCATTACGCCGCCGGTCACATAGCACCCTTAGCCCTCCGAATCGTTCAGTCCATCCCTAACCCTCCTTACCTCTACATTCTCTGGACCCCGGGACACGAGTCTCTGGAGGGGAATGAGGCGACTCATGCTGCCGCGCGCGCATATCTACCGGGCGTTCCCCTCTCCAACACTCCAGCATCACCGTTGGAAGTCCACCATTCTGTACCTCAAAATTCAAAGACATCCTCGAACATTACCGCCTCGAATGCCGCATCCTTCCCCCACCCAACGACAAGTTCACTAGGAAGAAGCCACCACTTACCGCCGCCTTCAAACCAACACCTACCCGCACGGCACCCTCCTCCACGCCATTCATCTCATCTCCTACTCCGCCACCTGCAAGTACTGTCCCCAACCCTGCACACTCTACCATATGATTTGGGCGTGCTCCGATACACCATCCCTCCCCCCTCCTCCCCCCTCCAACCATGAGTAGTGGGAAGGCATGCTAGCCAGCCCGGACCCCGGCGATCAGCTTCGACGTGTTGAAAGGGCCCGCCTGGCAGCGACCGCCAAGGGACTTCTTGACTGGGAAGACAACCCATTTCCACTACTACAAAAACTAATATAGAAATAAAGTTCATTCCTCCTCCTGCTAGATGAGAGAGGCAACGTATGTCTTATGCATTTGTCTCCACGTTTTTCGACTGCAGAAGCTTCCGCAATTTTTTCAGTTCCTCGTTCGTGACATTTGTACCTCTTTGTGGCACCTTCAAATCATGGTTGAGTATGTGTTCTGGTTTAGCCGCAGTTTAGCCGCAGTGTTGGGCACGCCGCAGTTCTCAACCGCGCAATCTGGCGAGTAAGGCCCGAAAACCTGATATTCTGGCATGACTGGGCCCCACATTCACTTACAAAAGATACCTCACTTTCTGTTATTTTTGAGTGACGAGATTTCAATTTTAATAAAGGCATGCTGGTGCTGAAGTGGTAACTTTACCACACTTTGTACGGTCCACCTTTAACGGCGACGTAAAGTAAAACAGACCAAGTGCCGCGATGTTCGGGTGATACGGCGGTGTTTCCGTTGACAAGTTGGCGATAGGACAAAGACGAAGCAGCTCGAGAGAAAGCCTCCGACTTGTTTATTGGCACCGCTGATGATGATCTCGTTGGCGTCCTTAGGATCGGAAAGCAGGTCGAGAAATGCAGTATTTCTTCCTTGGGGCGTTGAATGGTTCAAAACAGTGCGGTTTCGTCTCCGCCCTAGTGTTGCACTGCTTCATTAGACAAATTTGGGGTGCCCATAGAGAAAACGAACATAATTTGTTACGCTCCCAACAGTCCCTTCTACTGCAGTATCCACCATGCCAATTACAATACTCTTTAAGGCAGGTGCTGTGCTGGACTGAATACAAGCGACAGACTATTAGTGATGTTGCCATCCAGTAACAGTTTACAACAAGTACGTAGATAATAACTTCACGAACAGTGCAACCGGCTCGCCCCACATTGGCAATAATTGGGTTGTGTAATTCTTTTCCGGTTATGCGGATAAGACATATCTGGACGTCAGGCAACGAATTGTAAAGTTCTACAACTTCCACAACCAGACCCTTTCGTCGGTATTCCGTGATTCCCTCACAGCTGTGACCATTACTTGTAGTTCAAACAGCCACCTTCCTCGATAATGCACAGATGCTGAGTTGCTCGCTAATTCATACAAGTACCTCATGCCATGTCATTTAGGCCCAAATTTTAAAACCTTCTTTACCTTACTGAGGTCGCCTTAGAACTCGTAAGGAGGTCTTAGTTCAATTTTGGAACGTTCCCCACTGAAGCTTCCTTACGAAACGCTCCCTTGATGTTTCCTTTCTGCAAGGTAGCTCGCGGGCTACCTTGATGCGACCTTACCCCGCTCTTTCAACTGGACGCACACGTCTCCGCGGCACTTTGCACAGGCCTCGTTAGGCCGCGCGGAGCAACTAAGTGGAGGTCAGTGGCGCGGAACGCTGGGAGCTCCATCCAGCGATGCTGCGGGAGGAACGCGACGGCTATGGCGTCCGAGTTTATTGCTTCGTACCAAAGCTGGGCGGACTTTGCACTGTTTTGCCTGCGGGTGGATGAATTCATGTGCGGCGACGTGTACAGATATCCGTCGCTCGCGATGAGGTAGCCGCGAGACCGCCTCAACCCGATGGAGCTGTACAGCGATGACAAGTTTTCATTCCGCTACCGCTAGCATCGGGGCGGATATTTGATGGCTGCTATCTGTGCAACTGCGAATGACAATACCTAACACAACTTTTCGCCACACTATCATCCCCTTTCTTGGATGTGAAAGCTTATTTCCGCTATAATTGCCGTTTGAGCGATCGGTGATCGAGACATCTGCCGTAGCAAGTTTCGATGCTTCCGCGCAGGTAGCGCCATCTTTCGGCCGCTCGGCGCACCCCGGCGCCGCGATAACCGGTCGGACCAGCGAACCTGCGCGGCCGGTCAGCGTAGTGTTAGCATCGCGGCAGATATCTGATCGCCGCCTTTAAATAAGCGCTGATAACGATCCCTAGCACAATTTTTCATCGCACTAACACCTACTTTATCGCACTTGGAACTTCTTTTGACGATTGACGGTGGTCGGCAACCTCATGAACGTTTCGCAGCCCACGGTCAGCAATGAGCTCTGGGAATTTACGCAGGCGGTGTGCATGCGCCTGTTGCAAAGTGCGTCGGCTACCAAACGCAACAAAGAGGAAACGCTAATGACGCGGATTTGTTTTACATCACGCGGGCACATGTTGGGCATGCTGTTGTATTCGTCGCAAAGCCGCTTCCACACTTTAGGTTTCGCTTGCAGTGACACGCCGTGGCTCGTGTTGCACTCTACAAAGTTATTGTAGTTTCGTACCAGTTCTTGGAGAAGTTCTTTTTTCTTCAGTGTAGTCCACTTTCCCGGGCATGGTTATACTGGCGCTACGCTCGCACAAAACGTTGGCTTGCACGTTTTCGACGCTGCGATTATGGTCCCTAGAAATACTTGCTAGTCTGCCGTCCGGCGGCCGCGAAGGGGGCTCCTCCGTGATGCATGCAGCGGCGGTGCTGCACGCAGCCGGAGCGCGGCCGGCCAGTGTCGGCGTGGGGAGCAGTGCAGCGGACGGCGCTTCGTTGTGCTGCATTCGTAGGTATGGGCGTTTTCAGCCAAATTTAAGGACGCATTTTCGTCCTCTGCAAAACAGATTAGCCAAATAAATTGGTTCCTACGAATACGAAGAGTTTGTTACCGAATAATGAAGTAATGACAGTACGTTTTTTGCGAATTAAGAACGATCGACCCGCCAAACCATGGAATCGTGTCACTGCGCTCTATCCTCGATATACTCTTCAAGGGAAAAGCTTTCGACACATTCTGCGGGGCATCGGCAACACTGTCCGCACGGAATATTTTGCTAGCTGGGGCACATTATGCGGTATTTCGATTAAGTTAACTAACAAAGAAGCGTTTTTTTGTATACCCCCGCCGTACACTGCCGTGAATATATAATTGATTGATTGTAGGGTTTAACGCGCCGACGCAACGAAGGCGATGAGGCGCGCCGTAGTGGAGGACTCCGGATTAATTTTTACCACCTGGGGATCTTTATTATGCGCCGAATTCACGTACACACGGGCGTTTTTGCTTTTCGCCTGTATAGAACCCGCGACCTCGTGGATATATAGCGCGTGAAAATATTTGTGTTGTGTTGTGTGTGGGCGCTTCATAATTTTTTTTAGGTGCTTTGGAACCATCCTCACTTTTCTTTGCTTGGGAGTCAATACAGTATTCCCTCGTTATAACGAGATCCCTTTATTCGAAATATCACTTATTTCGAAATTTCTTCTGGTCCCAACCCAAACACATGCTTTTTAGGCTGCATTACTCGAAGCGCTCGAACAGCCTGTCCCGCTTACAGCGAAGTGTTGAGCGGAGGCGTCGCCCTTTGGCGGCGACCCATCGGCAAGTCAGGCGGTCAACATGGCCGGTCAACGCAAGCTGGTCTTTCCCCGAGCGATTTTCTGGAGTCAGTTCATGCGCGATTTGCGTCAACCGACTTTAGACAAACGGTCCAACTGCGTAGTACGGTCCTCAAATTTTGTTCCTAGACATTGGTCAATGTCGTGGGCGCAACGGTGTGCGAACACCGACACTCTAACCGTAGAATTAGCAGTGTCGTTGACGAGGGAATGCTGAAAAGCGCTTGTTTTGCAAACTTCACGGCTGCACACCTCGGACGAAATGTGCCAAGTGATCATACTAAGCCTCTAGAGCGAAAACCGTCAGTTTTCATGATTGCGCTGTGTGCCCAGAGTGAGCGGGTAATCGTTTTTTGAGCGCAACAAGCACAACCCTACGCTGTAAACGCAAACTAGCCGGAAATGGAGTTTTAATCAAGTAATGTGCCCTGAAAAGTACTTATAGGAAAAAATGTACTCCCTAGGCATGGTCTAAAAAAGTGGACGAACCTCCATGGTAGTACTGTTGCCCATCCGTGTAGCAAAAGGGAGGATTTAGAACGACTTGACACCATTTGTGAGATGCCGTTCGGTTCCTTGTATACTACCACGTCCAAAATAAACTCCCCATCTGTGATAATCATCTCAAGCGGGCGGTCGCCATGTTAGTCTTCTGTTGTTTCCGTGTATCAGCACATTAACCGTGGCCTAATGCTAATTAGAACGAGTAAGCAGGACGCGACGGTTGCATGCAGCTACAAACCCGATACCGTACGTATACCCGTATAGATGCTTCAGCCAGCGCGATCACAGGCAGACAGCGCGGCAGTGTTGTTTCAATCTGTTTATTTTGGTGATAGGTGTTGTCAAACTCTGCTAATAACAAAGAGACAGTTCTCGCCGTTGCAAACAATTGGAATGCTCATCTACTTCGCTTGCAGGCGCATATATAGACGATTGAAATTCTCGTGCCAGCGCGCCAACGCACCCGACTGCAGCGACTCAACTTGCCCTGGCGGCACGACTTCCTGCCCGGATGTAAACAACCTCCGTGCTATCAACGCAGCGCGGCCGGTGACTCGGTGCGGTCGGAGCTTCAAGCCTCGCCTTGGGCCATCGTTTTTTCTTATTTGAGAAGGGCTAGTAGTGTCATTTGGTGGAAAGATTTTAAATGCAGAGCATTTCAGTAACTCACGATGTCACCCGCGTTGGCGTCCGTAGTCCGCATCGCTCCCCGTCGGTCTGGCATTGGATCGGATTCGATTGAATTGGATTGGATTGGCTTGGCTTGGCTTGGATTGGATTGGATTGGTTTGGATTTGGATTGGATTGGATTAAAGTGGATTGTGTTGGATTGTGTTGCGTCATAGCCGCGCCACGTTGCGTCATAGCCGCTCCACGTTGCGTCATAGCCGCGGCAGGGGGTTCACGGCACGTTTCACGTTTCACCATCGACTTCATCGACAATGTCTACGCGGGAAGAGAAGGCGGCGCGGCGGCGTGCTGCGGATGCTGAGCGCAAGCGCCGCAAGCGAGCCGCCGACGCCGAACTTCGCCAGCGAGAAGCCGCAGCCATTCGTGAACGTCGGGCGGCGATGCGGGAGGGAAAACAAGCACAAAAAGAACAGAACTCCTGCTGGCGCAGTTTCAGGCAGGGGGCGCGCGAGCACTGCGAAGGCAGGAAATTTGAAATGCGTCGGGTGGTAGCAGTGAGCGGATAACGGCGCTACAGCCAATTATGGCGAATCAGTGCTCTGCATTTCCAACAGTTTTCACGTAGAGTGGAACGGCTGTAACTTTTTTATGTGCCCCTGTCACACGAGGAACGGCCGCTAACAGCATTTGGATAGGGTGACAGCTGTGGACAGCTCGCTGGTAAGTGGTCTGTCATCAGTCGATGCGTTTGTCAAACGTTTGGATAGGGTTAACTGCAAAGTACCCGTGCCGCACACAGCACGTACACGCACGGGCAAAGAAAAAAGCGCACACTCCTTTTATTGTACTTGTTTGTGGCTTTCGGGGTATGCATTACCATTCTTTTGCAGGCCGGTTTGTAATAGGGCATTCGAGAGAAAATCGTTTGTCGCGCGCGGCGTCGTTTCAAAGGAACGTGACGGTTACTCAGCTAGCCGAATCGCCTCCGATAGGCCTCCTGCGCTGGAGTTTTGGCGACATGCAGCGCCCCTAGCGGCCAACGCCTCTGGGTAGTACAAAAGCAGACGACCCTCGCCGCCCTCAAAGTGTTTTCAATTATAAGCCAGAATGAAAGTTGGTTGTGGCGCTTTGTGGCGTGTTTAAATGACTGCATACTGTATGAAATAGTCCTTAAAGTAGTTGCAGAGGCTAAACAAAATAATATCCGCTAAAAGAAGCCGATTTGTCGGCGTTCTTTCGAGCGATCTTTCGCGGTGGTCGCGGCATGGGACAGTATCGCCAGGTCGGGTGGTTTAACGGTTTGACAACAGTTACAGTTTTTTCTTGCGTGCGGTCGACAAAGGATAGTTCACGAGTAGCATAAGCACGGAACGGTGCTCATCCTATATCCTGAGGTAACTGCAAAAGGTTGCTTCAGCGGGAGCATGCAAGCGAAAGCAAGAATTGCGCAGCCGACTTAGCAGACACTGCTGGCCTGGCACCGCCTTTGAAACGAGTGGAAATTTTGTTTCGTATTTTCGCAAACTAAATGATTCTTGCGTAACGTTTTAAGCCGCACGATTTACGAACGGCAGGGTACATGTATACATGTATACTAGCGAGTAGGTGGGGCAATAGCGCCAAATAAACAAATTAAGCGCTATTAAAGGACGCAAAACATGCACCAAATCACACGCCCGCTGCCTGCAGAGATGTGTACTTCTGTAACATCACATAACACAGCCGCATACACGGCGCGGGGCCCCGAATATTTACATACGATCATCACTGACTGTGTTGGTTTTCTAGTGCAGGGGTCGTCGAATCTGAACGCCGACACGCCAGTTTTGACTTCAAATGGAGTTAGACAGCGAGACAAGAACAGAGAATTAGCGTCCTCCAGTTGAATTGCCCCCCCCCTCCCATCTTCACACTTCGCCAGATTATTGTCAAATATTAGAAATTCGCAGAATTTTTTCTCTTTGCATTCAAAGCCCCCCTCCTCCCACCCGATTTCCCGTCCAGCCCTCCGCCGTGTCGGCTGCATGGAACTCGGCCGTTGCTGACCCTCATTCTAGGCTATTAAGTGCGAACTGGGAATGTATGCTGCAAGAGCGTAATTAAGTAAAGCGAGAGCAAACATGGAAAGCGAGCGGCCTCTTAGTTCGCCCGACCACATTGTTTTACAGCCACTAATTTCGGAATCGCAAAACAGATTTCACGCTTCTGACGGTCGCGGCATTTTGTCACTCAGACACGCAACAAAACGGCAAGCTAACGCTGCACCAGGTATTCGTAACGGCGACGCAAATGAGCACTGTTTAATGAAAGTGCACGCATAGTGTGCAGGTACGCAAAAGAGCGGCGCACCGCAGCAGGCGAGACTGCGGTCCGCCGGACTCGCTGGCTTTTTACAGCGCGATCATCGCCGATTGCGTCACTCTTCTTGGCTGTTTTTGAGAAGTCTTTGTCACCTAGAGTAGTAGTTTAAATTAGAAATTTCGCTTAAAATTTCACTTCGTACGACCATCGATCGGTGAACCTGCGAGTAGCAGACGCCGTCCCGGTCCCGGCACTTTCGTCGGCGATGTAAACGTGTTTAGCGCTGCAAAGCTTTTTCCCATAATGCCAAGTTGATCGCTGAAATAGGTCGGACGCGTCGGGGATGAGCTGGTGACCACGTCGCAAAATAATCGGGAGCGTCGAGCGCATTTTGCTTCTGTCAACACGGGATCCTATGGGACCCGCGCAGCTTTGTACTACCCGGAAGTACTGCCCGGAAGCCGCTTGCGCAGCGCCCCCTGGAGAGCGCAGGAGGCCTATAGCGGTGCATCGTCGGACCCGGTCGGTGAATATTGTGGGACTCTGTCTCTCATAAGCATCGAACTGCTCGTGTTCTTTTTAGTTAAGTGCTCTACTTTGTAAAATCTATTTGTTAACCCTCCTGATGGCTTGCCTGTCCAAATATAAGTCTTTGTGTTGTTTTCGTTCAAGGCTCTGACTCATTCTTAGCGCTCTGGTCGGCGAAAGCCGCAGATCAGCCGGCCGCAGATCGAAAACTGTGCCCCGTAGATTCGGTGGGGTTGTTTGCTCGCTTCAGTCGACTCTTCACATCTAACAGCGCACCCTATTAAGAAAACGGTGACATGCGTAAAAGGTGCTATGAGCCTATCGAACGATTAAATGCATATAGTGTGGACCACGACGGCGACGTGGTTCGAAACCGAAATGTTTTTATTCCCTTTCGGATGATAATGAGGGGTCTGTATACAATCGGGGCCCGTCAGTCGCCACTAAGGCCACGTAATTAAAAACACAAATTCATGCCCTTATGAAAGAGAACCGAGTTTGCCGTAGCGTGACACAAGTCTGCTGGGCATAAAAAAGGATATCATTGTTTTGAAGAACAATGCACACACTCTTTTGTTGGTAATAACTTTGTCATAATCAATAGTAAGACCATACACAAAAATTACTCGATTCATCTGACACTCGATTTTGACACGGAGCTTGCAGCTCCAAAAAGTGCACTGTGGTTTTGCGTGACGGAAACTTCTACAATCACGGTAAATTAACTAAGGCAGGTGTGTGTGGCATGCAGCGTTGGTAAGTTTGCGAGAATAGCGTTTCCATTTCAGCTGTTTTTTTTTGTTGCCATGCAATCACAAGTAATTTGGTGCCATGAACGAGGTTTACGTTAGCTAACAAGGTTGTAGTAACGGTTGCGGCTACAAATCACCTTATGCACCAATTATGCTTGTCAGGTCGGTGACACAGAATATTAAGGTGTCAGAATACGGATGACGAGTCGGCTAGTTTATCACTACTGTAAAAAAAGAAAGTGTTTTCTGACCCAGTGAAGGACTTTCCTGTATGACTAGCTGTGTTATGACAGATGACCATACTTGATGAGACAAGCCGTCACAAATTAGCTTTGGATGTAACACCAGGAGGAAAATGGGTGGAGGTATCTGCAAGTATAACTGAAACAGTGGATGCCTTTCCGGCATAAATTCATTATTTGCTGACACGATTTTCTTCTGCAGATCCTGATACATGGTCGAGTTGAATGACTTCATAGATCTTAAGGCAGAATAGGCTGTGCTGTACAAGGCAATGCTGCATTCGGAAACCAAGTTGGCCCCTCCAGCAGAAGTGAGTATTTCCACGGCTTGCAACAGCCGTCCAGCTCGCAAAAGCTGCACTTTTTCTATGATAGTGAGCCACCATGGTAGGGGAGAGGCAGTGTAAGGGTTTGCATCTTTAACTGTTTGCCCACTCACTTGAATAGATGCAAGCTGGCATCTTACAGCAAGAAACAACAGTAACAAAATCATGCAATACCAAAGTGTTTTTCAGTCAAAAATAAAAACCAATCTATCAACCTACAGAGACTAGCATTTTATCTTCACTGTCATTTAAAGTTGTGCTCGAGTATATTGTGCGGAAGTAATATCTTTTTTATTGCTGCAAAAGACACGACGGTTAATGTACTGGCACTTGGTTTTATGAAGCCTTTGCATTCCTAATTTAGGTACTGGAATTCGCAGGGAACCTGGCCTTACAATTTTATCACTGTACCGAATTATTAAGTTCATTTAACCATAGTGTCTGTTTTGAATTTTACGTGTGGGGAATTTTTTTCTTTTTGGCTTTTTCAGGCAGATGTTCCTCTCACTCCCTGCCTGCATTACGTGAACGGGGAAGTTAGCCTCCACATTGATGGCCAGCGTGTCTTGACTGCATCATCTTTACTGGGAGGACTGTGTAGTCTGTTTGCATCGTTCTGGGTTTTCAACATTCAATATCCCAAGAAGGCAAACAGAGCTCTAACGTTTGTGGAACATGCCTTTTTGGACCTTGCCAGCACCAAACCACGTGTAAAGGATTTAGAACTAATTAACTTTTATCGCATCAATATTGCTGACTAACATTTGTTTTCAATCCTGTAATCATTGGATAGTAGTCAAGAAGAATTCGGTATTATATTTATGACTTTCTCTTTTTTCTTTTTTTACTGAAAAGGGGATATCTGATGGGCCGTTCTGTATGCTGATAATACAGCTATCTTTCAGAAAAGCAATAATATTAACAAACTAATTTACCTTGAAACAATTATCTAAATAATATTGGCAACTGGTGCGAAATGAATCAACTAAAAATTATCCGAAAAACACGAATTTCATGGCTTTTTGTTCTCACTCTAAAGAAGCTATCGCGATACCACCCATTCTGTTCTATATCATTGCAATTAACCCGTCAGACTCGGTCACTTGTCTTTGCGCATTTGTGTCTTTATCAAAACGCACTGGTATTTTCCGCAGCATATTTTTCGTTCTTTATATTACTCATTTATCCATAGCCATCTCACTGCAGTCTGTCTCCTAAATCATTTATCTCTTGTGCCTTTACATCTACAAAATGCTTGTTACCTTTCAATATCAAATCGTTGCACAGCTCTCGCTCATTTCACCACAAATTGAAAAATTGTTTTGTTGTTGTAAACCACTGCAACCATTTTTTCTTCACTTCGTGTACTTAGTACTGATGCGTACTGATAAGTTCTGATAAATACTGACGCGTTCTCGATCCTCTAGTATTATATAATGATTTCACTTACCATGCGGTTTTGTTTGTGCCTATCTGTTTTTCAAGTATTTCCTGTTCTTGTATTATTATTGTTTCTACAATTTGTTCAACTAGCACACAGCTCTCGCGCATTTCACCAACTACTTATTTTTTTTTTTGTTGTTGTTGTAAAGCAATGCAACCATTTTTTTCACTGTGTACTGAGCGCTGATGCGTACTGATAAGTTCTGATAAGTACTGACGGGTTCTCGATCCGCTAGTATTCTATAATGATTTCACTTACCATGCGGTTGTGTTTGTGCCTACTTTGTTTTTCGCGTATTTCCAGTTCTTGTAGTAATATTCTTTCTACGGTTTGTCCAACTAGCATCGTATTGCTGTCTTCAATTCCTAACTGGCGTGTTATTTAGCAATATACCATTTGTGATTTCCAATATGAGGTCGCCATAAGTATTTATTTCGGAACCTCCTTGTGTACACCATGTACCATGTAAACTTGTCTGCGAAAGGTCGTTTGAAATAAACCTGAAATCTAGAAAAACCGTGTGAAATCAGTACTCCCGCAGAGAACTAGAAATTCTCCCTTGTGGCCTTGAAAACCTCCTTTCGGAAGGCCTACAAAACTCCCCAAGCTTTCGTCAAACTCCATTCAAAAGAAGTAAATGCTTCCCTTGAACCTCCTAAAAACGCCCCTAAACTAACTTAAGTACTTCCAAAGGGAGCCTTAATAGGCTCCTATTCAACCGCCTAAAAATTCCATAAACATCCCTTAAAAACGCCCTTCAGAAAGTAAATAATACTCCATTTTGACTTCCTTAAATTCTCCCGAACATTTCTTAACACTCCCTAAATACCTCCTTTCTATAACCTAAAAACGCCCTGTTTTCAGGAGGTAAACAAAACCTCCTGTTACATGTAGTAAAAAAAACTCCTACAAGGAGGACCACTAGAGGACAGGCGAAAAAGAACCTCTAGGGTGTATATGGGAGGAAAAAAAGTTTAGAGTGTAGACTCTATAGCCATGGCATTTGCGGCGGTTTCCACCGCGAAATTCGCCTATCATTCCGTGACGCCCGAACGCCTCCGTATAAATTGGCCACAGCCACTGCCGCTTTTATGGGCGACGACCACGGCCTCATGCATTGCTGGTCAAATCGGAGATGGGGTTGCTCGTTCCCGATAAAAACTTGAAACAGCCAAAACTCACATCCCTGTTTGCACCCGAATAAAGTTGTTCTTCTCTGAATACATTGTGTTTTAGTTCCTTGCAGTTGGGGTGCAATTAAAGCTCAATTGCTTAAGCGCTTCTCGAGTGGTTGCATATATCGAAATACCGCTTATAACACAATTTTCCGCCGTCCTGATAATTTCGTTATAACGAGGGAGTACTGTATATGCTTTGAAGCTTCAACGGAATCTGACCAATTTGCATCGTTCATTACTAGGCCCCATCGCACGTCGAACGCTGCCTCCTCAGTTGGGAATATCTATTAAATGTACATGCCGAATAAAAGTAATAGGAATGTACGCACGCATATGATGTTTTTGGCACTTTCAATCAACAGACAGATACAGTGGTACTTTTCTAGTTTGCGCACCTGTAATTTTTGGGAATTGCACGATTTGAAAAATTCGCTACCTTGAAGAGTGCGGGAAACTTCTTCACTAGAATCAGGCTGCCACACAGTAACTGCGCTTCCATTTTTCATTTCACACGGTTTTCTTTTTTCTCTTTTTTGATCGCCCGCATACTCGGAGTGTATCGCGAGACGCACGCAGGGAAAGCAACAAGGGAGAACATCTGTGTTATGGCCAATCATTTTACTTGCGGCTGTTTGAAATTAAAAACATAAGCTCTTAAGGATTATTTATTTCAATGACCATATGCCTTGCTTTACCCCCCTCCCCCTCCATAGGGGAAGTAGGAGGGCTCGGCCAGAAGTATTTAGGAACGGGGTTTTTGGTAAAACATTTCACTGCAGCTTTTTTTTTCTTTTTTCTCGAGTCAGCCAGGACGGGTACATGCAGGCAACCTTCAATACATGACGTTCGTGGATAACCACGTAGTTTTCACAATTAGCACAAACACTGCGTGTGGCGCCGCTGCGCGCTCCTGGAACGGATCTCACTCTCTCAACAATGCGCGACATAATGGTTCCAGCGGTAGTAGCGAATCAGCTAATCTCGTTGCTGCGGTTTCATCCTTCGGTCTCACTCGCGAAGGTAAGCGTCCGCAACTAGCCTAGGCTCCGTAGCCCGATCCGCGAAAAATTTGGGCCGCCGAAATTAAAAGGTCCTATAGTAGTTCTATCGCAGCTTCAATTCTGAGCTGATGTATCCCGAGCAGCTGGATTTCACCGCTATAACTGGCCGTCAAACCCCCATGCGCGCCCGCTATTCGCGGCAGTAGCGCGCATCACTGGACGGCCGGCGGCCGCTCTCACTCCCCCGGCTCGGGCGCTCCGATTGCTTGCAGCGCCCTCTGCGCAGCCCTGTGCGTGCATCAGCGGCGCGGACACGCCTCCCCATAGAGAAGGCGCGCGGACGGCAGGCTAGCTCATATTTCTAGGAACCATACTGCGATATTGACAAAATCAACGTGAAACTGTTGCCAGACTAAATTTGACTTACCACCAACTGTAGTAACCGACCGATACAACTTGTTTCAAGAACTGCGCAAAAAGAACACATTAAATATATATGCCCGTATAAATGTAAAACACGACAAATTGCATGCCTATCACGGCTACTGAAGGCACATTTTAAGAACAAATTGCGCTTACCCTCGCACCCATGTGCACGAATGGCTTCCTTGACGGGGGTAAGAGCGCCCTTTGGTAAGGGAGGTTGAGGGAGGCTTTAAAAATTAGGATCGGAGCTGCAAGGTTGCCTCACTGTAAGGGAGCATGAAGGGCTCCTTCAGTAATGTGAGAAAATGGGGTCAGGTAAGGAAGGTTTTAAAATTCGGGCCTTTGCCCACAATATTTATCGCAAGAAATCTATATTTATGAAGGGCTATAAGAAATCTATATTTATAAAGGAGCATGAAGGGCTCCTTCAGTAAGGTGAGAAAATGGGGTCAGGTAAGGAAGGTTTTAAAATTCGGGCCTTTGCCCACAATATTTATCGCAAGAAATCTAACGCCTTGAATATAGGGGCTTAGTTGTGTTGCCAATGCTTAATTACTAATACACAATCAATTCCCAATCCTCCACGATTATTTGCTTATTTACTTCCCGCATCACTCGATCACTCACTCACTCACTCACTCACTCACTCACTCACTCACTCACTCACTCACTCACTCACTCACTCCGTGATAAACAACACGAAACTCCAAACGAAGCTAAACTAGAAACGACGCATGAAGTAAAGGACTCGGAACCTTGTTGCGCAGCTGCGTAAATCCCCCCTATTTTAAAGTTGCATTGCCTCCCGCGCCCCGTGTCTGGTGAAATGCCGATCACCAACCGTGGCGTCCTAATGGAACGCGCAATGCTATCTGCGGCACTCCATTTAGGAGTGCGCGCCTGGGTACATTAGCCGCATGCATGAGTGCCTTTCTGTTACTGGTTGGAAGTCGCGTGGTGCTCGCGGTATTTACGTTCCGCATGCACGTATGTGTGCGGCCGCCAAAATGAGCTATGTGAGGAACTTGTGGGCAATCATTTTGCCCGTGCAATGAACTGATGTTTGCCGCCAGAACAGAGCTAGGCTCCGCATTGAGCAGAAACTTTCGCGCGATATCAGTTACCATGACGGAATTTTAATGGCGTTCTGATGCGTGGGGCCTGGCGTTCCGCTGTCTGCAATGTGATTACCCAAGCCATTGCGTAAACCAAACAGGAAGGATATTCGATGACGGCAACAGGCTGGTTTGATTTAGCCGAATGCTGGAAGCAGAGCTTCTTACATTGGCCCTTGGATTTTGATAAAATTCTAGGCTAAGATACTAAATAGTAGGGATCCTTCTGCAGTTGAATGATTACTTAGGTTGGAGAGCTCAAACGCCCTGAATATAGGGGCTTAGTTGTGCTGCCAAAGTGTGCCTCCTACAAGCTAAGGCAACATGGCTTCAGCTGAAACCTCAGTCAACAGGAAACGCATGCGTTGCGGAAGGAATGCTTTTGTGTTTGGATGCGAGCATCTCCGAGGGCAAACTCGTCTGGATGACATCATATATTAAATTCAGGGAAAGATGATGCCGTAAGCTGGACATGAAATGCCGACAAATCGCGACCGGAGGACAACCAAACTTTTAGAATGACTCAATGGAGGAATATCATTACAAAATTCATAAACAAAGAATGCACTCAGACATTTGAATACTAGAACGGCTGGAGGAGCATGAATCGTGCTCGGGATTCGCGCACGCACGCACACATACAGTGATTCTGTCGGCCTGTACAATCTGCACAGGAGTTTTTCGCATAATTCTGTCACCTCCGTACCCCTATCCGCACATGACAGTTGGGGTTGGTTCTGTCAAAGCGATTTTATGCCATCGAATCTATTTTATATTTGGCTGTTTATCTTTGTGCTCAAGACGGTAGGAGCAAGACGGTAGGTGACAAGATGGGGGTTTATAAATGTTTATCGACAACTCGACAAAAATAACATTCAGACCAGTGGCACAGTGTATCCAAGAAAGCGGAATTCGGGTCAAGAGAAACTGCATTATGCGTGTACTAAAAAAGCTGCAGAGAAACAATCAATACGTTTAATAAAGGTAGACTGAGTCTTCAGAACAGGAAACTGTGAGGCGGAAATGGTGGGAACTTCCGGGATAAGATATGAACGAGGGGATATCCTTGTCGTCTCGTCGTATTTCACTGCCAGCGATGCGGAGCTTGTATGCTGAGCTGGATCGGTTCGAGTTTCGTCATGAGACTTCGAGAAATTTGGTTTGCTATATCTATTCCTAGTGCAGGGCAGGCCTGACATGTGGCAGTTGCGGGACAGGTGACCCATCGTTTTTCGCTGCGAGCAGCAAAAGAGCTAGAACGCTGACTCGAGGTTTTTCAAAATTGGTTCCAGCATTTCTGTAACTTTTGTTTATTCAGTAAACTTTCTTTTTGTTGTCGTTGTTGTGGCTGTTGCTGTTGTTTTTTATTATTGTTGTCGCTTCTGCTCGTGTTATTGTTGTTGGTGGTGTCGCCATTTTGCACTCGAAATGCAGCGTGTTGAATAACGAAAGGAAGTTCCTGGCCACAACCCGACGAGCGAAAAGACCCAGTAAAATACCATCACAAATACGTCGAAATGGGAGTAAATAGCTTGTCGCCTAAATAAATCTCAAGTGGGAGCGTACGATATTCCTTCCAGCGGGATTATCCCCTTACTCCCAGTATTTTCGTTGATTATTTATTGGTATATTGGAGCAAAGATTTACTGCCACTAAAATAGGTCTTTTGAAGGGGACGATTGGAGTATAGTATTCCCCCCCACCCAGGAGCTTTCAGGGGCCACTTTCGGAGTACTGTTTAGCGGCATTCGTAGTATTTTTACGGAAGTCGTAAAGGAATTTAGTACTACAGTTGGCAGTAGTTGTGAGGTTAATAGGCCGTATTTTATTTTATTTTAAGAGTGTCGAGGAACCACGTCGGGGGTAATTTCTAGGGCTTTTTTAACATTTCAATAGCGACCCAGGCAAGTTATTGCATAGAAATTGCATACGTACAAAAACGGTTCTGAACGCGTACATTACAACACAAAATAAAAACACTCAATCAAAAAAAGGAGTCCATTTAGAATACAAGGTATGGTATTTAAACTTCATTTACTAAACTCTCTTCTACGAAAGAAACAAATGTAAGCCATTAGGGAACAATGAAGTAAGCCAGGCAATAATATTTAGGGTGTTCTATTGCACTTGCTTCGCAAACATTAACATTGGCGCCGCCTCCTGGCATGCTGCCCACGAAGCCACGGAAGCACCCGCATTACAGCAATACAAG
>CM023452.1:102623606-102628606 GCA_013339765.2 Haemaphysalis longicornis | reverse complement strand
ACCTAACCTAACCTACCCAACCTAACCTAACCCAACCTAACCTAACCTAACCTAACCTAACCTAACCTACCTAACCTAACCTAACCTAACCTAACCTAACCCAACCTAACCTAACCTAACCTAACCCTAACCTAACCTAACCTAACCTAACCCAACCCAACCCAACCCAACCTAACCTAACCCAACCCAACCTAACCTAACCTAACCTAACCTAACCTAACCTACCTAACCCAACCCAACCCAACCCAACCTAACCTAACCTAACCTAACCTAACCTAACCTAACCTAACCTAACCTAACCTAACCTAACCTAACCTAACCTACCAACTTAACCTAACCTAACCTAACCTACCTAACCTAACCTAACCTAACACCACCCCAACCCTAACCTAACCTAAACCTAACCTAACCTAACCCAACCTAAACCTAACCCAACCCAACCTAACCTAACCCAACCTAACCTAACCTAACCCAACCTAAACCTAACCTAACCTAACCTAACCTAACCTAACCTAACCTAACCTAACCTAACCTAACCTAACCTACCAAACCTAACCTAACCTAACCTAACCTAACCTAACCTAACCTAACCCAACCTAACCTAACCCTAACCTAACCTAACCTAACCTAACCTAACCTAACCTAACCTAACCTAACAACCTAACCTAACTAACCTAACCTAACCTAACCTAACCCCTAACCTAACCTAACCCAACCTACCTACCTAACCTAACCAACCTAACTAACCTAACCTAACCTAACCCAACCTAACCTAACCCAACCTAACCTAACCTAACCTAACCTAACCTACCTACCTAACCTAACCTAACCTAACCTAACCTAACCTACACCTAACCTAACCTAAAACCTAACCTAACCTAACCTAACCTAACCTAACCTAACCTAACCCAACCTACCCAACCAACCTAACCTAACCCAACCTAACCAACCTAACCTACCTAACCTACCTAAGCAACCTAAACCTAACCCAACCCAACCTAACCAACTAACCTAACCTACCTAACCTAACCTAACCTACCCAACCTAACCTAAACCAACCCAACCTAACCTAACCTAAACCAACCCAACCTAACCTAACCTAACCTAACCTAACCTAACCCACCTAACCTAACCCAACCCAACCTAACCTAACCTAACCTAACCTAACCTAACCTAACCTAACCTAACCTAACCTAACCCAACGCAACCTACACCTAACCTAAGCTAACCTAACCTAACCTAACCTAACCTAACCTACCTAACCTAACCTAACCTAACCTAACCTAAAAAACCTAACCTAACCTAACCTAACATAACCTAACCTAACCTAACCCACCTAACCTAACCTAACCTAACCTAACCTAACCTAACCTAACCTAACCAACCCCAAACCTAACCTAACCTAACCTGACCTAACCTAACCTAACCTAACCTAACCCAACCTAACCTAACCTAACCTAACCTAACCTAACCTAACCCAACCCAACCTAACCTAACTCCTAACCTAACCTAACCTAACCTAACCTAACCCAACCAACCTAACCCTAACCTAACTCACCTAACCTAACCTAACCTAACCTAACCTAACCTAACCTAACCTAACCTAACCTAACCCCAACCCACCCAACTAACCTAACCTAACCTAACTAACCAACCTAACCTAACCTAACCTAACCCAACCTAACCTAACCAACCTAACCTAACCTAACCTAACCTAACCTAACCTACCTAACCTAACTAACCTAACCTACCTAACCTAACCTAACCTAACCAACCCCAACCCAACCTAACCCACCTAACCTATCCTAACCTAACCCACCCTAACCTAACCCAACCTAACCTAACCTACAACCTAACCTAACCTAACCTAACCTAACCTAACCTAACCTAACCTAACCTACCTAACCTAACCTAACCTAACCTAACCTACCTAACCTAACCCTAACCTAACCTAACCTAACCTAACCCAACCTAACCTAACCTAACCTAACCTAACCTACCCCAACCTAACCTAACCTAACCTAACCTAACCTAACCCAACCTAAACCTAACCCAACCTAACCTAACCTAACCTAACCTAACCTACCTAACCTAACCCCAACTAACCTAACCTCCCAACCTAAAACCTAACCTAACCCAACCTAACCTAACCTAACCTAACCCAACCTAACCCAACCTAACCTAACCCAACCTAACCTAACTAACCTAACCTAACCTAACCTAACCTAACCTAACCCAACCCAACCTAACCTAACCTAACCTAACCTAACCTAACCTAACCCAACCCAACCCACCTAACCTAACCTAACCTAACCTAACCTAACCTAACCTAACCTAACCTAACCTAACCTAACCTAACCTAACCTAACCTAACCTAACCCACCTAACCCAACCTAACCTAACCTAACCTAACCTAACCTAACCCACCTAACCTAACCCAACCTAACCTAACCTAACCTAACCTAACCTAACCTAACCTAACCTAACCTAACCTAACCTAACCTAACCTAACCTAACCTAACCCAACCTAACCCAACCCAACCTAACCCAACCCAACCCAACCCAACCTAACCTAACCTAACCTAACCTAACCTAACCTAACCCAACCTAACCCAACCTAACCTAACCTAACCTAACCTAACCTAACCTAACCTAACTAACCTAACCCTAACCTAACCTAACCTAACCTAACCTAACCTAACCTAACCCAACCTAACCCAACCTAACCTAACCTAACCTAACCTAACCTAACCCTACCCCAACCTAACCTAACCTCACCAAACTAACCTAACCTAAAATAACCTAACCCAACCTAACCTAACCCAACCTAACCTAACCTAACCTAACCTAACCTAACCTAACCTAACCTAACCTAACCTAACCTAACCTAACCTAACCCACCTAACCTAACCTAACCCAACCTAACCTAACCTAACCTAACCTACCCAACCTAACCTAACCTAACCTAACCTAACCTAACCTAACCTAACCTAACCTAACCTAACCTAACCTAACCTAACCTAACCTAACCCAACCTAACCAACCCAACCTAACCTAACCTAACCTAACCTACCTAACCTAACCTAACCCAACCTAACCTACCCACCTAACCTAACCTAACCTAACCTAACCTAACCTAACCTAACCTAACCTAACCTACCCAACCCACCTAACCTAACCTAACCTAACCTAACCCAACCCAAACCTAACCTAACCTAACCTAACCTAACCCAACCTAACCTAACCTAACCTACCCAACCAACCTAACCCAACCCACCTCCCTAACCTAACCTAACCTAACCTAACCTACCTAACCTAACCTAACCCAACCTACCCAACCTAACCTAACCTAACCTAACCCAACTAACCTAACCCAACCTAACCTACCCTAACTAACCTAACCTAACCTAACCTAACCTAACCTAACCTAACTAACCTAACCTAACCTAACCTAACCTAACCTAACCTATAACCTAACCCACCCACCCAACCCACCTAACAACCTAACCTAACCAACCTAACCTAACCTAACCTAACCAACCTAACCTAACCTAACCAACCTAACCTACCTAACCTACCTAACCTAACCTACCTAACCTAACCTAACCTAACCTACCTAACCTAACCTAACCTAACCTAACTAACCTAACCTAACCTAACCTAACCTAACCTAACCTAACCTAACCTAACCCCACCCAACCTAACCTAACCTAACCTAACCTAACCTAACCTAACCAACCTAACCTAACCTAACCCACCTAACCTAACCCACAACCTAACCTAACCTAACCCAACCTAACCTAACCTAACCTACCCTAACCTAACCTAACCTAAACCTAACCTAACCTACCTAACCTACCTAACCAACTAACCTAACCTAACCTAACCTACCTAACCTAACCTAACCCAACCAACCTAACCTAACCTAACCTACCCTAACCTAACCTAACCTAACCTAACCTAACCTAACAACCTAACCTAACCTACTAACCCAACCTAACCTAACCTAAACCTAACCTAACCTAACCTACCTAACCTAACCTACCCAAACCTAACCTAAAACCTAACCTAACCTAACCCAACCTAACCTAACCCAAACTAACCTAACCTAACCTACCTAACCTAACCTAACCTAACCTAAACCTAACCTAACCTAACCCTAACCTACCTAACCTAACCTACCTAACCTAACTAACCTAACCTACCTAACCTACCCAACCCAACCTAACCTAACTAACCCAACCCAACCTAACCTAACCTAAACCTAACCTAACCTACCTAACCTAACCTAACCTAACCAACCTAACCAACCCAACCTAACCTAACCTACCTAACCTAACCTAACCTAACCTAACTACCCAACTAACCTAAAAACCTAACCCAACCTAACCTAACCTAACCTAACCCAACCTAACCTAACCTAACCTAACCTAACCTAACCTAACCTAACCTAACCTAACTAACCTAACCTAACCTAACCTAACCTAACCTACCTAACCTAACCTAACCTAACCTAACCTAACCTAAACTAACCCAACCAACCTACACCTAACTAACCACCTAACCTAACTAACCCTAACCTAACCTAACCTAACCTAACCTAACTAACCTAACCTAACCTAACAACCTAACCTAACCTAACCTAACCTAACCTAACCTAACCTAACCTAACCAACCTAACCTAACCTAACATAACCAACCTACCTAAACCCAACCCAACCTAACCACCTAACCTAACCTAACCTAACCTAACCTAACCTAACCAACCTACCCTACCCTACCCAACCTAACCAACCTAACCTAAACCAACCTAACCTAACCTAACCAACCACCTAACCTAACCTAACCTAACCTAACCTAACCTAACCAACCTAACACTAACCTAACCTAACCTAACCTAACCTAACTAACCTAACCTAACCTAACCTAACCTAACTAACCTAACCCACCCCACCCAACCTAACCTAACCTACCTAACCTAACCTAACCTAACTAACCTA
>CM023452.1:102616481-102623506 GCA_013339765.2 Haemaphysalis longicornis | reverse complement strand
CTAACCTAACCAAACCTAACCTAACCTAACCAAACCCCAACCTAACCTAACCTAACCAACCCCAAACCTAACCAACCTAACCTAACCAAACCCCAACCTAACCTAACCAACCTAACCTAACCTAACCCACCTAACCCTAACCAAACCCCTAACCTAACCTAACCAACCTAACCAAACCTAACCTAACCTAACCTAACCTAACCCCAACCCCAAACCCCAACCAACCAACCAACCTAACCCAACCTACCCAACCTAACCTAACCTAACCAACCCTAACCTAACCTAACCCCAACCCTAACCCAACCCAACCCACCTAACCTAACCCCTTAACAACTAACCTAACCAAACCTAACCAAACCCCAACCTAACCAAACCCCTAACCAAACCTAACCAACCCAACCTAACCTAACCAAACCCCTAACCTAACCCAACCTAACCAACCAACCTAACCTAACCTAACCTAACCTAACCTAACCAAACCAACCCAACCTAACCTAACCTAACCTAACCAACCTAAACCAACCCCAACCTAACCAAACCCCAAACCCCAAACCCCAACCTAACCTAACCAACCCAACCAAACCAAACCCCAACCTAACCTAACCTAACCTAACCTAACCAAACCCCAACCTAACCTAACCAACTAACCTAACCAAACTAACCTAACCTAACCTAACCCAACCAACCAACCCCAAACCTAACTAACCTAACCTAACCTAACCTAACCAAACCTAACCCCAAACCTAACCAAAACCTACCCTAACCCAACCAAACCCTAACCAACCCAACCAACCTAACCTAACCTAACCTAACCTAACCTAACCTAACCTAACCTAACCTAACCTAACCTAACCTAACCTAACCCAACCTAACCTAACCTAACCTAACCTAACCTAACCTAACCTAACCTAACCTAACCTAACCTAACCTAACCTAACCTAACCAACCTAACCTAACCCAACCTAACCTAACCTAAACCAAACCCAACCTAACCTAACCTAACCTAACCTAACCTAACCTAACCTAACCTAACCTAACCTAACCTAACCTAACCTAACCTAACCTAACCTAACCCAACCTAACCTAACCTAACCTAACCTAACCTAACCTAACCCTAACCCTAACCTAACCTAACCTAACCTAACCAACCTAACCTAACCTAACCTAACCTAACCTAACCTAACCAACCTAACCCTAACCTAACCTAACCTAACCTAACCAACCTAACCCAACCTAACCTAACCTAACCCAACCTACCTAACCTAACCTAACCTAACCTAACCCAACCTAACCTAACCTAACCTAACCTAACCTAACCTAACCCAACCTAACCAACCTAACCTAAACCTAACCTAACCTAACCTAACCTAACCCAACCTAACCTAACCCTAACCTAACCTAACCCAACCTAACCTAACCTAACCTAACCTAACCTAACCTAACCTAACCTAACCTAACCTAACCTAACCTAACCTAACCCTAACCTAACCTAACCTAACCTAACCTAACCTAACCTACCTAACCTAACCAAACCCCAAACCCTAACCTAACCTAACCTAACCTAACCTAACCAACCAAACCAACCTAACCTAACCTAACCTAACCTAACCTAACCTAACCTAACCTAACCTAACCAACCTACCTAACCTAACCTAACCTAACCTAACCACCCAACCTACCTAACCTAACCTAACCTAACCTAACCTAACCTAACCTAACCTAACCTAACCTAACCTAACCTAACCCAACAACCTAACCTAACCCAACCTAACCCAAACCAAACCCCTAACCTAACCTAACCTAACCTAACCTAACCTAACACCTAACCTACCTAACCCCTAACCTAACCTAACCTAACCTAACTAACCTAACCTAACCTAACCTAACCTAACCTAACCTAACCTAACCTAACCAACCTAACCAACCTAACCTAACCTCAACCCCTAACCTAACCTAACCTAACCTAACCACTAACCTAACCTAACCTAACCTAACCTAACCTAACCAACCTAACCACCTAACCTCAACCTAACCTAACCAAACCCCTAACCTAACCTAACCTAACCTAACCTACCTACCTAACCTAACCCCAACCTAACCAACCTAACCAACCTAACCTAACCTAACCTAACCTAACCTAACCAACCTAACCTAACCTAACCAACCCAAACAACCTAACTAACCAACCTAACCTAACCAACCTAACCTAACCACCTAACCAACCTAACCAACCTAACCAACCTAACCTAACCCTAACCTAACCTAACCTAACCCAACCCAACCAACCTAACCCAACCTAACCCAACCTAACCTAACCTAACCTAACCTAACCAACCCAACCTAACCTAACCCAACCTAACCTAACCTAACCTAACCTAACCTAACCTAACCTAACCACTAACCACCTAACCTAACCAACCAACCAACCTAACCTAACCAACCCTAACCAACCAACCTAACCTAACCTAACCTAACCTAACCAACCTAACCTAACCTAACCTAACCTAACCTAACCTACCAACCTAACCTAACCTAACCTAACCTAACCTAACCTAACCTAACCTAACCTAACCTAACCTAACCTAACCTAACCTAACCTAACCTAACCTAACCCAACCTAACCTAACCTAACCTAACCTAACCTAACCTAACCTAACCTAACCTAACCTAACCCTAACCAACCTAACCTAACCTAACCTAACCTAACCTAACCTAACCTAACCTAACCTAACCTAACCTAACCTAACCTAACCTAACCTACCTAACCTAACCTAACCTAACCTAACCAACCACCAACCTAACCAACCTAACCTAACCTAACCTAACCTAACCACCTAACCACCCTAACCTAACCTAACCTAACCTAACCTAACCTACCTACCACCTAACCTAACCTAACCTAACCAACCCAACCAACCTACCTAACCTAACCTAACCTAACCTAACCTAACCTAACCTAACCTAACCTACCTAACCTAACCTAACCTAACCTAACCTAACCTAACCTAACCTAACCTAACCTAACCTAACCTAACCCAACCTAACCTAACCTAACCAACCTAACCTACCTAACCTAACCAACCTAACCTAACCCAACCTAACCTAACCAACCTAACTAACCTAACCTACCTAACCTAACCTACCTAACCTAACCTAACCTAACCAACCTAACCTAACCTACCTAACCTAACCTAACCTAACCAACCTAACCTAACCTAACCTAACCTACCTAACCTAACTACTAACCTAACCAACCTCAACCTAACCTAACCTAACCTAACCCCTAACCTAACCTACCAACCTAACCTAACCTAACCTAACCTAACCTAACCAACCAACCTAACCTAACCTAACCTACCTAACCCACCTAACCTAACCTAACCTAACCCAACCCAACCTAACCTAACCTAACCTAACCTAACCTAACCTAACCTAACCTAACCTAACCTAACCTAACAACCTACCTAACCTAACCTAACCAACCTAACCTAACCTAACCTAACCCAACCTAACCTAACCTAACCTAACCTAACCCAACCTAACCTAACCCTAACCTAACCTAACCATAACCTAACCTAACCAACCTAACCACTAACCCAACCTAACCTAACCAACCTAACCTAACCTAACCTAACCTAACCTAACCTAACCAAACCTAACCTAACCTAACCTAACCTAACCTAACCAAACCCCAACCTAACCTAACCAACCTAACCAACCTAACCAAACCTAACCAACCTAACCTAACCTAACCAACCTAACCCAACCCCACCCAACCTAACCTAACCTAACCAAACCCCAACCTAACCTAACCAACCTAACCAAACCCCAACCAAACCCCAAACCTAACCTAACCTCAACCTAACCTAACCAAACCCAACCTAACCTAACCTAACCTAACCTAACCTAACCTAACCTAACCTAACCAAACCCCAACCTAACCTAACCAAACCCCACCTAACCCAACCAACCTAACCTAACCTAACCTAACCTAACCTAACCCAACCTAACCTAACCTAACCTAACCTAACCAAACCCCAAACACCTAACCTAAAACCTAAACCTAACCTAACCACCTAACCAACCAACCAACCCAACCTAACCAACCTAACCAACCTAACAACCTAACACCAACCAAACCCCAACCAAAACCTAACCCAACCTAACCAACCTAACCTAACCTAACTACCCAACCTAACCCAACCTAACCTAACCTAACCTAACCTAACCTAACTAACCAACCTAACCACCTCCAACCAAACCCTAACCTAACACCTAACCTAACCTAACCAACCAACAACCTAACCTAACCTAACCTAACTAACCTAACCCCAACCTAACCTAACCTAACCAAACCCCAACCTACCTAACCTAACCAACCCAAAACCCAACCTAACCAAAACCTAACCTAACCCAACTAACCTAACCTAACCTAACCAAACCAACCTAACCAACCTAACCAAACCTAACCAACCTAACCAACCAAACCCTAACCTAACCAAAACCACCTAACCTAACCTAACCAAACCTAACCAACCAACCTAACCAACCTAACCAACCAAACCCCTAACCTAACCTAACCTAACCAACCCCTAACCTAACCAAACCAACCCAACCCCTAACCTAACCTAACCAACCTAACCTAACCAACCTAACCTAACCTACAACCTAACCTAACCTAACCTAACCTAAACCTACCAACCTAACCTAAACCTAACCTAACCACAACCAACCTAACCTAACCAACCCAACCCAACCTAACCAACTAACCTAACCAACCTAACCCTAACCTAACCTAACCTAACCTAACCTAACCCAACCTAACCAACCTAACCTAACCTAACCAACCTAACCTAACCAACCTAACCAACCTAACCTAACCTAACCTACCTAACCTAACCAACCTAACCTACCTAACCTAACCAACCTAACCTAACTAACCTAACCTAACCTAACCTAACTAACCTAACCTAACCAACCAACCTAACCTAACCCAACCAACCTATAACCTAACCCAACCTAACCAACCTAACCTAACCTAACCTAACCTAACCTAACCTAACCCACCCCAACCTAACCTACCACCTAACCTAACCTAACCAACCAACCTAACCTAACCTAACCTAACCTAACCTAACCTAACAACCGAACCTAACCAACCTAACCAACCAACCACCAACCTAACCTAACCTAACCTAACCTAACCCTAACCTAACCTAACCTAACCTAACCTAACCAACCTAACCTAACCTAACCTAACCAACCTAACCTAAACCTAACCTAACCTAACCTAACCAACCTAACCTAACCAAACCTAACCAACCTAACCCAACCTAACCTAACCTAACCTAACCTAACCCACCTAACCTAACTAACCAACCTAACCTAACCTAACTAACCTAACCTAACCAACCTAACCTAACCTACCAACTAACTAACCTAACCTAACCTAACTAACCCAACCCAACCTAACCTAACCTAACCAACCAACCTAACCTACCTAACCTAACCTAACCTAACCTAACCTAACCTAACCCAAACCCAACCTAACCTAACCACTAACCTAACCTAACCTCCAACCTAACCTAACCCACCTAACCTAACCTAACCAACCTAACCTAACCTAACCTAACCTAACCTAACCTAACCTAACCTAACCTAACCCAACCTAACCTAACCTAACCTAACCTAACCTAACCTAACCTAACCTAACCTAACCTAACCTAACCTAACCTAACCTAACCTAACCCACCAACCAACCTAACCTAACCTAACCTAACCTAACCAACCTAACCTAACCTAACCAACCAACCTAACCTAACCTAACCAACCTAACCTAACCAAAACCTAACCTAACCAACCTAACCTAACCCAACCTAACCTAACCTAACCTAACCTAACCTAACCCCAACCTAAAACCAACCTAACCTAACCTAACCTAACCTAACCTAACCTAACCTACCCAACCAACCCAACCTAACCTAACCTAACCTAACCTAACCTAACCTAACCTAACCCAACTAACCTAACCTAACCTAACCTAACCTAACCTAACCTAACCTAACCTAACCAACCCTAACCTAACCTAACCTAACCTAACCTAACCTAACCTAACCTAACCTAACCTAACCTAACCAACCCAACCCAACCTAACCCAACCTAACCTAACTACCAACCTAACCTAACCTAACCTAACCAAACCTAAACTAACCTACTAACCTAACCAACCAACCTAACCAACTACCAACCACCTCCCAACCTAACCTAACCACCTAACCAACCAACTAACCTAACCTAACCTAACCAACCTACCTAACCTAACCAACCAACCTAACCAACCTACCTAACCTAACCACCAACCTACCTAACCCAACCCCACCTAACCAACCTAACCAACCAACCTACCTAACCTAACAACCTAACCTAACCTAACCTAACCTAACCTAACCCACCTACCTAACCAACCCACCCTAACCTAACCTAACCTAACCTAACCCAACCTAACCTACCTACCACCAACCTAACCAACCTAACCTAACCTACCTAACTACCTAACCTACCTAACTACCTAACTAACCTAACCAACCTAACCAACTAACCTAACCTACCTACCCAACCTACCTAACCTAACCTACCTAACCTACCTAACAACCTACCTAACCTAACTAACCTAACCAAACCACCTAACCTAACCTAACCCACCTACCTAACCTAACCTAACCTACCTACTAACCACCTACCAACCAACTAACCTAACCTAACTAACTAACCTACCAACCAACCTAACCCCAACCTAACCAACCCAAAACCAACCTACCTAACCTAACTAACCTACCACTAACCAACCTAACCTAACCAACCCACTAACCTAACCTAACCTACTAACCTAACCTACCTAACCTAACCACCAACCTAACCCCACCCACCTACTACCTAACCTACCTACCTAACCCACCTAACCAACCAACCTACCTAACCTACCCAACCTAACCTAACCTACCTAACCTACCTAACCTAACCCAACC
>CM023452.1:102561481-102608981 GCA_013339765.2 Haemaphysalis longicornis | reverse complement strand
AGAGAAGTTATCCAGAGTTGTAACCTGTTTAGGTGAGCAGATAAACACACTCACGAGTCAGTTAGCTGATTGATGGATTTTGGTGATTTACGCCCGAACATAAGCTCGGGATATGACGAGCGTCGCAGTGGATGGCTCCGTGATAAGTTCGACTACCTGCGGATCTTTAACCTGCGCTTGAATCTCCACAAATGGGTGTTTTCGCTGTTACCCTCGATCTGAAAAGAGCCTGCCCCGGCCGAAAATCGTTCCCACCTCCAGGGTTTCAGCAGCACAATGCCAAAGGCACTGAACCACCGCTAGAAGCCCGAGAGAGTTCGCAAATACCTACGGGAGAACTGTGAGTGAGTCTGTACTCGTTCGAGTATCTTCGGGTGAGCTCACGAGTTCACGTATTCTTACGCTGGACTGTGTGCTCGGATCACACATGTGTGACAACACCAATGAAGCTTTTTCTCAGAATGAGGCATTGGACGTTTTCGCCTTTAAAATAGATGCACCGGGTGAAAAGCTCCCTGCCATTACGGTCTTTTCTCCCACCAGTCACCATCCTTTTAACCATTGAGTAGATTCAGGACAGGTGAGCGGAAGTGAAGTGAAGTGAGCGGAAAATCAGTGCACCGCGCAATAACGAAGAGTGGTATGATGCGCTTTTAAACATGACTAGTCTTTCTTGAGCTTCCTAAAGGAGAAATTTTTGAAAATTATGTATTTGTGAAGTGTATAAATTACCCGAACAAAAACAGTTGACGAATATTGGAACCCAAGGAATGTAAACGACTAAAACTGGTGGGATGCCTTACACATCTCCACACGGAAAATATAAATACATAATGAAGGCTGCCAGCCTTCTTTTAATTGATAATGGTCTTTGTGATTTTTTTACTCTAGCAAACGAGTATAAAATGTGTTGAATCGCTGTTCTAGAGAGGCGAGAGAAAAGGAAACACTAAAACAAATCATGTCGTCTAGAGCAATTACATGCCCAACAGAAACAAATCGTCCAAACAGATCGCGGCCAGCATTGCTAAGGCGCCACAGTTTAATTGAATTGACCAAACCACTATTGCAGTCACCATGAAAGGAGGTACAGGGCCAGTAAAGACCATGTAAAGTGGTTGGGAAGAGCGGAGATGGCTTTGCGAGGCATGGTCTGCTGACGACTATCGTTTTTCGACATTTCCACGAAAGAATAAGATGCGCGGCCAATTGCGAAACACTGGTGTCAGGCGTGTCCGTCCATAATACAACGACGGGCTGTGTCCGGGTCGTTCGAATACACCAGGCGTTGTCCAGGGACAACTTTAGTCGGCAGTAGTGAGGGGTGCTTTTCCAAGCCAGTACGCTGCAGATGAACGAAGCGCAAGACCACGCAGCGAATTTCAGCATCGTCGTGAACCCTGCTATAACACTACCACAACTGTATTGCAGAGCAGGGCAACGCCTAAGGAGCAGATCCAATGGGTTGAAGCGATTGGCTCAGCAAAATGCCCCAAGCGCCGAGGTTATAAAGCCCTTCGGCAACCCTAGGCGGATTCAAGGCCATTCAGTGGTTCCACTGGAAGTGGTACAGGGAAAACAGACGAAGGAGAGAAGACGAAAGCACAGGACTGTCTCTTTCCTCTGCTTTTCGTCTGTTTGCGCCGTACCGCTTCAACATAAACACCCACCAACTTGCCCAAATAATCATTTTGTTCAACATCGATGGTTATCAATTCGAAATGTTTAGGTGTTCTGTATTTGTGTTATTCATCATGGCTGCCTTAACTTGAAATATCGTGCGCAAATAATTATTCCACATCGTTGTTCCAGCAGCAATTTCAAGAAGCTGCAGGAACAAACAGGTTAAATTCTACTGCAAACAGGGAAAAATTTTCCGATACTCATTTTCGTTTTTTTCCTGTGTATATTTCTGTAGTGATGTTGGATATGAGGGCATACAGCCCATATGCAAATGATCCCAGCTATTGCCTACAGATAATACGATGCCTCAGCTGCTGTCTATGCGTAACTAAATAATTGTGGTATTTTTATTTATTTATTTATTTATTTATTTATTTATTTATTTATTTATTTATGTTTATTCGTTTATTTATCTATCTATCTATTTATTTATTTCTTTTATTGTTGCAACATCAATCAGTGATGCGCTGCATGGGCCAATCACAAAACATACAACATTATAAAATCTGTATGAAACGCAAAACAGGTTTTTGCCAGTTGGCTATTTCAAGATATCATATTAACGTAAGTTTGAAATCACGCTGACTAATAACCACACAGGCACTCACGCTTGCATATGCATTCAATGTCCAGAACACCCCAACCGGGTACACAAAGGTATTCAAACTGTATACCTTGTAGAAACCAAGAATAAGATGTCCCCAAAGTAGAGTTCAGGCGCCGTGATAAATATTTAGATTTGTGAAATTCGCAAATAAGGGATTTGCGAATATCGCAAAATATATCTTTTATGGCTTTATGATAGTCATTACCAGATTTCCAGAAATTTTATAATAGCAAAGACTCCTTTTAAGGCACACCAATGCATCCACGCAGTTTCCAGAAGACGAAATTCCTGCGAACATAAGAGACCATGTTTCAATTACTTTAGATGGCACGTGTACAGTCATTTCCCTAGAATTGAAATATGTACTCTAAGAAGTCAGCATTTGACGATTGAAGATTTCTCGCGCATAGCGCAGATTAGCTCGAATGATCTTCGCTACCGTCGCGGAGCATGTACTTTTCATAGTTTTCCCTTTTCACGTTTTTTATCGTTTTAGAATCTGCTCGCTTTGCTATTCTTCATCATCACAGCTGGCAGATAGAACAGGACCTTTCGACCACTTTGACGAAGTCCACTGGACCTCGTTAGAAACGCTACCTAGATTACCATTCCTAGCAAGCCTACATCGTGAATTTCCCTCTAGTAAGAAGGATCGACAGTTGCCGTCCGTTACAAAAGTTGTTAATGAGATTGGATTCAAAGTCAATCTACTTTACTCTTTATGTTGTGTTTTAAGTCATTGAGGTTGAATAGAAATTTGGTATTAAGTTCCCGTTAGAAACTGGCCGTTGTGTGTCAATTGAAACTCAAAGCTCAATTTCAATATAAAGTGCATTCACTATTATTAGCATGTCTGTTGATTTGCAGATGACTTTCGGTTGAGTGCCAATATACTTTTTCTGTTCACTTCCGGTTGAGAAATTTCTAAGTGAAAGCATACTGAGAAAAGTCTGTTCAATTACCAGGGAGTCTTTGTTGACTCCCTATCGATTCTTCTGTTAAGCTGGGGTTGAGCTCCTGTTGAGAAATGCCAAAAGTAAAATATATAGAGAATATTCAACACAACCTCTTTCATCACCTTTGAGTTTTTTGTCAGGTATGCATACAAAATTAATACACTGTTCTTCTGCCCTCTGCAGACCAAAGATTTGCCATAGGGACCTAAGTAATCATATGCAAAAGAAGCTGATATATCAACTGAAGCGAAGGAAGTGCCACGTAGTAGGACGAAGTAGAGAGCGGTTATGTTGTAGGGTGCCCTTATTTTGGCTTCATGCATATTCGTTTGCTTAACATACTACAGACTAACGAAATAAATTAACATTACTTACGGCACAAATCTTTTACGAGCTCAGTTTTCGCTTCGCGGTTGTATTCGGTGGCATAAATACCGGCTGATCGCCTGAACGGTTTGCTGGCGGTTTTAATCGTGAGCAGCACGGTAAAGCCAATCCAGAAAAACTCACTACTCGTAATGAGAGTTGGCGAGGGACAACAGCACAGCAACAGTCCACCGTCAGCTGGTTTGCCAGCTGGAATTCCATATAGAGCCTTTTTACGGTTCGCTGATGCGTTAAACGTCCCAGTAAAACGCACTGCAGGAGGGCAAATTTAAACATACTTCAGGAAAGCGCACTTCAGACACAGAGTTTTACAAAAGGCTATCCATCATACACCCCATATCATAATAATGAGACATCTTTGTGCACCTAACCGACCTCTCGTAATACGCGCAGCATAATTTGGCAGTACACACGGTTCGCTATGATGATGATGTTGATGATGATGAAATTCAATCTCTATGCAGAATTGGACCTGGACTTTGGTGTTTGCTGTTGTGGGCTTGGGCATTTTCTTCTGTCTTCGGCAGAGTTGAAGTGGTCTTTGGCTTCCGGCCTTTGGCAGTTGGATTTTGGACTTTGGAAGAGTAAATTTTGAACTTTGTCTTTGACTTAGCTTCGTTGAGAAAATCTTTGCGTTTACCCAACTTTGTTTCAATTAAAACAGCACTGACTTCAGGGTTTCTCAGTGGGACCGATGGGTCCTGTAAAAAAACTGATGCATTCCTCCATACATACCATTGCCTGACGCAAAGCTCGAATGAGCGTTCGTTGCACACGTCACGTGCGTGAAGTCGGGCCTCCCTTCTGTAAAAAGCGTTACTTAAAACTCCCGAAGTATTGAATCTAGATAAGACAATATACACAGCGATCTATACACTTCGATCGTTCGTGGATGAGTTTACGTAGTATACTAACAAATGTCGCATGGGTTTGTGCTTCGTATGCGATTTGAGTGTTTGAAGGTTTAACTATCGAGCAGGCGCACTTTTAGCGAAGATTTTGACGCCCTTGTGACGCGATTTTTATGCGAAAAAGTCTTTCCGCTTCTCTAAGCTTTCCTTATAAAGAGATGATAATTTTTTTCCTTTAATAGCAAGCTGAATTTCGCCATCAGCCAAATTCGCACATTTAGCCTCCTGATTTGTGATTCTGAAGCGTTGTGGTGAAGCCGACAAGCGACTTCCCTTTGGTGTGCAGGCTTCAGAGTGCGAGCAGAAATTGCCTTTGGCGGGCTCGCATTGCGCTAGCGAACTAATTTGCTGAGTGATTGAGCATTCGATTGATCTTGTACCCTCACAAAAGTAATTCCGCTCCTATACTCCTCGGAAGTTGTTCGTCAGTTGGTACTTTTTTAACACCTAACAGTTCAAAACGCGCACAATCTAAAGAGTGAGCTCACAGGTTGCTGCGAGCTCTCAGAAGACGAAGGAGAATGGCCGTATCACCCTGTAGCCATCCGACATTGTGGCGTATAGACAACCCATTTAGCGACGGCAGCACCCCTAGTTTCCCCAGTGCAGTACATTGGACTCTGGCCACCTTCCTTCGGACCGATGGAAGATTTCTGATTCGGTGTAGGCTGAAGGATACATGAAAGAATGTTGCTGATATCTTCTTTCTGTGCTGTACTTTTTTACGCAGAACTGCAGGGTTTCCCACTCCCGCGGTGTACATGTCCTTCTTTTGTGTTTCATTTTCTGTTTTTCTATCCTTTTTAACTGCTTATCGATGGTATCGAAGGCATTCGGTTTTAAAAACAATATACGTGGGCTACTGTTCCTGACACAAAGATGCAGGAGGGAGGAGGTAGGAACTGGAAGTTCTGGTGGCCAAGTTGAGTCGTACATGGGGACTGCCGAAACTGGGATTGCCTTCAATGGGTCCTTTTTTTACATTTGTATGGACATTCCCTGCGCGGAAAAGGTCAGTGATGCACTAAGAGAGCCAACGAATGGATGAATAGTCTGCGTGGACGAGCGTGTACATGTGTGCTGTGATTAGGGTGATGATACAAGTAAGTATTTTATCCCTCTCCCCTCTGTATGCGGTGAACATGTCTCCAGTAGCGGGTGCCGCAATGTTGTTTATCCAATTATCAATCATTCAAAATAACAAAAGGGCGAAGAACTCCTGGGCCAGTAGCTGATAGCTGGTTGAGGTGTATACTATTGAAACATCAGTACGTGTTCACATGAGCTACATCATGTGATGACATGAAAGTGTTGTATATTGTTAGAAGAAAAAAAATTTCTAAAGTTCTTCGCAAATTAAGTCAACTGACAAAAATAAGAAGACGCTAATAATGTTTTGCACTGTATACAATGACCAAAAGTTTATTAGTTGTACTAATATTATTCAGGCTTCTAAGTAACAGCAAAATATTATTAGGGATGCCAAAACATCTGCGAATGTCTGGTTTATTGGTTTATAACTCGAAATTATGCTATTACAAAGCTGGATGCGCCGTTCAGAATAGACGTAACGATACACTGGTATATTCAAGTTTGTTAAGTTCTAAGTTCTGGGATCTCGAGAGTATTTCGTGAAAAAAGTGGGCATAGTGAGAAACTTTTCCTTAATATTAAAACTAACTCACTGACGCACATAACTGAATGGCGTGAATGGGAGTATATCTAATGAGAAATATGTACGCAATTGGTTTAGGGGGCGCAAGTGCTACCAATGTAATTACATGCAAATTCCTTTTTGCAGCAAAGGCATACTTATATGTTTTGAATTTTGGTGTGATCGTGCTTGTGTCTAGGTTCCAGGATAATATGTCGGCCAGAAAACCTGGTAAACCGGAATTGTTTTATCTCCCGAGCGAGTTTTTTTCTGTTGCTTTCGTGAAATGCTTCTAAGGGGATGCTTTGTCCAATGTTTTTGTCGTCCACACACCAGAACCTTGAAGGGCTTGCAAATAGAGGTTTCGGCCGCTCTTTTTGAAGTTTAATGCGTATATCGCCGGATACCCCTTTGCACCTGCACGAAGGCGGGGAAGTCAGGCTTTTGCGCTCACCGACGACATCTGGTAAGACGGTGGGAGAATTCAACGTAGACTTTCAAGGGCCCGATGTGGCTTGAATCGTGTCTCGGGCGGGTGAGGTGTTTGGGTTTCTACGTCTAAAGACCCAGTAAAATGTCTACAACACCGGAGGTGAAAGATAAGGTGTGTGTTTCTCTGCTATAACGATACTCTTGCCTCTCGAAGTTTCATTAAGCTAATTAACTAGGAAGTATTGCCAATTGGAAATTACCATCAAACGCGTCTGTTTTTGTGCACTCCTTTGACAGCGCCCAGGTTTACTACTCAAAAGTTTTTCCACTTTTTTGAGATCAGGATTTGCAATAACCCGTTGAGTGAGTGTAAAGACCGAGCATTACATTTACGGCGCAATAAAAATATTTTTTGATTTCTCAAAAGCGCAAAACAGGCTTAAACATATTTTTAGTACAGGTTTAGTTATGTTCCTAGTGCAAAATGGAGTCTAATATTATACCTGGTATTTGAAGTTGGCCCCTTTCTCAGGTGCATGAAACTGAATGAGAACTTTAGGAACAGCACTTTAATGTGTTTTAGCTTTAAACGAAGTATTAAAGAATTCTGTAGGATATAAGGCCTGTTTTCTTTAAAGTAAACCATAGGGTTTATGCAAAGGTCAGCTTTAAGTGTGTTCTGGCGTATTTAATTGAACTCCCCGAAAAATACCGCCAACTCTCTTCCACGCGCAAGACTGTTTTCTGCATTATAACATGTTTAGTAACGTCGTTTGCACGGAGGATAAGGTTAAATCACAAGGATTGTAGAAGGTGAGGCATAGAGGTGAAAGGGAGCTAGATCTTGGATATAGGGAAGTGGGATGGCTTATGGAAAAAGAGCTTACTGCCTTCTCACTTTGGGATAAAGGATTTGCACTGAAGTAAGGCGTAGCTTAAGGAAAGCCCGAAAAGCACGTTTGTTTACAACTTGTGAATAAACGTACTTGCAAGATAATCAGCTGACTTAATTTTGGAAGGAATACAGATTCATTAAAACGCAAGCAAACATTCGATGGTCTGGTCCGCTCCCGTTGAAGGTCATGTGTTCACAGCACACGGGAATTCTACGATATTGCCCGAGAAAAAAGATGGCGGGGTGCGTAGCGGCAGGTAGCACCCCAGAGAAAGAACTAGTGCGTCGGACGTCCCGGGCGTCAGTGCTGTCGCAACCATGGCCACCATCACGTACGTAGATCTTTCACCATCAAAGATGCTTGATGTCCTGCCGACAGATAGCAGTAATTATAAAGTCACTATGAAGCGTCTAAGCCTGAAAAGGAAATGATTACGCAATATTAGGGACCCCGTAGTTCTTCACTGTCATATAATTTTATCTGGAGTAGTAAATAAGAACGAAACGTTACGGCCGTTTTCTGCGGCAGCACTCTCCCAGTTGACCAGTTCGTTTCACTGTAGGCGTGAATTCGGTAAAGTTGAAAATCGTACTGTGAAGTAAGTAACAAAGACAAGCATAAAACCACACTCCGAGAAATAATACAGGGGTCCTAGCGGCCAGTGAGAATATGATTGTTTCAAGAAAGATTTTATGAAAGAAGAGTGGATGAATTTTTTTGACAATTTTCGCTCTAGCTCTACTTGATGGCGCACGCTATACGCGGAACCGAATCATAAACAGCTCCCCTGTATATGCAAAGTGCTCAGGGGTGCTAGTGGAAGAGTTCAAGAAAATAATGCCGACGTAGGAAGGAGACGAGGCGAACTTGCAGAAAGAGGCGGTTCGAGGTAACAATCTAGAGTTCGAGAACACCGGAGGGGCCGACATGTCCAGATGGTACAGCGGGGCGGCGGAGTGAGATTTTGGTTGAGAGCGAGCGACGGCGTCAACGCAGCAACTGTGCATTTAAGGGCCATATCAGCACCGTACTATCCGCCTGAGGTTTACCGGCTACAGGGCCGGTGCAGGGCCGGTGCAGCCACAAATGGGGATTTCCGGTTATTGACACCATACTCACCAAACACTTCCCAGATATGCAATCCGGAATTCGCTTTTCAAATATTTCTATGGCGTGGGGAGTCCTTTGACTACCCGGGGACTAAAGGCGCCAATTCTTAATCTGGGATATGTAAAGTCCCAGTGCCGTGTGTTACCCAAGGCATCAGCACCAGTGCACCGATGGGTCAACCAACAGCTGTCACGGTCCCGCACCGAATAAACAACACCAAGAGATCCGGCCAACCGATATCTTCCCCCAACCAATGGCCACGCAACAATATTGGAATCGCGCTATGCCAACTGTATCAGTATCGCAGTGAGTCGACTTAATTTGGAAGGAGCTGAGCGGCAGCGTCTCAACATTTCGGGATCGGCACTGCAAACACATGTGGTATTTTTAAAGCAAAACGTTCTGCCTCTAACGTTCTAACGTTCTGCTTATAAACGTCCTGCCATGCTAACGGTTCCGTCGCATGCGCCAGAAGAAGCTCCAACCATGCTGGATAAAGCTACTGGCACCGCAGGTTTCAAAGCTAGGCCGGAGGAGAAGCGGAGCAAGAGCCCGTCGCATTAGCGACTTAGCTACGCCCACTTGTGTAGACGGGGGCGCACACGTCAGTTTTCATTCAGCGGTTGGGCAGGAGGGGGACCCATTGGGAAGTGACACATGAAACTAGTCACAGGGAGGCAGTATGTGCCGCCCTCCTCCTTACCCTTCAAAAGATGCTTTTGAGTTTTCTTTCGGCAGTCGCACGGCTGGTCTACAGCGCAGGCGGTCGGCGCTCTATCCCGGCCGTGGCCGACGATGCGGCGCTCGGTGCGCCACCTCTGCGAATCTCAGGTAACAAGTAAAGCGGAACCCTTCCAAAAATACCTTCAGGTCATCGCACTCTGCCATGGGGAGAACCCGCAAGGGGAAAACTTGTGAAGAAAAGCGGAAGTAGAAAGCTCTACGAAAGGAGCAGTACCATCTCTTAAAAAGTATGTTTAGCGCAAAAAACAAAAGACAGTACACAAGAAAATAGACGCGAGAGGCGCTAACTTTGAACCGAACTTTCACCGCCGGAGCCGATAAATATAGAAAAAACTCGAACATGCGGAGCATCCACCACAGTAAGAGTAACACAAGTACGCATATGCGTCAATCACCGAAACGCTCGAAAAAAGATTTCTCAGAGTTAAACTGTTAAGGCAGATGTATCGCTGATACACTTATCGCCTTTTTGCTTGATATGAAACGGTTCCAAAAGTTCCCGTGCTGTCGCGGCTCTACTCCTACCCAAAATCTTAACCTCACCTAGAAGTGGCTCACACTTGCAAATATCGCAATGCGCGTGCAAATACGCATTTACTTTATTATTTACCGCCAATTCATGTTCCTGTGCTTCGGCGAACGTAGACGTTCCCACATCTAACTGGAATCTGATATACGATGCCTATAGTGCAGTCCACAAATGGCCTAGCATGCTACTTGTGGAAGAAGTCACGCGCGCAAAGTCGGGCCAGCTTACACGGCGTCGAAAACAGGATCGGAATGCAGGGCCTGTTGGCCACCTTCTTGAGGAGATGGGCGACTTTGTGGATATACGGCACCACTTCGGGTTTTGCCGCACTTAGCGCTGGCTCAGGCGTTCTTCTACAGGTGCCTCCTTTAACCTTTTTGAGGAGTGCCTCAGCGACCGAGTTCACAACCGTGCACGGGAGGCTGGATTAAAGCAGCCTTTCAAAATGTTTATCAAAACTATCCTCATAGAGTGGGGACACAACTTGGAGAGCATCGATTCCAGGCACAAGTGAGTGATTGCTCTTTTCACTGTCTTGCAGTGTATGCCGAGTCAAAAGGGAGGGACCCTTTCTGTGCCCTTGGAAATAAGGCCAGCAGACATGCTTGGTAAATAAATGGATATTAATATCTAAAAACTGCAACGGGTCCTGTAAAGGAATCTCGTGCAGAAGAACTAAACCCTTCCTATTGCGCCGAAAAGCAGCTAAAATAAAGTCAACAGATTCTGTATACGTCAGAGTGTTGTTTCTTTAAAACCACTAAAGATCGTCCACTTTTGTTGAGATAGGCAACTTAATCACTTATCTCAACACTGTTATACATTTTTCAATGACACTTTCCCAATAGAGGCAAGCGGGATTACGGGAAAACACTGTGTTTTTACACTTTCACAAATAATCACCCAGCCAGTTAATATATCCCATTCGTTTTTTCTTGAAAATGCTGCCCATTTAATTGCCCAAAAACCACTTTCAGGATTTTGTCCTAAGATACGGATTAGAAGGCCAGGGAGATTTTTTAATCTGCATCCTTTTGGACGTAAAATTCAGTTGAGTTTTCCCGCGTTCGCTAAGCGGTCGCCATCTGTTGACACCTTCGGCAACTACGCGTCTCCAGTAGAAGCAGGTGTCATATAGCATAAATGTAAAAGAGAAGATGTACCAGTAAAAAGTGCAAAGGTTAGACCTCGGTATCTGCTGGGACTTTCTGCAAGCTCGCGCCTCCCGCAGGAAGCCCATGTTACTTATGATAAAACTGTCCCGATGAGCATCATTCATATCTTCTGAGATAGCACTTCCTACGAGGAAGAATACCCCTCACCCAGCCGGCCTCCATCATGTGTTCCCAGCGCAATCTCCTGCCGAATTCAAGTTGTGGCTGCAACCTGGCACTCTTCCTCATATATTAAGAGCGAAAGCAAACCAAGCTCCTCCTTCTTTCATCCACTTTTCCAAACCTTGAGCTGTGGGAGAACCTGGTGACAATCAGCGATCTGGATGTCCTGACAATACTTCCTCCAGAGTGAAGGCTGCCCACTCATCACATGGCTTTCTGAAATAGGGAACCACTCCCACTTCGCCGGCTCAATAAAATCTTTTTCACTCACTGACTCATTCGCTCAAACGCGCCATCTTGGTGCAATTCGTTTAGCGAGAGTTGGAGAAAAACACGAACACCAGTCGTAACACATTACCACGACGCGCCTGAAGTAGAAGCCTATATACTGACAGCAGGCAGGCGCTTCCGAGTGTGTACCACTTCCCAATGAAGTAGCCTAATATGGCGACTAACAAATACCAATTGCTGTCCTTAATATAATGGCCCACCCGGGCACCGCCGGGTACTACCGCTAGTATATATATATATATTGAGAGAGTGAGGAACGAGGTCTCGGAGACGACGTTTATTGTCCTCCTCGGAGCGAACGAACCGGGAAGCGCGAGACCGACGATGATGCTGATGATTATTTACAGATGGTAATGGCGATGGGGCGTCAGTTCAAGGGATAGGGAAGCGTATCCCTCAGTGCTCACACTGGCCATGATAGTGGCGGTATCACTTGCACTGCGTATCCCATTAATGTAACGCCGCGAATGCTCACAATATATATATATATTTTATATATATATATATATATATATATATATATATATATAGTATATATATATATATATATATATATATATATATATATATATATATATTTATGAAGCGTATATGTACATGATAGCATCCATCACCGCACCAAGCAAAGCCACGCCCACGCACACAACTTCGTCCTCTTCGTCTTCTCTTCGTAACAGGGCCCACTCGTCGAAGTGCCGACCGTCCCGGTCGAGGGCGCAGTGAATGGGCGAGTACGCGAAATGAAAACTGAGATGATTATAAAAAGTGAGGAAGTCGATGCCGCCACGGATCACAGGGATGAGCTCGATGCACCATGACCCAGGAAAAGTGATTCTCGCCAATGCAGCTGAAACGTCAAAGGCCCTTGCAGCTGCGCCGCTGTACTGGGCGGGAGAGCGGCAGCGTCGTCAGTTATGATCACGGTGGGTTACTTCTCTGCTGGTCACGGTGGCTCGTCGGCTGGGTACACGGGGCTAGGGATGTGGACGTGTCACGGAAGCTCCGGGGCTGGGGCAAGCCGGCGCAATCCAGGAACCCTCAGGAAAACGCATCAGGAGCAGAGGCGGGCGATACTTGAATATCGGTATGGGGATGTACCCCGCACCTATGCCAAAATGTTACGTGGCACTGAACGAAAGACCGGAGGAATGGTGGAATGTGAAGAGGTATATTTACATGGAGGCGTTCATCACCGCACCAAGCAAAGCCATGCCCACGCACACAACTTCGTCCTCTTCGTCTTCTCTTCGTGACAATCTCTCTCTCTCTCTCTCTCTCTCTCTCTCTATATATATATATATATATATATATATATATATATATATATATATATATACTAATATGTCCTTACAGAAGCCATGAAGAGAACACAAAAGTTTGTTTTATTCGAAAGATTAGGTGTTTTATAGGACCCCAAGCGCTTTCCTACACAAATGGTGCTTTATTCACTGAGAAATAAGGCCATTTAAGCCAAAATTTTAAATCTCCCGCTAAAATTGCACATTTCGTCACGTGAACAATGGCGTCATACGAGCCGGTCCATGAAACAGATACTTAGTATGTCGACTCCATATAGCACCCACACGCGGGAGTCGACCGAGACGGCGGCCGTTTTAAAAATACTAGTAAAACCTAGTGCACCCGCAGCCCCAGTCACGGAATCGCCTGATCCGGAGAACAAAACTCTCGCCGAGGAGCTCGGGCTTGCATTTAACAACCTCACACCACTTGAACGCTCAATGCTTCTAAGTGCACGAGCGGCAAGAGTTGTGGGATACGCGGTGGACGGGAAAACGACCATTCCGCGATAGCCACAACAGACGAACGCCCAGCCGTCGGCACCGCTGCCTCGTCAGCCCCGTCGCGACGGACGAATGCAGACTGGTAAGTAAGTGCCGTATTTTCAATTTCAGTAGCAGTATCGCCTATGCCAGTTGGCCGGTGTCGTGTATGGAAAGCCGTTTGCTCGAGCTCTCTGCTCCTACCAGAAAGATTAGAGCGTCAATGCGCGGTGTGTACGGCAATTTTTTTCCCAAGGTCAGAGAGCTTTGACGGCGATTTGACAAAGTCTGCGACGAGCGGGTTCCTGCCGTAATGTCCGGGTTCCTGCCGTAATCACTTCCTCGGAAATGAAGCGAGCACACTCGTACTTCCTTTAGCTCTCTTTCTCCTCCGTTTGCAATGTTCAGAAAACGTAGCCACTTGCTTCACCGAGGTTCGTCGTTGGGCAGCACATTAAAGGTGATCTCGCCGGCGGGGATGTCGCACTCCCTCGACGATTTGCCGGTACTACATGGGCATTTCAAAACACAGCAACAAAAATTGCATTGTAAAGTACTCGAACAAACTGACGTTTCAGTGGTTGTAAACTGTAAACGAGCTCGTAACGACAGCAGCAAGCCAACACGACCTCCATACCGAAACCTGTGGCGAATAGTGGCACTATCTCGTTGCTGCTCTGTGTTCCTCACTCCCCTTGTTTCTATTTTTACCTTTGCTGGTTGGCGATATGACGGCCAACCTCCTGTGAAGGGATTACGATACCAAGCAAGGTCGCGGCTGTGCGTGCTTTGACGGTTCGTTGGCCCCGCAGAGCCTTGAACCGAAAATTTGTCTGCGCGACGGTGGCGACGGGCGAGATGTCGAGTTCGGCTGGCGGTAGTGTTTGTACGCATTGGCATACACGTTGCGTATTCGTTCGGAACTTCAACCGTTTACTCCAACCGTTCTTTGTCATAAAAAGAATGTGCAGTATGTTTCACTGGTATTTAGCTCGCTATGCAAACTATAAGCCTTGACTAACATGCGTTTGCTTTTGACGGCCTCCGCCAATAGCAGAGCGTTCTCGAGTGACATCATAGGTTCTATTGCGGAAAATGAGCTGGTAGGGTCCGCATGGTCATTTCCTTTTTTCCTAATTATGTAGCTTATTTGGGCGAAGTTTGCGTTATAAGTGGTGTCGTTATGGTTCTAACGAGGCAATCTTTCGAATGAACCAAACTTGTGTTTTCTGCTTCATGGCTCCTTAACACGTGTTTGTTTCCTGAACCACTTCCGCTCTCTTCTTGTCCCTTAGTGTTACACCTATCATTTCCGCTCCATTGCACGCTTGAGTCGTTCTCAATTTAAGTTGAACACTCTTAGTGAGCCTCCAGGTTTCTGCCCCGTAGGTGAGTACCAGTAAGATGCAGCTGTCGTTACACTTTCTTCTTGAGCGACAATGGTAGGCTGCTATTCATTATCCGAGAATGTCGGCCATATGCACCCCACCCCATTCTTATCCTTCTAATTATCTCTGCCTCACGGTTGGGATCTGGGGTCACAACTTGGGCCTAAGTAGATATATTCGCTTACCCACTTCCACTGCCTCGCCACCTATCTCAAAGCACTGTGCTGTCCCCAGGTTATTGATCATTACTTTAGTTTTCTGCATAATAATTTTCAGCCCACGGTTCTACTCTCTTCATCGACTGCGGAAAGCATGCTTTGCAATTCCGTCCCCCGAGTTACTTAGCAATGCAACGTCATCAGCAAACCTGAGGATACTGAGGTATTCTCCCATTAACCCTTACTCCCACCTGTTCCAATTAAACCGTTCTGAATACTTCCGGTAAACATGCTGTGAATAACTTTGGAGAAATTGTGTCTCCTTACTGCTCTCCTTATGGAGGATGGTGGGTAGCTGTAGCCCCGTGTGTATATGTACACACACACACACACACACACACCCACACACACATATATATATATATAGATATAAATATATATATACATATTTATATATATATATATATATATATAAATATATATATATAATAAATATATATATATATATATATTGAAGTAGGGTTTATTGGCAAAGGTTGCTGTGTAGGCGAAAGATAAGGAGGGCACAGTCCGAGCACAGTCGACGCTTGGAGAAAGCAGAGCGAGAGAGAGCCCCGTCGCTCTAGGCGATGGCGTTGCGGCTTCTATATTCGGCTTCTGCTACCGACGACGATAAAGTGGCGCGCACATACCCCGCAGGGGATTGGTGACGGTACTGATTCTTCCAGTGAACGTTGCCAATCTTCTGCATTACAATATATATATATATATATATATATATATATATATATATATATATATTGCCACGAACCATACATTGGGTTTGTTTATTTGTGTTTTGCTTTTACCGCCCGGCTGCGCCGGTCTGTGTTATCTCCGTGCCAAGGGAAGCGCGTGTTCCAATCCTTCTTTCTGTGCCGCATGTGTTATCTGTTGTGATAGGGAGAGCATTCCGATCTAACGTGAACAGCCCGGAATAATCTTCTTGGATCTACTATGTTCTCGATGCGAATCGATGGTTCCAGAACCACGCGCGCCGAAAGATAAAAAGCCTGCAGAGCAGACGCCAGGGCATTCGATTCTGCGACGCTCGCCGACGCACGTAACGTCACTTTGTTGACCACTGTTTCGCCGCCTCTGTATTCTTTTCAGTTGTTAGGGGAGCACAAGTTCGCTCCAATAAACTTGTTTCTTTTCCAACCAACTGCTTCGTCCTTGGCTACGTGACATCTGGTGGAGGTGCGGGGTACGCACCCTTCATGCCCACTAAAACCTCTGGAAGTCGCCAAGCCAGTCCAACAAGAGCCAGCCTCCGCGTGCAAGATTTACCACCCGAGTTCGGTCTACTACCGGAGAAGACGAAGAAGAAAAACGTCGCAACCAGCACCATGCTCAACCAAGCCAATCCTCCTGTCGTTCTGCAGCAGCCACGGGAACCGCCATCATTCCGAGGAGCCCCCGCAGAAGACACAGAAGAATGGTTGGAGAAACTGGAGCGCGTCCGGAAATTCAACAGGTGGGACGACGCAGAAACGTTGCGGCATGTTTTCTTTTACTTGGAAGATTCGGCTCGCACTTGGTTCGAGAACCACGAGAGCTCCTTGACAAACTGGCTCAGTTCAAAAGCGAGTTCACTAAGACCTTCACTACCGTCGTGCGGAAAGAAAGAGCCGCCCTTTTGTTGGAAACGCGCACGCAACACCCCAATGAAGGCGTCTTGATCTTCGTTGAGGAGATGAAGCAACTATTTCGCCGCGCGGATCCCGAAATGACGGAAGAAAAGAAGTTGCGATTCTTAATGCGCGGAGTGAAGGAGGAACTGTTTGCCGGACTTGTCCGAAATCCGCCCAAAAAACCGTCGCCGAATTCGTTACCGAAGCCAGCACCATTGAGAAAGCCCTCGAGATGCGTGCTAAGCAGTATACCGCAACTTTGTTGGCGCGCCCAATGCGAACGACTTTGTCAGCACGCGGATCCCGGCCGACAGCCTACGCGAGACTATCCGCGAAATACTGAGGGAGGAGCTGCGGAAACTGCTACCGACGCCGCCGCAACCACAAGTCGCTTCTCTTACCGACGTCATTAGAGAAGAAGTGCAGCAAGCGCTGGGAACTTAAACGACGCCAGTAGCACCTCGCCAGCCGCAAGCCATGACCTACGCAGCTGCTGTACATCGCCCTCGCCCACCTGCACCCTATCGTCACGAGGCTCCGTACCGGTCGTCCCCTCTCGCCGGCCCGACCACCTGCGGCGCAACCCCCTGCCCCAAGGAAGACCGACGTGTGGCGAACGTCAGACAATCGTCCGCTGTGCTACCACTGCAGAGAGGCCGACCACGTCTACCGTCGCTGCCCCTACAGGAGGCTTGGTTTTTGAGGGTTCTCCGTCGACGCACCCCGCCCCCGAACTGGCCAGCGCCCATCGGAGATCGAAGAGTACCTGTCCAACACCAGCCGTCGACCAGCAGGTTTCAACCGTTCGCCGTCGCCCTACCCATACCAATCGCCGAACCGCCGTAGCAACGCTGACTTCGCCGTGGAAGGTCCCCCAGCCCACGCGGGGGAAACTAAAAGCCGCAACTTCTGGAGGTGAAGTTGCTCTACGGCGAAAAACTGGAAACCCTCCAACGACGCAAGGACGCGGTGAAGACAATGATTCACGACATGCCCTCATCAAGACGACCCGACCTAACCCTGACGAGACTCCCGAACACGACGACAGCTATACGCCGCGACGCGTACCCGACCTGACCGAGACGTCCGTTGAGAAGACGACGACAACGACGACGCACAGTGCCCGACCGCCAACACGCACAAGCCGAGATACGACGCCCCGACGAACCCGGAACTCGAGGAAGACTGCGTCTGACGTCAAGGTGTCCATCGACGGCTTTGACGTAGTCGCCCTCGTAGACACGGGAGCTGACTATTCGGTAATGAGCGGACCATTTGCGTCTAAACTGAAGAAAGTTATGACCAGATGGGATGGTCCGCACATACGCACAGCAGGAGGCCACCTCGTGACGCCAAGTGGAACGTGCACATCGCGCGTCACCATAGACGGCACAACGTACCCTGCGGTATTCGTCGTTTTGCCCAACTGCTCCCGCGACGTAATTCTCGGAATGGACTTTTTGACGGACAACGGCGCAATAATCGATCTGCAGACGAAGTCGATAACTTTTTCCTGCGACCACTCCATGACGCCGGAATCGAACCCCGAACACCGTGCAGCTGTAAGGATCGCGATGATTCACGTCACCCTGCCACCCCGCGCAAGCTTGATGATCACAGTCCACTGTGAAGGTGCTGCTCCCGACGTCGACGCTATCGTGGAGAGTGACCAAAGGTTGCTTCTTGACCGCGGTGTGGTCTGTCGCAAGAGGCATTGCACGGTTTAAAGCAGCGCAAAGCCCACGTTTTGGTCACCAATTTCACCGAGGAGTACCAGCATTTAAACAAGGGCGCTGCAATTGCGTTCGTCGAAGAAATGCAACAAGCAAGCGACGTGTTAGCAGTCGCCGACTTTGAACGCGCACCCGACGATACCACCAAGCTTCCGCACCCCTTCGACGTGAATCCGGCGCTACCGCAAGATGAAAGGAACAAGTTATTGGCTTTGCTGCGTCGCTACAGCGAGTGTTTTTCGTCGAACTCAAAGTTACGTCAAACACCTCTGGCGAAGCACCGGATAATAACCGAGGATGGAGCACGACCTACCCGACAGTCACCGTACCGCGTCTCTTCCCACGAGCGTGAAGCCATCCGGACTCAAGTCGACGACATGCTCAACCGGCGACATTATACAGCCATCAAAAAGTCCGTGGGCTGCGCCGGTCGTACTCGTGAAGAAAAAAGACGGCACACTGAGGTTCTGCGTTGACTACGGCGATTGAACAAGATCACCAAAAAGGACGTGTACCCCCCTGCCACGAATCGACGACGCCCTCGACCACCTCTGCCATGCGAGGTACTTCTCATCGATGGATCTGAAGACAGGCTACTGGCAAATTGAAGTGGACGAGAGAGATCGAGAGAAGACTGCATTCATAACCCCGGATGGCCTATACGAGTTCAAGGTGATGCCGTTTGGGCTATGCACGGCACCAGCAAACGTTCCAAAGAGTCATGGACACTGTGCTAGCTGGCCTGAAGTGGCACACCTGCCTCGTATACCTCGACGACGTTGTGGTATTCTCTAGGACTTTCGACGAACACCTCGCAAGGTTGCAGTCTGTACTCGAGGCCATCCGTACGTCGGGGTTAACGCTGAAGCCTGAAAAGTGTCGCTTCGCGTACGAGGAACTGAAGTTTTTAGGCCATGTCGTCAACGCCGCGGGAGTCCTGCCTGACCCGTTGAAAACTTCAGCCATAGCGAACTTCCCAAGGCCGAAAGATAAGAAGGGCGTGCGCAGGTTTCTTGGACTGTGCGCATACTACCGGCGCTTCGTCGCAAACTTCGCACGCATTGCAGAGCCGCTCACGCGCTTGACGAAAGACAGCACCCCTTTCAGCTGGGAAGACGACCAAGAAAAGGCATTCTGCGAGCTGCAAAAACATCTGCAAAGCCCGCCCGTGCTCACGCATTTCGACGAAAACGCCCGACACGGAAATACACACGGACGCCAGTGATATAGGCTTGGGTGCCGTCCTTGTCCAAAAACAAAGCGGGTGCGAAAACGTAATCGCCTATGCCAGCCGTGGTTTGTCCAAGGAGGAGAAAAACTACTCTGCCTCCGAAAAAGAGTGCTTGGCTATTATATGGGCCATTTCAAAATTTTGCCCATACGTGTATGGCAGACCGTTCAAGGTTGTAACAGACCATCATGCGCTGTGTTGGCTCGCCAATTTAAAGGACCCCTCTGGCCGTCTTGGGCGGTGGAGTCTGCGCCTGCAAGAGTTCGACGTTACAATCGTTTACAAATCCGGGAGGAAACACTCCGACGCCGACTGCATGTCCCGCGCCCCTGTCGACCCGCCACCACAAGACTCCGATGAAGACAGCGCGTTCTTCGGGGTTGTTACGGAGAGCGACCTAGCCGCCCAGCAGCGTGCCGACCCCGACTTGCGCGTAATGATCGACTACCTCGAAGGACGAAACGTCGCCGTGCCTAGAGCGTTCAAGCGTAACTTACCAGCATTCAGCCTTAAAAACTCCGTCCTCGTGAAGAAGAATTTCAGCCCCGGAACAAGAACGAATTATCTACTTGTCATCCCCGCAGACCTTCGTGACGAAATTTTGGAAGCGTCCCACGACGACCCGTCTTCCGGACATCTCGGCACAGCTCGCACTATTGCAAAAATTAAGGCGAAGTACTTCTGGCCCCGCCTTACATCCGACGTCACCCGCTACGTTCGGAGTTGCCGGGACTGCCAGCGACGAAAAACGCCGCCGACAAGACCCGCCGGACTTCTGCAAACCGATCACCGTCCCGTCGAGGCCCTTTCAACAGATTGGAATGGAACCTCCTAGGCCCGTTCCCGACGTCACGATCGCAGAACAAGTGGATTGTCGTAGCGACAGACTACATGACGCGCTACGCAGAGACCGCCGCTCTTCCGCAGGGGACTGCACAAGAAGTCGCCAAGTTCTTTATAAACCAAGTTGTGCTGCGACATGGAGCCCCTGAAGTCTTAATCACGGACCGCGGAACGGCCTTTACCGCGGAGCTGATGCAAGGAATCTTACGCTACAGCAACACGGATCACCGAAGAACGACGGCCGTACCACCCCCAAACGAACGGACTAACGGAACGTCTGAACAAGACGATTGCGGATATGCTGTCCATGTACGTCGACGTTGAACATAAGACTTGGGACGAAGTCCTCCCGTATGTCACGTTTGCGTACAATACAGCGACGCAGGAAACTACGCAGATGACACCGTTCGAGCTTGTCTACGGAAGACGACCGACTACGATGCTCGACGCCATGCTTCCGCATCTAGAAGACGACGACCTCAACGCCGACGTCCAAGGATACCTTCAACGTGCGGAGGAGGCCCGCCAGCTCGCTCGAGTTTGTATAAGGGACCAGCAGCTGGTGGATGCCGGCCGCTACAACCTCCGACGCCGAGACGCCGAGTACCGCCCAGGGGACCGTATGTGTGGGTTTGGACTCCCATCCGACGACGCGGACTCAGTGAGAAGCTCCTGCGACGGTATTTCGGACCCTACAAGATTCTACTACGTGTTGGCCAACTTACCTACGAAGTGATCTCCGATGGTGACTCCGGCACATCACGACGGCGTACGCGGCCCGAAGTCGTCCACGTGGTTCGCTTAAAACCTTTCTACGGACGATGACGAACTTTTATTTTTATTTTCGGACTGTCGCTTATGTTAGCATCGGGTCGATGCACTCTTAGAGGGGGGGTAATGCCGCGAACCATACATTGGGTTTGTTTATTTGTGTTTTGCATTTACCGCCCGGCTGCGCCGGTCTGTGTTATCTCCGTGCCAAGGGAAGCGCGTGTTCCATTCCTTCTTTCTCTGCCGCATGTTGTTATCTGTTGTGATAGGGAGAGCATTCCGATCTAACGTGAACAGCCCGGAATAATCTTCTTGGATCTACTATGTTCTCGATGCGAATCGATGGTTCCAGAACCACGCGCGCCGAAAGATAAAAAGCCTGCAGAGCAGACGCCAGGGCATTCGATTCTGCGACGCTCGCCGACGCACGTAACGTCACTTTGTTGACCACTGCTTCGCCGCCTCTGTATTCTTTTCAGTTGTTAGGGGAGCACAAGTTCGCTCCAATAAACTTGTTTCTTTTCCAACCAACTGCTTCGTCCTTGGCTACGTGACAATATATATATATATATATATATATAAATACTAGAAATTTGAAATAAGGGCCTCGGTGGATTAAGACAGACTAAGGGTTGGAAGTCAAGAAAACCTCTGAAAGCAAAGGGGGAATGCGGCAGGTCATAGAAACAGATGAAGAATTTTTTGAGTCGGAAAGAAAGTGGTGAAAAAATGCCCGCCGGGTTGGACCGAACGCACGACCTCCAAAATACCGGTCTGGGGCGATGACCACTACGCTACCAGCGGTGCTACTTTCCCCTCCCCTCTCTGTGGTATTTATGTTAAGGTATTTTTGTTTCCTGCGTCCGGTAATGGTAGCCAGTTCCACTCGGCCTTTTTCATTTTCTGTTTCAATGACCTACCACATCCACCCCTTTGCTCTCCAAGGTTTTCTTTACTGTGAACCCTTCTGTCTGTCTTATTTCAATGAACCCCTCACACAGGACCGTTCGGCCTAACTAAAGCCGGTGTACTTTGGCGCTGATTTTTTGTCCGACTTTTGTCCGGCAGCCGTGTGCGCGAGTGTCCAAATGTGGGTCTTTTAGCCGTACAGGGCCGTACTCCCATGGCTGCCCAACGGCCAGTGTCCGCCGGCCAGTCTACCGTCTTACATTCATACGGTCATATTCCAGCCGTAGGGCTCCGGCCAATCCAAAGCCACCCGTGTGTGGCCGAAGTACGGCCACCGGAGGACAGGCGAGATTTGTTCGTCGGACTACAGCCGGACAAAAGCTGCCGGAAGTTCGGCCATGCTATCGGCATTGGAGTTCAGCCACAGTACGTTAACTGTACCGATGCCGGTGGACGACCACTCGATGCAGAACAAGCAGATGACTCAGTCGCACTGTGCAGGAGCACAAACCCATCATTTCGGGTCAACTGCACACACATCAAAGTGTGCCCGCGCGCCACCACCAGCCGTCCAGCCTTCAGCGCAGCCTTGCTGATATATCAGCGTCAGCTGACAGAAACATTCATTCATTAAAGAGTGCCCACAAACGGTCGTTCTTTTGATTACTGTGCCTCTTTAACTGTCGGATACAGAAAATATACATTTTTTTGCAAAGCTGGTCTTGATAGCTTCTGTGGGGTGTCCAACCTGTTATAAACGGGGATGGAGGGGGGGGGGGTAGTGGCTGAAGGCGCATACTTTAGTGAGTGGATTTCCCCCAAAAATGAATTTCGCCGCTTTATCCAAGTTATTTTAGTACAATATTTCTTTCACGCTATGACTAAAACTATTTTTCAACAGTTTCTTCTTGGCCAGTTTTGTTGTATACAAAACCGGCGCGAATGGCTTTACAAAGCGTTTTGGTACTCCACAAAACACTCTGGAGTGTTCCATGTAATTTCCTTCACACAACAAGTATGTCCAGTTCTTGCCTGTTTTTCATGCAAAGAAATTTCCTTCTCCGTCAACTTTTCTGATGATCTTCTAAAGGCTGCCTCCTAGGAGAGAATCGAGCTGGTACTTTCATTTATATATATTTTTAAAGTTGGTTTCATGAGTTATGTGCACAACTATTACAGTCCAAAAGAACCTAATCTCCTCTAATGTCGTACTACGTTCAAAAATTCTCGACGCGCTGCGAGTGACGCCCTTCTTGAGGTGGCTGCGATTGTATCCCTCTGTGTTCACGCAAGGAAAGGCCTAAGGCTAGAGTTTCATAAATTGTTTCAAACCAATAACATCACAATGGCGGTATCCATACAGCGAACCTTGCATACTGCAAAGAATAAAACAATAAATATTTCATTGGTCAGGGAGGCGAACTTGCAGCTCAACAAGTTTTTTTATTATTTATTTATTTACTTATTTTTCATTTATTTGATACCTGCTTCGCCTTTGCATTCATTACAGCAGAGATACATAACACTAAGCATCAAATTTGAGACCAAATAACAAACAAATTCTACAAAGCGCGGTTGAAATAGTCATTATAAAGCGTGGATACAATCATACGTGCAAGGTAATTACACTCTAATTTTAATCTAAGATAAAATGAATCACGATAGGCGTCACCTTTAAAGGAAAGTTTATAATTTGGTTTAAGCTAGCGGTCCCAATTAAAGTATGTAGCATGGCGCTTGGATATACTTCTCCCCTTCTATTCCATTTTTCGAATTATAGATATCACGACAAAATTTCAACTTGAGGCATCTTCTGTAACCTTTCATGTCTTACCATTTAAGTTTATTTTCACTCTCCCTCATGCTAAGTTGACAGTGGCAATTACCTAATACGATTTAGGGATTAAAAACCAGCCAAGAAGATGGAGACACAAGGAAAGAAACAGACAGGACGATGCTAAACTAACTGAATTTTATGAAGAAAACAAGAACCTCCCTCAACCACAAGCTGTGCTGTGGTTGGATGACAGGACTAGGGAGGACAGACTAGGGAGCACTCTGCTTTACTTAACTCTTTAGACGGTGCCCATTTGCCAACCCATTGTCGCGATTGTCGCGATTTTCGCGAATTGTCGCTGCACAACCATGTTTGATAAAAACTGCAATCTTAGGGCGTGGCCGGACCAAACTTGAGCTTGAGATTTTAGAGGCTTTTCTATATTAGGACTGCGGGACAGCACCGCTGCATAAGCGTTGCATCTTGAGCCTTTCTGACAAGAAATTATCTTTTCTTGGCGGGTAATCTGTGATACTTCTGGTTTGCGTGTTGTTCGATTTCATGCACTTCCACAAACTTTATCTTTAGTCATGTACGAAGCGATAAGTATCACTTGTTGACTTTCCCATGCACAGCTTGTGGTTGGGGGAGGTTCTTGGTTTTCTTCATAAAATTCAGTTGTTAGGCCAGCATCGTCCTGACTGTTACTTTCCTTGTGTTTCCGTCTTCTTGGCTGGTTTTTATTCCCTCACTCATGAAACAACAGGCCCAGTTTTCCACGTTACCTAATACCAATCGCACTGACGTATTCTGTATGTTTTCGAGCCTATCAACAAGATCTTTCGTGGAGGGATCCAGGAAAACACATGCGTACTCCAACATTGAGCGCACATGAGTGAAATATGGTTATTCTTTTAAGTAATGGGGAGGTTCTCTGGAATTTTGTCTTGGAAAGCCAAAAACACGCGCAGCCGTAACTTTTATGTTGTTAACGTGCTTATTTAACCTCTAACCACTCCTTAAATAAACTCGCAGTTATGTATATTCCCCAGCCGTTCTTAAAGCAACGTAATTTATGGTATACGTATTCAATTGGAATGAAGGCTTTCTTGTAAAGGTGACGTGAACACACTTGTTAACTTTCAAGGACTTTTCTGCATCAGCACACCAGGATGTTATTAAATTCAAATTCTGCTGCAGGTATTCGGAATCAGGTTCATTCGCTATAGTCCCGTAAACTACACAGTCATTCGCGAACATTTTGAACAAAGATATTAGGCCAATAGTAATAACAATGGAATAACCGATTTATTCAGTTGATAGCCCGCAATGTACCAACGAGAAGGTGATATGGAACACCGTCAAATGCTTTTTTGCACTCCAAGAAAATACAGTAAACTACTTATATCTTATCTATTGCTAGAGCCAAATTGTGTGTGAACTAAACAATCTGCGTTCAGCAAGAAAATCCTGGCAAAATTCGTGTTTGCTAGGATGCTGGCGATTTTGTTTAACCAAATATGTCATATACCAGGTGTAGTTAAGGTCAACTTCAAACATTGCACCTAATTTAACACCAAGGCTCTGTTGACATGGCTCTGTTGTTATCACCAATTTAAAATATTTTGTTCTAAATAGGCATTCATAAAATCCCATGAAGTAACATAGTGCAGGGCACGAAGTTGAGCATACCAATGCACGAGCTTAGCCAATTCTACGTTTATCACCAACAAAATAGTGCAACATTGTTTTACGCAGTATTATTGTTAGAAAAATATCCGCAAACTTGCGCTTTTGCGCGCCCTTGCCTTTCTTTGGTGGGGAGTGATTGACATGGTGCCGGTGAGCTCCTGCATGGTGGCCGCTTGCTCGCGCCCTTAACATACCCAGCTTTCTCCCTCAAAATTACAGCCTCTTGGGAACCTAGAAAAACCACTTTAGAAAAATGGTATTTGGCATAAGCTAGAAGTGAACGTGACGATTAAAACGTTAGAAGAATATTTCAGGTTTCTGGATATTTGTTTGTGTAATTCGCTGTCAAATCTAACTCTTAATGCATTTCTAAGGGATAGTTTCCATGACTCAGGAACCCATTCGCGCAACGTGCGCGTCTTGAAACTGTGCACAAAGCAAGTATTCACCCCAAATATTAGCTGTACAAAATAACTTTTCATTTCGCTAAAAAAGTGCAGAGTAATCACTGTTGAAAAGACTGCCATGAGCGGGAAAGCTGCACATGGGCCAGTTATTTTGGTGAACCACCCCCATCTCGGGTCGGACCTCTATGCCGGGTTGATGTCTCCAACGACCTCCATATCTTGAGAGGCCGAATAGCCTCGAGCTGATGCGTCGACGAAGCTGGTGGGCGAGGCGTAGTAGCGACTATGACTGGCGAGGCTTAGCTCATCCGTCGGTGTGGCACAGTTTCTTGTGGCAACGACTGGCACTCCGATGGCCTAAACGTTTCCCTGGTAATGTCCAGTGAGTCCTTGCACCTTGCACGTTCACCTAGAACACTCATGATTGTGTGACAAACGAAGTTCGTTCATTTAAAATGTAGAAACACCGAGCGGAAGAAAAACGCGTCTGCCTTGTTCGGCTCCCTAACGGTTTTTTGTTCACCCAAGGAAAAACAGTCCTACACCGGCCGGTCTACTTCCAACCAATAGTGCATGAGCTCCGGCGCCCAGATGCAAGCCGATATTCGGCTGTATGCCGCTTCCCGAAAAAAAAAATTACGCCCAACTCCCCTCGCGGGAACCCTGGGGTGATGCGACGCTGAGGGGGGTTCAAGCGCATGCGCCGAGCAACCGTCGACCGAAAGGCCGCCGGAGAGCGGCACACCGGGTATATGCGCAGCGCGCCCGAAGGACAGGCGACCGCGGAGAGAGAGAGAGTACTGCACATGCGCAGCACCGCGCGCAGCGCAAGAGAGCGCGCTGGGCCGCACACGCTCTCACCTGGGCACGCGCCAGCGCCAGTGTGTCTGCCGCGGCTATGACGCAACGCAATCCAACACAATCCACTTTAATCCAATCCAATCCAAATCCAATGCAATTCAAGTCAAGCCATGCCCAGCCAAGCCAAGACAAGCCATGCCATGCCAAGCCAAGCCAAGCCAATCGAATCCAATGCCCCTCGCGAGAGAGTGTTCGCTATCGGAGAGGAGATGGGGAGAGTGGCTGCAGACAACAACGGACGCACGTTGACAACGGACGCACGCGGACAACAACGGACACAAGCAGGAAGGACAGCGCCGCCGACAAGTTATGCTCTGAGCGTAGCATCTAATAACGTATAACCTTAGACCTTATGTAGTCCGGTCTCCTCTTGAACACCGGTTGCCATATATTCTGCAGCCGTTCACTTGCCGTAATTCGGCTGTGGAGACCTAACCGAAAATAAAACGTTCATTCTGAGGCCGTACGTTGGCCGCTCTCCTTTATAACACTGGTTGCCCGAAAAAAACGAATATTCTGCAGCCGGGCGCGCGGTTCACCGTCAAAAGAGCGAATGTGCGGCAGCCGCGCTCGGGCCGGTCTCCTGCTGAACACCAACTGCCGCTGGAATACGGATATTCTGAGGCCGGCCGCTTGCCGTGCTTCGGCTGAACATCGCTTCCAGAAAGAAAAACGGATGCCCTAAAGCCGTACTTCGGCCGTTCTCTTTCTCAACATCGGCCGCCGAAAGTGAACTGAATATCTGACAGCCGGGTAGCTGCCGTTGTGCGTCCGGACACGGGTGGATGGAGAAAAACTGAAGCGCTGGTTGCCGAATGTGGGCGGTTCAACGCATGATCAGTGGCTGCCAGAACCTTAATGCTGGCCAGATTTGCCAGAAAGCGGCCATAGACGGGCCGGTCTTGGGACGCGCTTTCTCAGTTACCTGGGTAAGGGTTGGAAGTCAAGAAAACGGAGTAAAGCAAAGGGGGGAATGCAGTAGGTCATAGAAAGAGATGAACAATTTTGGAATCAGAAAGAAAGTGGTGCAAAAATGCCCGGCGGGTGAGATCCAAACCCACGACCTGTAATATACCGATCTGGTGCGTTGACCACTACGCTACCGGCGGGGCTACTTTCCCTTCCACTTTCTGGGGTATTTGTGTTAAGGTATTTTTGTTTCCTGCGCTTGGGGGTAGTAGGCAGTGCCACTCGGAATTTTTTGTTTTCTGTTTCAATGACCTACCACATGCTCCCCTTTGCTCTCCGACGTTTTCTTGACTGCCAACCCTTACTTCTATCTCTTTTCAACGAGCCCCTCATTTCCTATTTTGATTCGCTACATGCAAAAGCGAAGGCCTCTGTTCTGGCTGTCTTGGTGCAATAGGGAGCTTAAGAGGGTTCAATGGTGGTCGACCACTCTCTACATTTTGTAGACACTGCAGTTGTTGCCTGGGGGTTTAAAAGAAGGTCCCCTTCACCCCGAGTAGTCCGAGTGGCGCTGGCTACCACCCCTAAGCGCAGGAAACAAAAAATACCTTAACATAAATACCCGAGAAAGTGTTGGGGAAACAGCCCCGCCGGTAGTCGGCTGATGTGTCAGAGGACCACTTCATTTCGTTGCTTGTGTTTTATTTAATGTACACTTTTCTCTTCTCTGACAATGGTCAGCTTCTGCGAAGACAAGGGATTTGTATTGCTTCCTGTTTGGTACGTGTAGTTTAAAAGATATTTTTTACCGCAGTTTTCTGTGATTTTCACAAAGTGTGTAAAGACAAGGTAGTCCTGAAAGTTTTTAGCGATTTAAGCGATTTTTTAGTGCTTTTAAACAAACATAGCACTCTGACACGTACAGAATGCGTTGATTTTATTTTAGCCACTTTTCGGCGCCTTGGGAAGGGGTTTTTTACGCTCGAGATTTCTTTACAGGACTCGGTGCAGTTTTTAGATATTAACATTCATTTAGGTTCCAAGCATGTCTGGTGGCGTTATTCCCCAAGCGCACAAAAATGGCTCATCCCTTTTGACTCGGCGCACTCCAAGACAGTTAAAACAGCAGTCGCTCACTCGTTCCTGGAATCAGCTGTCTCCAACTAGTATTCGCACTCTATGCAGGGTAGCATTGATAAATAAATTGAAAGGCTGCTTTTAACCGGCTTCCCTTGCACGGTTTTGAACTCGGTCACTGAGGCATTCCTCAAGAAGGTTAAAGGAGTTACCTGTAGAAGAACGTCTGAGCCAGCGCAAAGCACGGCAAAACCATAAGTGGGTCGTATATTGACAAAGTCGCCCATCTCCTCAAGAAGGGGCCAACAGGAACGGCATACGGATTCTGTTTTCGGCGCCGCGCAAGCTGGCCCAACTTTGCGCATGCACTTCTTCCAATGGGCGCAAAAAGCAAGGATGCGACAAGAAGCATGCTAGGCAATTTGTGGACAGCGCTATAGGCGTCGTATATGATTCCTCTTAAATGTGGGGAAGTCTATGTTGGCCAGACCGGCCGATGTATCAAAGACAGAGCACGGGAACATGAATTGTCGGTAAAGAATAGAGGGAATGCGTATTTGCCCGTGCATTGCGATGCCTGCAAGTGTGAGCCACTTCTGGGTGAGATATATATTCTGGTTAGATTCTGGGTAGGAGTATAGATACTGGGCAGGAGTCTGGTAGGATTCTGCGTAGGAGGATTCTGGGTAGTAGAGATCTGGGTAGGAGTAGAGACGCGACAGCACGGGAACTCTTAGAAGCTTTTTACATCAAGCAAAAAGGCGATACATCTGTGGCCCTGTTTAGCTCTGAGAAATCTTTTTGTGGCATTTCGGTGATTGACGCATATGCGTACCTGTGTTACTCTTACTATGGTGCATGCAGCGCATGTTCCAGTTGTTTCCATATTTACCTGCTCCAGCAGTGTATAAAGGTCAGTCGAAAGTTACCTCCCGTCCGGTCTTCTTTCTTGTGTACTGTCTAGTTTTTTTGCGCTAAACATATTTTTTTAGGAATCATGAACCAACTATCCCCCCAACAAGTTTGGTTAAATTACCAGTACCATCTGTCTTGACAGCGCCGTAAGCAGGAACCACCACATGCTGCTAGAGCCACGTGCGTGAATTCAAGTGACGTCGAAAGGCCAATTTGTGTGGGTGTCGTTACAGCTTTGCTTTTGAACCTCTTTCACTCTGTGTGGACGCCATTTTTAAAGGTAACTTTTCTTCCTGAGTATTGCGACATGTTAGATGTTTTTGTTATTGTTTCTGCGGTTAGTTTTTGGTTGTCTGAAGTTTTTGGCGATTTTTTTTTTGACGCATGGATATATTTCTTCAACTCAGCAGACACTAGAATAATAAAGCGTAATGGTTACTATAAAATATACAGCACTTTATTGCAGTCAGCTTTTTTTGAAGCAGAAATGTATAAAAGTAAATAAAAATTTCAGGGCACAAGATATGTCCATGAAAAGCTGAAAAAAAAGGACATAATTAACTCTAGATAAACGAGTACACTTTTCCATATTTTTTATTTTTGCAATTCCGGAACATTCAATCCCGTGCACAAAAACCTAATAAATTATATGGGTTGAACCTTATCACGATGTTTGTCGTCCACGGTGTTGTATAGTCGAAAGTGTGGGCAAATTATTCCATGGTAAATGGTAGGTGAATTGTTGAGGAGGAGAATGACAACGATTGTTCTTTCTGTTGAAGGCTCATGGCTGCGCCTCTGCAGCGTCTTCATGCGGTCGTTTCATGTACATGATGGCAAAATTACAGTGGCGCCGAGATATTGGACGTCAATAAACACGATTTGTATTTCTTCCCAAGACGCCTTCCTGTTGGGGTCTCCACGACAAAAATGTCACAAGCATTTTTTAGTTCAAATCTGTGGGCGCAACCCCAAGCTAGACAGACGGAAAGCACACTTTCAGTGCTTCCGAAGCGGAAATTTTTTCCAAAACAAACTTGAATGAACCGTGCTGATAACACACAAGGATTAGCTGCTGATTTCGTCGTTGATTTCAAATATAATATGAAGTGAATGAATTTGAAACGTTTCATCCAGTCTACATTTTATAAATCGTTACGAGTCGGCTCAATAAACCTAGTTTTCCTTGAAAGTCCGTTCGCTTAAAACAGCATTTCTTTACCACAGGCACAAAAAAAAAACCTCTTGCGCAATCGACGGTGGCCTCACCAACTCCAGCACTCACGCACAACTACGCGCAAGGAGCTTAAAGCGTGATTTGGCGGCATCGAAGTCTTGAAAGTGCATCCGTACGCAGTTGCGACTGCGCAATATTATCTTTTGTTAAGGCAAAATGCTATTTATATTCGGTGTTAAAAAAGAGGACGAAGTGCGCCACGAGCGCAGCCAGCGGGACCTCGCTCCACGAGCGTGGCTCTCGCGGCGGTCGGTCGTAGCCATCTTGGATAGCCGGACGTATGGTCTCCTCGTTTCCTTTCGCTACACAATTCTCTGGTGCCGAAAACCCCCAGCCCAGACTCGCGCCATGGAGTCGCTTCGTCGCCGCCGGGGAGTTCTTCGCGCCAGCGTCACGAAGAAGATGACGGCACTCGACGCGCTCCTGCAGAACCCGGCGGCACCGACTCTCGAATTTCAGACGCTGCTGGACATAATACTCGACAAGCAGCGAGCCTTGCACGAGCTGGACAGCCACATTCAGGCGGCTCTCACAGAAAAGGAATTTGACGAGGACGTTTTGGATGCCATTGACTACGACGAGCGCATCTGCGCCCTTCGCACGCGCGTGCGCTCCGTCACGAGCCCGGCCCCTTCAGCCAGTGCAGCTACAGCTGAGTCTGGTGAGCCTTGCGGGAGGGCACCTTCTCAGCCTCGACCGGGCACCCCTCAGACAACGCCGGGAACCCGCTTCGCCGCACTCCCGAAGCTCCAGATACCGAACTTCTGGGCGACCGACGCGACTGGCAAGGGTTCTGGGACCAGTTCGAGTCCAGCATCCATTCGAACGCGCCTTTGCCACGCATCGAGAAGTTTAAGTACCTTCTCTCGTGCTTGACCGGTCCCGCCAAGGACGCGATCGAGGGCATCAGGCTGGCCGACGACAATTATGACTTCACCGTCAAAATTATTACCAACAGATTTGGGCGGAAAGGCCTACTAGTGGACGACCACTTGGACAAATTGCTCGCCTTAGAGCCGGTGCAGAATTCGGCCGACACCAACAAATTGCGGGTCCTCTACGACACGGTCACGTTTCGCATTAACGCGTTGGAGGGCCTGGGCGTTTCCCCGGACCAGTACTCCGTCGTGCTCCATCGCGTACTGCTGCGGACCTTGCCGCACGACCTGGGCCTCCTGTACCGGCAAAGGCTGAAGGAGGCGCAGCAGGACGCATCCGAGGTGTCCGCGTCCCCTTCCACCAGATCCAAGGAAATTAAGGTGATCCTGGACTTTCTCCGCGTCCAGGTGGAGATTCGAGAGGAGAGCGCCTCCTATAGTTCTGTGCCGTCAATGCACCGCGTCCAGGAGAGGGGTCAGTCGTCGCCACCGCGTGTCGTTCTTCCAACGGCAATGAATCTGAGCCCTCAATGTCCCTTTGCGGGGCGGTCCAGGTGTCCACTTTGCAACGCTCAGGACCACGTCCTCTCCCTCTGCACATCGGCGGTATCACCCGAGGACAAGCGAAAGCGACTGCAGGCAACCAGGTGCTGTTTCAGGTGCAGAAAGCACAACCATTTCGCCAGACACTGCAGAACAGCCAACAGTCTTGTCTGCAGCCACTGTTCCCGTCGCCACCTCACGTCGCTGTGCGACATCCAGCTCCCTGCGGCACGGTTTGGGCCCACCAGTCCAGTGTCGGAGCAAAGTCGCAGCAAAGGGGCAGCAACCAATAATGCCAGCGCGGTGACATCCGCGTCAACCAGCGGTGCAGGACCCATGTCGGTGCTTCTCCAGACAGGCCGTTCATGGGCCCTCGGAAAGAGTCACCAGCTGCTCGTTCGCTTATTGTTGGACACCGGGAGCCAGCGAACGTTTATTCGACGCGACGTGTCCCAAGCACTGTGTTTGTCTGGTCAACGGTTGTCGAACGTATAACGCTTTCTACGTTCGGAGACACTCGCCTGAGAGCACCTGTTACGTGCAACAGAGTCTTTTTGAAACTCTAAAGTCAGCACGATGGCCAGAACATCACAGTCGAGGCCCTGGAAGCTCCCTGCATCTGCACCATCACAAGCCCGCCCGTCAGTAAAGAAATCGTTCGTGCGATAGCCGATCAGGGTCAAGTTGCTCCGGATGCTCGACTTGCGCCCACATTTCGAGAGAACCAGTTCAGCGTGTTGATCGGTTCAGACGCGTATTGGAAGGTGGCAACAGTAAACGTTTGGAGAATTTTCCCCCACTCTGATGGCCGTGGAGACGGTCTGGGCTGGACCGTTCAAGGTACTCAACTCGACAGCTCAAGCCTTTCGACCGCTCACTCGAACGCACTCTTTCTTTCCCTTGGAGAATCGTCCACGGAGGATGCCGCCATAGACAATGATCGATCGTCCATGTGCCGCCTGGAAGTCAGCGAAACTCGGGGCACTACGGAAAACTCCACGTTCAACGACCCCGCCGTCCAACCGTTCGAACTTCAGGATCGCAAAGAAAACCACCGGGATAGGTGTTGCTCCACAACGAAGAGCCAAGTAGTGACGTCGCCAACCATCCGTCCTTCCAAAGGTGAAACTTGATTTTTAAAACGAAGAGAGGTGACCCCTGCATCATGAAAGTGCTCGGCACGCTGTGGAAGGACTCAGACAGCCTTGTTCTGAGGGAGGACAATATAACCGCGTTTGTGTCGGAAAAGCCTGTGGCAAAGAGTGAAGCCATGCCCGCTGTTCCAAGCGCACTCCTGGCTAAGCAAAGAGAACACGTGCCTCCAGCAGAAACTCTGCCTTCTAGAACTCTTGTTGACTCGCAGCGAGCTGCGCATACTGTGACAGCACCGTCAAGCCGCCAAGGGGTATCGTCTTTGGCACCGTCCGATATGGGAATACCTCCTGCTGCTTCGATTCACTCACGAGGTGACAGAACAGCCTCCAGCCAAGCTTTAAGTAGAGGACGTCGTGTTTTTAGAAGACAAGCCGATGCCTGCCGTCTAACAACTCGACCACCATCGTCACCGGTTTTTCGGTCGCGACGGATTTGTGCGACCATGCTCCTTCCGCCAGAGGATTTCCGTCCGCCTGTCATCGGGACTTAAGATACGGTGACAGGTTCCGCAGATGTTATGGTGCAACAAGTCCCTGCTACTTGGGGGCCCGCGGGGGTGTGTTAAATAAAGAGGACGAAGTGCTCCACGAGCGCAGCCAGAGGGAGCTCGCTCCACGAGCGTGGCTCTCGCGGCGGTCGGTCCGTAGCCATCTTGGATAGTAGGACGTCTGGTCTCCTCGTTCCCTTTCGCTACATCCGGGAAACGCAAGGTTGTACACGTTCCTCTAAATCAGGAACGGAAGCTCGTTCCTGGTTCCTTCCAACTTCAAGACGAGTTCCCATTACAAGTTCGTTTATTGCGAAAGGAACGCGTCCCAGTTCAACTTCGAGCATTGAAACGAGTCGTTACATTAAAGTTACGTTTCATGTTTTTTAAAATTAAATTATGGTTGCCGTATACTTTTTAAGCGAAATAAAGTGAGACATTTAAAATTCACATCAAACTACGTGTATTATTGGAATATAAATACAGCCCGCAGTGAATTATCTCCACACTAACAAAATGTAAGGAAACGCTTTTAGACGAACTTTTTCAGCGACCGCCGGACAACTACAGACATGTCTACCTGCGACTTGTGTGCTCGTTTACCATAGGTGCAACACATATGGCACTTTCCACTTCGGTCTTACAAATACGTCATAAGATTACTGCGGTTCCGATGTGCAAACAGAAAATTGTTCACATGCCGGAACATAATTAAGTTTCTTGCATAAGAAACCGAGTCTAAAGGTACAATATATAGCATTTAATGTCATTCAACCCGAACGAAATTAGCTATAAAAAACATTCAATTTTTTTCATGCGGGTCAACATGGCGAAAAAAAAATACAGTTAGACGATGATAGGAATGGGGATTAAAAACTCGCAGAACTGCAAGATAACAACGCAAATGCGTCCAGAATATCTTTAACGTTTTACTTTAAAAAAAAACGAAATTAGCTTTTAAGGAAAAAATTACGCCATGTTCCAGTGGGGGAGAGAGAGAGAAAGAACTGTATTCGCCCAGAAGTAGAGAGCTTGGACTCTCTTTGCCGCTTTAGTCAGCCAGAAGATCTTGGTCCCTGGCGGCTTCTTCGGCCATCTCGACAAGGCGTAGCTTCGTTAGAGGATCAGAGCTGCGTAGCAGGGTTTCCCAGTGCTCTAGCTGGTTGATATCTATGCGGGTGGTAGAGGGGTCTTGCTCCCTGGTTTTTTTGGCACTTCCACATAATGTGCGTGAGGTCTGCGCGGTGGCCGCAGTGCTTGCACTTATCTGAGAAGATCTCTGGATGGAAGTGACTATAGGCCAGCGGGTTCGGGTAGGTATTGGTTTGAAGTTGCCTCCATGCTTTGGCCTCTGCGCAGCGTTTGAGTGTGTGGTGGGCGGCTGGAAATTCGCACGTGCTGTGTTTTTAGTAATTTGTTATCTCTTTGTACGAGTTGACGCTGTCGAATTTCTCTGAGTGATCTGTTGCCACCTGCAGGGGGGTTAACTGCTGCCCGGGGTGACGATCTCGCAAGCAGCTGTGTGGGCCCGTTCGTGCCTTGTAACCCTTCGTGTGCAGGAGTCCATATAAGTTTCGTTGACCGGTAATTTGGTGCTCGCAGCTGTTGAAGCATTCTTGCGGCGACTTGGGATATCCGCCTTTTGCTGTAGCTACGTATGGCTGCCTTCGAGTCGCTGATTATGTATCTGGCTCGAGTTGCGGTGATCGCAAGAGCGATAGCTGCTTGTTCTGAAGATGTACTATTTTTTGTGAGAACTGTCGCCGAGGTGAGCGTTTGTCCTTTCTGGTCCACTACCACCACAGCCATGGCGTTGTTGTCGGGATAGTCCGCGGCGTCTACAAATACTGCTTCGGGGTTGTTGCCGTATTGTTTTGTGAGAGCTTGTGCTCTTGCCGTTCTCCTGGCCTTAATATATGTCGGATCCATGTTTAAGGGTAGTGGAGTTGTGCGTATAAGCTCTCGTAGCGTGGCGGGTATGTCAACTTCTTCGGCTTGTGTCGATCCATAGGTAATGCAAAGAGTTCTCTTAGAATTTGTCGCCCCTTAGGAGTCTTGGAGAGCCTTTCAAATTGGGTGTATTTCTGTGCCTCTATGAGCCCGTCGATGCGGTTGTGAAGGCCCAAAGCATCGAACCTGTCATTTGGGGTTGACATTGGCAGACCAATAGCTCGTTTATATGCCCTTTTAATCATATTGTTGATTTTTTTCTTTTTCCGCCTTCTTGAGATTAAGGTAAGGGGTGGCGTAGATTATCCGGCTGATGATAAAAGCCTGGACAAGTTTTATGGTGCTTTCTTCTTTCATCCCCCCTTTTCGGTTGGTTATGCGAGAGATAAGGCGGATGGTATGTGTAGTTTACTTGTCAATGCCTTTTACGATTTCCGTGTTACTTCCTGTGGAGTGGATATTTAAACCCAGGATTCGAATTGAGTTTACAGTAGTTATGGTTCTTCCTGCGTGATGCAGCTCAATCTGGGGATCATCAGTGGGCATTGACGGTCGCGTACGGTGTGCAGGGCGGAGGATAAGTAGTGCTGATTTCTCCGTGGAGCGGGTCAGACCCTCAGGAGAAATGAATTCGTTTATCGTATCTACGGCGAGTTGTAGTCGTTCTTGTATTTCTCCGTCACTGCCTTTATTTGTCCAGAGCGTAATATCATCAGCATAAAAACTGAATTTCAGGTCCTTTATCCCCTCTAGTTTCTTGGGCAGATCCAGTAGAGCCATATTGAAAAGGTAGGGAGATAACATTGAGCCTTGCGGCGTTCCTCTGCTGTCGAGGTTGATATTTTCGCTTTGGATGCAACCAAGACTGAGTGTGGCTATCCTGTCACTTAGAAAGTTGCGGATATAGTGATAGGCTCGCGTTCCTACCCCTATCTTTTGGAGACTCTGGAGAATAGCTTCGTGCCTCACGGAATCAAATGCTTTGGCTAGATCTAACCCAAGTATGACTCTGGTGTCCAGAGGGGAACCGCCATGCCCCTCGAGAATGTGCTTCTTCAATCTAAGCATGGTGTCTTGAGGGGAGAGCTTTTCTCTGAAACCCACCATGTTGAAGGGGTACAGATCTTTTACTTCCATGTAGCGATTGAGTCTGTTGAGTACGACATGTTCCAGAAGCTTTCCTAGGCATGAAGTGAGGGATATCGGTCTCAGATTTTCCAGATTTATTTTCTTTCCTGGTTTTGGGAACATGGCGTTAGACAACGCCGTTAAACAAGGCCGTTAGACAATGATAGCAATGGCGATTAAAAAACTTCGCAGAACTGCAAGATAACAACATAAATGCGTCCATAATATCTTTCACCTTTCACCTTTCAAAAACAAATTATATTTAAAGAAAAAAATTACGCCATGTTCCCGTGGGGGAACCCTGAGGAGGATGTGAAGCAGCAGTGGGGGTTGGTTGTTGTGGCAGCAGAGTAGCAGAACCGGCGAAGGCGGGGGTCGGAAGCAGACTGAACGTCGCGCAGCGCCTGTGCACGCCTGATTTATACGGCTGCTAAGAGAAGAAGGGAGGACATACGGGCATGGGCAGTGGAGTAGCGCACAGCGCGGGTGCGCACCTGGTTTATACGGCTCTTTACACGGCTGTGAGGAGGAGAAAGGAGTAGAGACGCGCATGCGCAGTAGAGTATCGCGCAGCGCGTGTGCACACCAGGACAATTGAGGAGAGACGCGCATGCGCAGTGGAGTAGCGCACAGCGCGGGTGCACACCTCGTTTATACGGCTGTGAGGAGGAGAGGGAAGCGAGATCGTCTCGTGGCGGCCCTAGAAGACACCGGAAACACTGTCGCTCCAGGAGCCATGAAAGGGTAAGATACAACCGGGCGTTCAGCAAGCGGAGCATGCGCAGTGGGGGCGTGGATGGCGCAACAACAACAAGAGAAGGACATAGTCCGATCATGACGTGCTTCGCATCTAAAAGTGTTTCTCTATTTTATGTAACATACACATCAGAAGCCGAGGCAAGGACTTTCGACGGACTTGTTGTTGGACGAGTAGCTGCACATTAACGCAAGGTGTAAGCCGCGCTAAGGAAAACATCACCCAAAGAGAAGCATACAAGGACCGTTGCAGACTCGCAACTAACTATTATTCTCTGCAGAAACTTGAATAAACACAGACCAACATATCATTGCGCACGCGCGAAAACAAAAAAAAACGGAAACAAAAGAAATTTACAAAACCTTGTGATGATTGCAATAAACGCTCTTCGATAAGCAACTCTGAACGCTGGCCGTCGACCTTCGAGCAGCCTCTCTCACGTATTGTCCATACAGCGCGCAACGAAACTAGGCGAAACAACGACGAAATTCCAGTCATTTGTCAACAGTCGCATGCAATACAAAAAGTACCTGGCCCTCCCATCGACCGATTCCCGCCACATCGCCGACATACCATGCCGTGACTAACTGCACGCGTGCTTTGTAACTTCGAGCAGTAAAACAGCCCGAGGAACTGCGGTGCGCCCCGTTCTATTGATAGCCGGTGGCCCTTCGAATGATGTTACAGCGAACGCAACTCTCCTGACATCAACGCACCCAAGCCTCGGGCGCACTGATGTGTAATTACCCCTGACAATATACAGATACAGTTGTTGCACAAGGTACATGCAGCACTGCTCAGACTTAAGGAACCTTTCCCCGGCAAGAAACAATTCTATCGGCCCGATGCGCATACTCACCTCTTCAGAAAAACGATTAAAGGTGAAAAGAAATCTCTCGGCTGCGCTTTTATAATGTTTTTTTGCGTTTCAAAGCAAACTACCCACATGAAATTATACTACATTGGGTACGGATTGTAATGCGTTCACTCGTGTGCCTTAGGCATTAAAGTGCCTGCAATCTAGCGGAAGGAAAACGTATGAAGGCAGCCAGGGATTCCTAAAATTGCCCGCATGGGTTAGTTATGGTGTCTTCCACATCTTTCAGGCCAAAAGGAAATACACGTCGACCAATCAATACTGGTTGAGCCACTACATGACAGGTGAGACCCCAAACCTGCCCAAAAGCATACTTGCCAAGATGTGGATTGTAAAATTCATAAAATCTCCGTGCTTTTAGGTGTCAAAAAACAAAATTAGAAAACCGTCAAATGGCACGGGCTGGTTTAAAACCTGTAGGGCCAATAACAAAAATTACACCATCTTCTCGTAGGGGAACCTTGAGTAGTATGCGAAACAGCCATGGGGTTAACTGAAGTCCCCATTAGTTTTCAGTTCGTCGTTTCCGTTGACGTTCAGCTTCGCGTGCCTGCGTTGTATCAGTAGCTTCTAGATGTAGTTTGAATCAGTGAAGGACATCAGGCACGTTCGTAGCATATGCTCCCGTCTGGGTTTGTAGCGGAGTGGTAAGAGCGCCACGTACCTCCCGGTGCGGCCAGAGAGTCGTAGCATCGAAACCGGGCGCCGCCTAACTACATCGTTTTATAGTGGACTGCGCTGACATCAGCCGAAACGCTGACGGGGCTGAAGAGACGCGCAGGCGCAGTAGACTGCGAATGGTGGACGACAAGGGAGGGAGGAACAGACCCCCGAGCATGAGATGCTCCGCATCTAAAAACTAGTCCCAGGTGGTACTGTATGCTAAAGATACTACCACAAGCAATCATTGCAAATTGCTTTAAAAAATGGATGAACTTATGATGCTTTTTCCTTACCGGCTACTTGAAAAACAAATAAACTAAATGTTTAGAAAAAACGTAGCAGAAAAAATATGGTGTAATTTGAAAATCGAAGTCTTTCACACTCTTGTAACGCTGCACTGCGGTGTGCGCATTGCACTACACTTTAACAGTAGCACTTAACATGTAGCACTAAGCACCAGCTTGAAGAGGCTAAATGGGACCTAGGTATATCCACAGTTTTGCCTTAATCGTAGCAGTGTCAACCGACTCTCCCAATACGACAAGGTCGCCTGGTGTAAATTTACACACAAGGAGAACACGAAACAGTTTTTTTCCTGAGGGACTAAAAACAGCACAGTAGCTGTAAATGAGAAATAATTTTAAAAACCTTCTTTTTTTGCTCCGCGAGATTATCTATGCAGTAGCATCACTACTACAATTTAGAGATACCGTGCGGACTAATCATTTCGGTCATTCCAAGACGCATAAAATCTGCCACAAGGCAATGGCTAAGCCCTGGCTCATTGAAGGTCTAGCATCAGTCAGTGGCGCGTCTGATGCCATGTTAAGGCAAAATCCTATTCAGTGATTTTGCTATTACTTACCACATTCAGTCCGAAATATTCAAACTGTGCCTAGAAAGGCAGTCACCAAGTTGTAAATAAAATCAATGGCAGATTTCAATTTATGTTAGCAAGTCGAGCAAGCGCTTAAACCAAAACTGGTATTCACCGATTACCCAGACTAGCTGCTAGTGCAAGGTGTTCAAGAAGATGATAAACCCCAAGCTCGTGTACTTTCTTGAGTACAATGGGCTTCTTGAGAGCTGCCAGGCAGGCTTTCGGGTTGTAAGATCGATTAACGATCAAATCGCTGCCCTTGCCTTATGCACCAATGAAGACTTCGTGCATAAACAGTATTCTCTTACTGTGTTTTTCCACCTCGAGAAGGCCTACGAGACCGCTTGGCGTAACGGGGTCCCCAGTAGCCTCAAGTAATTCGGTGTTTCGGTTAACAAATTTAACAGCCCTCTTAGTTACTTGTGGGATAGAACCTTTCATTGATTGATTGTGGAGTTTAACGCGCCAAAGCAACGAAGGTGATGAGGCATGCGATAGTAGAGGGCTCTGGTTTAATTTTGACCACCTGGGGACCTTTAACGTGCGCCGAAATCTAGTACACGTTTTTGCTTTTCGCCTCCAAACAGAAAAGCGGCCGCCGCGGCCGGGAATCGAACCCGTGACCTCGTGCTCAGCAGCGCCAAGCCTTAGCCATCGAATAGAACCATTGGAGTGAGAGTTGGTTGTGTACTCACAAAGGTTCACGTGGAAGAAAATGGTGGGCCGCAAGCTAGAATGTTAAGCTGCACACTTTTCATAGTTAATATGCACTCTCTTGGTAAGGCATTGCCACCCACAATCTCTTATTCCATGTATGTGAACGACGTCCAGATAGCCTTTAAATCATGTCATATATCAATGTGTGAACATGACGTCCACTTGGGCTTAATGAAATTTGCCGGCTGGGCAAACAAGAATCGTTTTAAACTTAACCCTGGAAAAACTTTTGCTTTGTGTTCTCCAGGAAGCGTGAGGTCCATCCAGGACTGTGACATTACTTTTAATTTTTGTGGCCATTCCTGCTCAAAAACAGCACAAGTTTTCATGTGTTTTGTTTTACCCCAAACTCATATTCATTTCCCACATCAAGGGACGTAGGCAAAAATATCGGAAAACAATGAATATTCTTACGGTTCTCTCCCACCAATCCTATAGTGCCCACAAAGAACTGCTGCTCTTGTATACTGCTTTCGATGAGTCTCGTTTGAACTGTGGCGCTCTGGTATGCTTCCGCGAATAAAACAGCATTGCGAATGCTTGACTCGGTGCTACACTTGGGGCTTAGTCTTGCTTCGGGTGCTTTCCGCAATAGCACGGTCCAAAGTCCGTATGTCGAGTTCTCGAGATGGGTTCTCAACCCATCCAAGGGATGGGTTGAGAACCAACGGACGTACATGGACTTGCTTTATGCTTTGAAAAATGCTTCCCGGAAAAACAATCGTTTTTATCCTGTCCTCAATACTACGTGAACATCCTTGCTGCTTGTAAATCGGCCATCTGTTGCTCCCCCCTTTTCGATTAGAGTGGCAGAGCGGGCATCGGATCACAGTTTTTTTTAGATCTGTAGAAATAATCCTTTTCAGATATTTTATCACCTTGGCAAGTAGTTCACTCTGTGTCCCATGACTTTTCTTTTATGAAAATTGACAAAAATCGAGTACCATAAACTGCTATACTGCAGCAGTTTCTGTGTCTGCAGTGTAAATAGACATGTGCAGAATTTACAGTCACGCTTCTAAAACATTTATTATGGCGTCTTGGGCTGCTCATGCTCCGAATTTCAATGCAGCCAGAACCGTGAGTATGCACACAACCATTTTTTTAGCACAAGCATATGGAATTTTACTTATTGAAAAACACATTCTTCATTAACCCAATTCCATCTATACATATTTCTTGAGGTTTGTTCAAGCACTGTCATCCCAGAAGCACAGAAAAAAACACATATTCTATCTTTTTTCAGCCCCATTTCGTCTGTCTATGTCCAAAAGCATGAGCCAGCGAGTTGCAGACGAGAGGACCGCTGACTCGAATAAACAGACGGACAACCAACTACATGTAATAAAGCCATACTTGATACAGTACACAACTGACTCACACAAAAGACATCGAAGTCGCCTTGGCTAGGCTAAAAAAGGGGCACAACCATGCAACGCACTCGCATCTGTTGGATACGACGATCCCTTAACCCCTCCATCCTCCATCCATCCTCCATCCATCCACCCCCCCCCCCCCAATCATCCACCCTGTCCACCCTTCCATCCATCCTTTCCATCCACCGCCCGTCCGTCCGTCCCGCCCCGTCCGTCCTCCGCCCTACCACCATCCATCCATCCACCCCATCCATCCATCCACCCCTCCTCCATCCGTCCCCCGCCCTCCTCCTCCTCCCCCCACCCCCCCCTCCTCCCCCTCCTCCTCCCCTCCCCTCCTCCCCCCTCCGCCCGCCGCCGCCCGTCCGCCCTCCTCCTTTTTCCCTCCTCCTTCCTCCTCCTCCTCCTCCTCCTCCTTCCTCCTCCTCCTCCTGCCTTTTTCCTCCTTCCTCCTCCGCCCGCCTGCCTCCCCTGCCGCCTGCCTGCCTGTGCCTCCTCCTTCCTCCTCCTCCTCCTCCTCCTCCTCCTCCTCCTCCGCCTGCCTCCGCCTCCCTTCCTCCTTTCCTCCTCCGCCTCCTCCTCCTCCTCCTCCCCCCCCCTCCTCCTCCTCCCTCCTCCTCCCTCCTCCTCCTCCCCCCCCGCCGCCGCCGCCGCCGCCGCCGCCTCCTCCTTTCCTCCTCCTCCTCCTCCTCCTCCCCTCCCTCCGCCTGCCGTCCGCCTGCCCCCCCCGCCCCCCCCCCGCCTGCCTGCCCCCCGCCTGCCTGCCCCTGCCCCCCCGCCCCCCTTTTTTGCCTGCCTGCCTGCCTGCCTGCCTGCCTGCCTGCCCTCCTCCCTCCCTGCCTGCCTGCCTGCCTCCCCCTGCCTGCCTGCCTCCCCTGCCTGCCTGCCGCCTGCCTGCCTGCCTCCCCTCCCTGCCTGCCTGCCTGCCTGCCTGCCTGCCTGCCTGCCTGCCTGCCTCCCCTGCCTCCCTGCCTGCCTGCCTCCCTTTGCCTGCCGGGCCTGCCTGCCTCCCTGCCTGCCTCCCTGCCTGCCTGCCTGCCTGCCTGCCTGCCTCCGGCCTGCCTGCCTGCTCCCTTTCCTGCCTGCCTGCCTCCCCTGCCTGCCTCCCTGCCTGCCTGCCTGCCCCTGCCTGCCGCCTGCCTGCCTGCCTGCCTGCCTGCCTGCCTGCCTGCCTGCCTGCCTGCCTGCCTGCCTGCCTCCTCCCGCCTGCCTCCCCTGCCTGCCTCCCCTGCCTGCCTCCCTGCCTGCCTGCCTGCCTCCTGCCTGCCTGCCTCCTCCCTGCCTGCCTGCCTGCCTGCCTGCCTCCCCTGCCTGCCTCCCTGCCGCCTGCTGCCGGGCCTGCCTCCCTGCCTGCCTGCCTCCCTGCCTGCCTGCCTGCCTCCCTCCCTTTGGCCTGCCTGCCTGCCGCCTGCCCCTGCCTGCCTGCCTGCCTCCCCTGCCTTCCGCCGGGCCTGCCCCTGCCTGCCTCCTGCCTGCCTGCCTGCCTGCCTGCCTGCCTGCCTGCCTGCCTGCCTCCCTGCCTGCCTGCCTGCCTGCCTCCCCTCCTGCCTGCCTGCCTGCCGCCTGCCTCCCTCCGCCTCCCTCCCTTTGCCCCTGCCTGCCTGCCTCCCTGCCTGCCTGCCTGCCTGCCTGCCTGCCTGCCTGCCTGCCTGCCTGCCTGCCCCTGCCTGCCTGCCTCCCTCCCTTCCTGCCTCCTGCCGCCCTGTGCCTGCCTGCCCCTCCCCTCCCTTTGCCTGCCTGCCTGCCTCCCTGCCTGCCTGCCTGCCTGCCTGCCTCCCTGCCTCCCTGCCTCCTGCCTCCTGCCTGCCGCCTGCCTGCCGCCTCCCTTGCCTCCTGCCTCCCCTCCGCCTACCACCTCCTCCCTCCTCCTCCTGCCTCCTTTCCTCCTACCTCCTCCCCCCCCCCTCCTCCCCCCCTCCTCCTCCCCTCCTCCTCCTTCCTCCTCCTCCTCCTCCTCCCTCCTCCTCCTCCACCTCCCTACCCCCCCCTCCTCCTCCTCCTGCCCCCCCTCCTCCTCCTCCTCCTCCTCCTCCCTGCCTCCTCCTCCTCCTCCTCCTCCTGACCTCCTCCTCCTTTCCCCCCTCCTCCCTCCTACCTCCTCCCTCCTCCTCCCCTCCCTCCTCCCCTCCACCTCCTCCTCCTGCCTCCTCCACCCCTCCACCTCCTCCTCCTCCTCCTCCTCCTCCTCCACCTCCTTGCCTCCTCCTGCCCGCCGCCGCCTGCCGCCGCCGCCGCCTCCTCCTGCCTCCCCGCCGCCCACCGCCGCCGCCGCCCCCCCCTCCCCCGCCGCCGCCGCCCGGCCGCCGCCTCCCTCCACCGCCTCCGCCGCCGCCGCCTCCGCCTGCCGCCTCCTCCGCCGCCGCCGCGCCGCCGCCTCCGCCCCGCCGCCGCCGCCGCCGCCTGCCTCCTCCTGCCGCCGCCCCGCCTGCCGCCGCCTGCCTCCTGCCTCCTCCGCCCCGCCTCCTCCTCCTCCCCCTGCCGCCGCCGCCTGCTCCTCCTCCTCCGCCCTCCTCCGCCCGCCGCCCGCCTGCCGCCGCCGCCGCCGCCGCCGCCGCCGCCGCCGCCGCCGGCCGCCGCCGCCCGGCCGCCGCCGCCGCCGCCGCCTCCGCCGCCGCCGCCGCCGCCTCCGCCGCCGCCGCCGCCAAATGCCCCGCCGCCGCCGCCTCCACCGCCTCCGCCGCCTACCTCCCGCCGCCGCCTGCCGTGCCGCCTGCCGCCGCCCCCCGCTCCGCCACCGCCTAACCTCCGCCCGCCTCCTGCCGCCGGCCGACCCCCTGCCTCCACCGCGCCTGCCTCCTCCTCCTCCTACCCACCGCCGCCTCCGCCGCCACAACCGCCGCCGCCGCCTGCCTCCTCCGCCGCCGCCGCCTGCCCCGCCGCCTACCTACCACTACCACCCCCCACCCCCTGCCTCCGCCGCCGCCTCCGCCGCCGCGCCTCCGCCGCCCGGCCGCCTCCGCCGCCTCCTCCTTTCCCCGCCGCCTCCCTCCTCCTCCCGCCTCCTCCCGCCGCCGCCTCCTCCGCCGCCCCCTCCTCCTGCCTCCTCCTCCTCCTCCTCCGCCTGCCTGCCTCCGCCTCCTCCCCCTCCTCCTCCTCCTCCTCCTCCTCCTCCCTCCTCCTCCCTCCTCCTCCTCCTCCTCCTCCTCCTCCTCCCCTCCTGCCTCCTCCTCCTGCCTCCGCCTCCTGCCTGCCTGCCTGCCTGCCTGCCTCCCTGCCTGCCTGCCGCCTGCCTCCCCTCCCCTGCCTGCCTGCCTCCCTCCCTCCCTGCCTGCCTGCCTGCCTCCCCTGCCTGCCTGCCTGCCTGCCTGCCTGCCTGCCTGCCTGCCTGCCTCCCTGCCTCCCTGCCTCCCGCCTGCCTGCCTGCCTGCCTGCCTGCCTCCCTTGCCTGCCTCCCTGCCTGCCTGCCTGCCTCCCTTTCCCCTGCCTGCCTGCCTGCCTGCCTGCCTGCCTGCCTGCCTGCCTGCCTGCCTGCCTGCCTGCCTCCCGGCCTGCCTGCCTGCCTGCCTGCCCCTCCCTGCCTGCCTGCCTGCCTGCCTGCCTGCCTGCCTCCCCTGCCTGCTGCCTGCCTGCCTGCCTGCCTCCCTGCCTGCCTGCCTGCCTGCCTGCCTGCCTGCCTGCCTGCCTGCCCCTGCCTGCCTGCCGCCTCCCTGCCTGCCTGCCTGCCTGCCGGGCCTGCCTGCCTGCCTGCCTGCCTGCCTCCTGCCTGCCTGCCTGCCTCCCTGCCTGCCTGCCTCCCTGCCCCTGCCTCCCTGCCTCCCCCTGCCTGCCTGCCTGCCTGCCTGCCTGCCTGCCTCCCTGCCTGCCTCCCTGCCTGCCTGCCTGCCTGCCTGCCTGCCTGCCTGCCTCCTGCCTGCCTGCCTGCCTGCCTGCCTCCCGGGCCTGCCTGCCTGCCTGCCTCCCCTCCCTTTCCTGCCTGCCTGCCTGCCTGCCTACCTGCCTGCCTGCCTGCCTGCCTGCCTGCCTGCCTGCCTGCCTGCCTGCCTGCCTCCCTGCCTGCCTGCCTGCCTGCCTGCCTGCCTGCCTGCCTGCCTGCCTGCCTGCCGGCCTGCCTGCCTGCCTGCCTGCCTGCCTGCCTGCCTGCCTGCCTGCCTGCCTGCCTGCCTGCCTGCCTGCCTGCCTGCCTGCCTCCCTGCCTCCCCTGCCTGCCTGCCTGCCTGCCTGCCTGCCTGCCTGCCCTGCCTGCCTGCCTGCCTGCCTGCCCCTGCCTCCCCTGCCTGCCTGCCTGCCTGCCTCCCTCCCTGCCTGCCTGCCTCCCTGCCTGCCTGCCTGCCTGCCTGCCTGCCTGCCTGCCTGCCTGCCTGCCTGCCTGCCTGCCTGCCTGCCTGCCTGCCTCCCTGCCTCCCTCTGCTGCCTGCCTGCCTGCCTCCCTGCCTGCCTGCCTGCCTGCCTGCCTGCCTGCCTGCCTGCCTGCCTCCCTGCCTGCCTCCCTGCCTGCCTGCCTGCCTGCCTGCCTGCCTGCCTGCCTGCCTGCCTCCCTGCCTGCCTGCCTGCCTGCCTGCCTCCCTGCCTGCCTGCCTGCCTGCCTGCCTGCCTGCCTGCCTGCCTGCCTGCCTGCCTGCCTGCCTGCCTGCCTGCCTGCCTGCCTGCCTGCCTCCCTGCCTGCCTGCCTGCCTGCCTGCCTGCCTCCCTGCCTGCCTCCCTGCCTGCCTGCCTGCCTGCCTGCCTGCCTGCCTGCCTGCCTGCCTGCCTGCCTGCCTGCCTGCCTGCCTGCCTGCCTGCCTGCCTGCCTGCCTGCCTGCCTGCCTCCCTGCCTCCCTGCCTGCCTGCCTCCCTGCCTGCCTGCCTGCCTGCCTGCCTGCCTGCCTGCCTGCCTGCCTCCCCGGGCCTGCCTGCCTCCCCTGCCTGCCTGCCTGCCTGCCTCCCCCTGCCTACCTGCCTGCCTGCCTCCCTGCCTGCCTGCCTGCCTGCCTGCCTGCCTGCCCTGCCTGCCTGCCTGCCTGCCTGCCCTGCCTGCCTGCCTGCCTGCCTGCCTGCCTGCCTGCCTGCCTGCCCTGCCTGCCTGCCTGCCTGCCTGCCTCCCCTGCCTGCCTGCCTGCCTGCCTGCCTGCCTGCCTGCCTGCCTGCCTGCCTGCCTGCCTGCCTGCCTGCCTGCCTCCCTGCCTGCCTGCCTGCCTGCCTCCCTGCTGCCTGCCTGCCTGCCTGCCTGCCCCTGCCTGCCTGCCTCCCTGCCTGCCTGCCTGCCTCCCTGCC